>VZSC01006787.1:448419-505636 GCA_013398225.1 Steatornis caripensis
CCCCCCCCCCCCCCAGCTTCAGATTGTATGAACATGATACTGAGATATAAGCAGAGATGAAAATGTTAGACGTTATGAATGACCCTTTCATGGAATAAGTGGTTAGCAAGCCCATATCCCAAAATACAAACCTTGGCTTTGTACTGAAGTACTAGCAGGTTCTACTAAAAATCTTACTGCTGAATTGCTTTTCTCTAACAGTGATCATGTGCTTATTCAGCATTCCTACACAGGCAACAAATCTATAAAAATCCACACTTCTTGGGCTGTACTTCAAAAGAGACTTATGGAAAATGAGGAAGCTGCTTAACAAGCTATCTGAAAGGGATAGTCTGAGGAATTAAATTCTCATAGGCATGTAAGCTACTGGAGAACACCATACTGGAATCACAGGATTAGTGCTTATCACATATAGATATGGCAGAGGAAATATAAGAGGAAGCTCAAATCACTTTCCAGCAAAGTCAAGGAGATTACCATAATCAGGAAGGAATCCTTCAAATTGTCAAATTTTCAAAACAAGAAAATAAAAAAATATTGTAAGTGCTAATAGATTAAAAGTAAAAATACGATCAGTTAGGCAGAATGGAAAAAGAGTTTGAGAACCAACAAGATAAAAGAATAAAAATTATGTATTTCAAACTAAAAAAAAACATGCTAGCGTCCATTGGGCCAGGGGATGATTTGTATGCAACATGTACTTCGGAAATGAATTCTTTCAATCAGTATTTTCTGTGGAAAAGGAATGAAGATACTCCCATGCTGGAGTGCTAGTCTCTGGAGGAAGAGGGCTCAGCAGACATTCTGTCTGAATTAAAAGTTATTGTGGAAGCACCTATAGATAAAATACTAAGGAAAAAAGATAAAATGCTCTGATGAAATACTAGGAAAACCACCCCTATCACAAAAAACCTGAAAGAACTCAGGTGTGCAACAGTTCAACTACTAATGGTGTAAGCTCTTATTCAACTGGGCAGTAAATAATACAGTGGATGAAATTCAATCTAGATAAATGCAAAGGAAGTGAAATGTGGTATAGATAAACATAAAGAAATCAGTGCTTCTGAGGAAAAGCAATCCTAGCTTCACAAATAAAATGATGGACTCTTGGTGACTGTTTCCACTTGGGAACAAGACCTTGGGATTATGGTAGTTTTATGGAAGTGTCAGTTCAGTGCAGTCAATGCTTACTGCATGTCCCCAGGAAAAAAAAAAATCTTTAAAATTACTAAGAAAGGAATAGAGAACAAAACAGAAAACATTATTATTAAACTGAATGAATGCACTATTTGCCTGCTGTCCTCTCATTACAGAAAGGCAATATATAAAGATTGGAAAAGATTAATGACAGGAAAACAAGGCTCACTGGAGAAATGGAAGTCTATCTCAGTCGCACTGTCATCAGAAGTGACTGAGCCAGCTGGGATTCTTCAGCGTAGGAAAGACGTGACTTGGGAGGAATCGCGGAAGATGACAGGAGCCAGTTCAAAACAAACAAAACAAGGTTGTTTTCATACATAAGGTAGTAGATCTGTGGAGTTCTGTGCCAAATAATGTTGTGATAGTAACTCTACGTGGGGTACAAGGGAGAATCGACGCATTCTTAGAAGAAAGATTCTTAGAAGAAAGACTCATTACAGGCCATTAAATGGACAAACCACATCAGGATCAAGAAATTCCCAAAGCTGAAAATAATTGGAAGTTGGGAAATCAGTAGATAGTATCATATATACTTGCTCTGTTCCTGCTGTTCTCTGTCTGTCTGCTTAGGCTAGATAGACCCTTAATCTGAACCAGTACAGAACCTCTATAGTCTAATAGTTCCATAATTCTTTATTATTAATAATTATTCTTATTTTTTTATACAGTGACTGAAATTAGATGTACTTTACAAACAAAAAGAACAAGGCTTACTTGATGAGCTTGCTGTCTGAAAGTCACATGGTAAAAACCAGTAGTATTCCTTCTACAGCTTTTATGTCTAGGAACTTTAATCATGACTCAAAATTCTGCTACGCCTGAAGTAAATCATAGACAGAAAAGTAGTACAAGAATAGAAATACTAAGTCTGCCCCAAATGAATTGGGAATACAAGCACAGAACAAGAAACAGAAAAATACAGCTATAGCAGGGAAGCACAAGTAAACTGTGAGACAACGTGAGAGACAGTATCCATTGGACCTTGCAACATTTCTCGGGTGCATGGTGGTAGAAGGGTATTTTGAGAGGGAAAAGTGAACTGAGTTTGCAGGTATTTACATGGAACACTTTTTAAGTATGAAGAAAGAAAGAAAGGAAAGAAAACCACAAACTTGTCTGAAAACTGAATAGAGGGCAGGAGGCCAATGCACTGTGTTAAACAAAATTGTATGGCAAATGTCATCTGCCATAAATAAATGGCAGGTGAAAGAAAGAGTAATAATTTGTGAAGCGTACTGAAATCAAACCCAAGAAATTTATGACTGATGCAGCAGAGGAGAATTCACAGGAGGGATAAAAATGGAAAAGGAACATGGTAGAAGCTGAGAAGAATCATTGCAATACAAATAACAACATCAGAACTGCATTTTTGAAAACCAGAGAAAGGAATATTGACGTAAATGATGAGGGAGCTAAGCCTAGACAAGAATTTTAGCTGAACGGGCTGGTAGGAAAGCTGCATGTGAGGTATGTTTTGCGCCAAATCTTTTGGACATAACTTCAGCGGCAGGATCTGCAGTGAAGTCTGAGTTGAGGATGATGTCCTTTGTATGGGCGTGAGTGACAGGGGCTGGTCTCATAGGGGCTGAGAAGGAGGGTGGAAGATAGAGCCAGGGTAAAGGTGGCTTTTAGCTGACAAAAATCTACAAAATGACATTTTTTTCCTGAAGTTAAAATAGCTGTTTGATTAAGAGGTAGCAGGACTGGAACTCAACACAGAGTGGGGAACAGCGGGTATGGAAGGCAGGAGTCTGCCATCTGTGAGTATCTTATGTGAGCACGGATACCTTATGCGGGACCTGCCTGCACAGAAATACATAGATACATCTTTCCTAATCCTTGGGTTTAACACCTGCATGCTGTATCAGCAAGTAAAAGGGAGTAGGGCCCATCTCTACCTAATCCTAAAAAAAAAGACGTATCACTTAGCTTGACAATTCACATAGAACTAAATAGTACAGGTAGCCCTAATTGTAATGTTTCTTAACTTTGCAATCTCAATATATATATATATATTTAAAATTCAGAAAGCTCTTCTATTGAAGATACATACTGTTGTGTTTTACTTTTCCTGGAGTCTTTTACCACACGTGGACCACGTAATCAGAAAACCCCACAATTAATGGGCTGAGGCTGAGCGTGGCCTAAGAAGTGCAAGAAATACCTTGCTATCCAAAGGGAACATTCCCTGGCAGCATTTGACTGCAGTAGATCTTGTAGCAGTCTGCAGTTTATTATTTCAAACTCTTATTGTTCAGAGACTATTGATACTGCATTTCCTCTCTTTGTAATTTAAAACAGCAAGGACATCTGATTCAGCCTTTTCCTCTTTATATTTTACCATATAATACTAGACAAAAGAGCAGAGATCACTGAGAGAGGTGCTTGCTGTAACGGCAGAGTTAAAAACTGAAAGCTGGAACAATTCTCTTTGGAAAGATATGTGAAGAGGGCAGTCTCCCTACTACAGATGGTGATGTTTTGATGGACAAAAAGAAGAGTTTGCTGTTTGGATTCAGACAGATAGGTCATGGCTTTAACTGTCTGCTCACTGACAGGAAAAAAAAAATAAGACACAGGATTTCATACTATTATTTCTCCAGTCACAGTTGATGGATGAGTTAAAAACATACTTACTCTTGAGTTTATTCCCTAGGTGAGGAAATGTTGTATTATTGTATTTCTTTCTTTGAAAACTTGACACTTTCATTAAACTAAGAATAATATTTTTAAGGTAATTTATGTGAGTGTGACTGCAATGTCTGCTGACTTGCTATTGTGTAACTCCTTCTAAAATGGTCTTTACAGAACAACAACAAAGATTTTTTTTTTCTTAGGGCAAAAGTACAGTCAGAAGATATTATTTTCTCTCTTTCTTCAGCAGTTGAAGAGCAGCACTGAAATAGAGATTCAGACACCTACCAACACCAACACCTACCAACAGGCTGAGTGAGCACTGAAGGCTCAACCTGAAGAGAACCACGGGAATGCTGAGATAATTGAAAGACCTGACGTGCTTGACATGACCTGATATACTGAAATATTTCTAGGCATTTTTTTAGGTGTTATGTGTGATGGAGCTGCCATGTACTTCACAGTACTTTTCATTTTGTTGATGGTTTTTTTTTTCTGTTGAGGAATGAGGGTGAAGTATGCAAGCTGTCTAGAGAAGGTAACAAAGAATGTGTGCATGCTATTTTCAGAAATAAAAGTAAGTGTGAATATTCCTTTGGAGGGGGGGAAAAGGAGAGGAAGAATAAAGGGAAAGATGTGGGACAAGAAAGAGTAAGACAGAAGGACTGAGAGGGCTCGAGTCACGGGACAGAGTACAAAGAGGGAAGAACGAAGAAGCGGTTGGGCAATGTGAGGTGCTGATGAGGAGCAGGGGCAGGCAGCCGCTAATTAGCTTCTGCTTGATCACCTGTTCTTGCCAGAACTGTGTAGGTAGAAACTGGAATAATCCTAGTGTTGCAGGCTGCCCCAGAGAGCTGAACTGAAAGCCAGACAGTCAATACCTCTGCTTTGACTTGTAGGTTTAAAGGAATCCTAAGTTCCTCCACTGCTCTACAGGGTGTTCCCTTCCCCTTGCCTGTGTTTTGCACTGAAAGCCCTCACTCTTCGAAGCTCTCTGTGTCCCTTAGTCTGCTCTTCCACATAAAGCCAAATTTGGGGTCAGTTCTGTTTACTTTTCCTTCCCCTTACATGTGATTTGTGTTGTCCTGCCAATCACTGCGTATGGGACAGGATCAGAGGCTTGTCTCTTGGCTGCCAGGGGATACTGTAGAACTTGCTGCACATGTCAGCATGGATCTGCAGAGTCTAAACGAGGGGATCTGAGCCCTGCGACTTGTCCTATTAAGACTGCCATTGCGTGTGAGGAGAAAGTAGGATGGGGGTGCCAGTTAAACAAACAAACAAAAAAACCCTTAAGGAGTGAAAAGCTAAGACATATGCAACTCCTACTGAACAGGGAAGCTGTTCAGAGTTTTGAAGGAAAGACTAGACTGCATGGGCCTATAGTATATTTGGGCAGGGCTGGCAAAACGAGATTCAGGAAAGGAGTTAATTGCACAGTTAGGCTACCTATGTAGCCAACGAATTGGTGGAGGAAACGGGAGG
The DNA here is from genome assembly GCA_013398225.1 of Steatornis caripensis. NCBI lineage: Eukaryota > Metazoa > Chordata > Aves > Caprimulgiformes > Steatornithidae > Steatornis > Steatornis caripensis. The sequence continues at coordinate 453,739 of VZSC01006787.1, forward strand.
TGTCTGTGTGAACACATCAACTATTGATGTGAACATGTGCTATAAAAACCCTAGGAAATTCAAGCACAGAATGAACGTAGAATTCACATTTTTCTTTGGAATCTTCTGCCCTTCCAAAATACTCAAAATCTGAAACACGGAAAATTATTATTGACAGTATGTCAGATGCATAATTACATCATACACTAACTGGCCACTTCTGTGCTCTGTTTAAAAAATGAACACACCCATAACACTACCTGTCTCTGCAATACCAAGAGGAGTTTTGACTCTGGGAAGGCTTACATGGGTGATGCATGCAGAGCTGTGCTAAATGTAGCGCAGGCTCTTCTCACGGACCACGTACACCTGCAAAACTTTAAGTTCCCTCCATGCTTCATTGTAGAACTAGTTTGACCCTACTTGCACTTGGCCATCGTTAAACACACAGCTTCCAATCATGCCCTTACAATTCCGTTTTAAACTTTCATGTTTAGCGCTGTTCTTGATCCTCAGGCTCTTGTGGTTGTACCAGTATGTCAGAGCATCGATTCCTTAAGATGTCCCCTTTCTTTTAATCACAAAAGTTTGGAGGAAAAGCCAAAAAACAGATTATTCCCTCAGTCTTTTTAAACACCTCATAAAGGTTTTGTGCAGATTTTACGTGGGGGATCAACAGCACCAGGGCTGGCTCTCGCGACTGAGAGGGCAATGGGACTCTTGCAAAAGGCAGCGGCCCTGCATCGCTCTCCTTCGCTGTCCATCTCTAGCAATTCGGATTTGTGCTTAGCTCCTGGACTCATGTGGTGTTGTCAAAACAAAAATCCCCGTGCTTTGGTTTTTTCTTTCTTTTTTTTTTTACTGAATGCAATGGCTTGCTACTTTTCAAGAGTGCAAGGACGAGCTTAACAGTGCAACGAAGTCCACAAGGAACCCAGCTCTTCGAACAGGGGTTAAATAAAAGCAGATTTGTAGTGCCTTGTTTGCATACGGAGGAACAGAGACAGTGCCGGACTGGTTTTTGATATGTTTTTCCTAATAAATGAGATCCTGACCCCCCCGAGGACGAAGGGGTCTGCACTGAGACTGTTAAGTGCTCCTGACTCCTGGGACTACCCCCGTCTCCCCCCACGGGAGATCGCAGCGCTGGCGGAGTCGCTCGCCGCCCTCGCCCCGGCTCCGCGGCCCCGGGAGAGGCGGGAAGCGCCGGGCGGGGGACGAGCACGGCTCACTGCTCGCCTCCACCTCGCGCCGCGCAGGCACGCTCGGGCCGCGCCTGCGCGGCGGGCAGGTGCGCAGGCGCAGCAGCGGGACTGGCCGCCGGGGGCGGGCGGGCGCGGGTCTGCATCCGGGTCGCCGCCGTGCCCATTGTCTGGGGAAGGGGCCCGGGGCTCGGCGGCTCCGCGACGCTGCATGCGAGGGCCCCTGCTCGCCCGCCGCTCACCTGCGCAGGCTTTAGTAAGTGATCCTCAGCGGCTGTTCCAGCACCTGCCCCGGGAAGATGCCAGGGTGCCCGCGGAGCGCCCCCCGCCCCCTCCCGCGGGCGGGCGGGCGGACGGACGGACGGACGGATGGGCGCGCGCGCGCATCGCCGTCCCTCAGGCGCCCCGCGGCCGCGGCTGCCCTTTCCCCGTGCCCCTCGCCGCTGGCGCCGGTGGATCACACCAGGGCGCTGCCTCTGGAGGTGCTGGTGGCTCCCCGGGGGACTCAGGGGAACCCAGCGTCCGCCCAGCATCCCCGCACCCCCGGGGTTCCTTGCCGGTGCGCGGGGCTGCGGGCAGCCCCGAGCCGCGGCCGGTGCGGTGCCGTGCTGTTTGCGGGCGCCTGGCGGGAGCCCCGCTGCCCCGCCGGGCCGACAGCTCCTGGCGCTTGGCTGCGGGTGGGCCCTTCCCGCTGTGCGCGCCGCCGCCCCCCTCCCTCACCCGTGGGCACGAACGCCTCCGGGCCGCCTGGTCTGCGCTGCGTGCGGCGTGGCAGAGACTGCCCCTGCCCGTCACGGCCGTTCTGCCTTTTTAATTTAAATGTCTTTAACGTTGTTGAATTCTCGATATGTCGCCTAGTAACAATGCTGTGTTTTTTTTCCTGCAGTGGACCGCAGCTCGAAGAGGAGACAAGTGAAGCCTTTGGCAGCTTCGCTGCTGGAAGCTTTAGATTATGATAGCTCTGATGACAGTGATTTTAAAGTTGGAGATGCTTCAGGTAAATATACTTCCTCATCTCCTCGGTTCAGAATTATACCATTTTTTGTTTTGTAGTTGCTCATTTAATATCAGACAGGAGGCAGAATGGTATTAGTGACCTGTTGGGAACTTGGAGCCACTTAAAGTTCAGTGACTTCATTGTATAACTGGAAGTTCTTATGCGGCGGATAAGAAACAACTGATTAAACAAAACATCCGTACAGTACTTCAATTGCAATTGTTTTTTTTTCAGCAGAAAGCTCATGATTATTAAACAAGTTTTGGCAGAAGCGTTTGCGTAGCTTCTGTGCTCAGTGCCTTAGCTGTGTCTATTGCTTGTAATTTCTTCAATGTAGAGATAATTTTTGAAATACTCACTGCATTTGCTAGTGAAATAAGAATGTTCTAAAGCCATTTTGTTTTGAATCAGTCTGGATAATAGTTTGTTGTGGACTTAAGAACTTGCCTATTTCTCAAGATTAATTCCAAGCAGAAGGATAATCTGTTCAGGTTTTTATTGGTTTTTTTCAATAGACAAACTTAAGGTGTCCATTCATATAGCCTTGCAGAAGGGTGTGCGTGTTTCATACTAGAAGGAAGTCCTTGCCTCAGAGTGTTTTTGTTCTGCAGTTTTTCGTATGTGTGCGTATTCCTATATCTGCAGTAAAAATCACAGAAACCGAAAGTAGAAAAGATGCCAAAATAAAATTAATAAAATCAAGTATGTGGGAGGGAAGAGAAAGAAGGGGCAGGACTATGTGAATAAACTACACATTGGATGTCCTGAGGCATATGCTCAGGGAAATAAGGAAAGAGGTGCAGGATGTGTAAGATATAAGGGAAGCATTATGACAGCTTGTCAAATAACCTCACTTGGTTATTTCTTCACTGGGGACGCTAATCTATCTTTTCATGTGAATGTATCTTGCAAAAATATTCCCCATCTCCATTTCAAGGCTTATTTTTTTAACATCTGGCAAGCTTCTCCTTATTAATGAACTTAAAAATGCTTAATAATTATTTCTTCAGTGCCGGTTTTAAGATACCCTAATGCTACTTGTTTGTTTGTTTGCTTTTTCCCCATGTTTAGACCTATTTCCCTTGGTAATCTGGTAGAAGCAGGCTGCAATGACTTAAGAGAGTAAAACTGATGTCATCTTACCTATTTCATGCTAAGATTTTTGAGAGATTGTTTCATTTACTTTTTTAATCTTGTTTTGAGAACTTTTGATCCTTTCTTTTGAGTAAGGGCACTCACTTTTGTAAAGACAATTTGTCTTAAAAGGAAATGATTTTTAGTTCCCAAAGAAAATCTTCCTATTCTGGAACAGTAGTGTAGGCAGGATTTAAGGGAAAAGAAGCGTTGGAAATGGAGTGTGGGAGATGGACACATAGTTAAGAGCATTATATTATTTGATTGAAAGACAGTCAGTAATTAATTAAAAAAAGAATAAATCTTCCTGAATCAACTATGTCTAAATGCAGCGGATTCATTTGTAATTGATACCCTCTTTCACTTTTAGGATATTGTATGTACACATTGGGGAGGGGGAGTCAATGTCTAGCCTTGAGAGTATTTAAATCTCAGTATTTCAGTCTCAGCATTTTGAGGAAGTTCGATGGGTTTTCCCTTAAAAAAAGCAACACTGTATTGAAACGAGCATATGAGAAAAACCCAAGTTCTACTTATAAAATGTTTTTCTATTTACTGTTTTGTATTCATGTATCTATTATAGCTTTGTTTTAGCATTTCAGAACTTATATCTATCACTTGTGGCAGAAATTAGTGTTCTGTTTAATAAAATCTAAAATTTAGTGAAAACACTTTGAAAGAGCAGCAGAGTGAAATTTTACACTTTATTCAAAGATTTTCAATGTGAAAGGAGAAAGTTGTGAGAGTTTGGAGAAGCCGGGGAATAGAACTTTATTAAACATATAACTTTTTAAGTTGAAAGAAAAATTAAACATGTCTTATGTGTAATACAAGTTAAGTGAATAGTTGCAGGATATTTGAAACAGAACTTCTGTGCTCATTTAAATTGAAGCCGGTATAACATAGCCTTAAATTTGATTGTACTTAGTCTGTTTATATTCGGATGGAAGAAGTGCTGAAATAAAAGGATGTTTTTACACACATACATATACATAAATAAAATTGATAATTTCAAAGTTATATGTATAAAACCAGTATGTGTGTATACACACAAGCAGTCCTACTAGACAAATTCTGGATTGTTGCTAATAGGAAACAGGTTTTCTTTTTTTTTTTTACTGTAGATTCAGCCTTCAAAGCATAATGTGTATTTCTCCAGTACAGTCAGGGCTGTTGCTCTTTTTCTTCCTTCAGTGACCGTAGAGATCTCTCCATGTGCAGCCTGTTGCAAATCAGTATTTAGTATTTGTTTGAATTCAGAATTTCATTGCCCTTGTTTACAAAGAGAAATAAATGTGTGAGAAGGAAGAAACAGTCTTTCTACATTGAAAATGGCTGTAAATTCTGCTTTTGCACTCAGAAAAATCCCGTAAGTATGGTAATTCCAGAGCTGTGCAATGTATGTTTATTTGATTCACAAATGCACATCTAGGTGTTTAAAAAACCAAAATAAATTTGAAAGTTGAAAGTTAAAGGACTATTTAAGTACTGAATTAAAGTAATTCTGAAGTTATTTACTTCCCATTGATTATGTTGCATCCATATGTGTGAGCTTTAGGCTGTTAAGTGATATGTGCTAGTAGACAGTACTGTGCAAGTCTAGGAAGACTGAACCCTGAACATTTAACTTTTACACATTCATTCTTTTATCAGATTTCTGGGAATATGAGATGCAGTAAGGATTTGAGAAGCTGGTATTAAGTACTTTTAGGAAGGAATTGACATTTCTGAATTTTTGTATTCAGAGTCCTGCCTTGGTAAATTTTTTTCATTACAGAAAATATTTCTGATCACCTAACCTTCATTTCCACACACACAAAAAAACTGCATAGGAGATATGGCTTTTACTTACAGTGTAGTTAATTTATTTTCTTTTGGATTCAAGTCACACCAACAGGCAATTACTACCTTTCCCACTTTAACGGTCTCATCATTCTGACATCTCTTTAGGGAAACTGATTTTAGAACTGTTATTTTTGTGTAAATCTACTTAATGTAAATAGTTTTCAGGCCTGTGAGCTTTTCTTTATGTTAATATTGAATGAAGTAATTTTTTAATGGCTACTCTGTTTCTATGTAATAGAAAGTAGTAATGCCATATTTAAAGTACTGTATTTTTCTGTTTTTATAAACATCTTGAAAAATTTGTTCCTGAAATAGGAATGTCTTACGTAATCTTGATGTGGGATCAATCAAAAAATCCTGTCTCTTTGGAGTCAGAGCGTAGAGTCAGACTTGAAATGATGGTACTCCCAATATACTTGACTGAAGTTTTTTAGTAATATGTTTCACAATACAGATCAGTTATTTGAAGTTTGACTTTTAGGTTAATTAGAGCATGCTTTGGTTTTTTTACTTGGTGGTTTTTTTTTTCTTGATTTCTTTTTTAATTTCTTTTTTTTAATTTACTTATTGAGAGCAGCCAGAGATACACTGAGGTCACAAATGAGTTGTAGAGTAATTCCCAGCAGGATTCCAAAGCAAGGATTTACCACTTATATTCTCTCTCAGTGAAGTTGGTCAGTTTTGGCAACTCACATACTGAAATTGAAATGTTGCAGTGAAATGTAGTGTGGTCCCTGAACAAGAATGATGTATGAATTTAAGGACTGGCTCTCTATCTCAGTGTAGCTGAGAAGAGCGTAGCTGAGTACTACCTTGAAGGACTGGATTCTGTCACTACTTCTGCTACAAGTCTCCTTGACTCAAATTTTGAGAGACATTTGTAAATGTTTGGGTTTTTGGTGTTGAGCGTGGAGCCTGGCTTGGGTAAATATTATGTACTGTTATTGCAGTTGAGGTCAGTAGAAGCTCTGTTTAAAATGTGTAATGATCTATATAAATGCATATATTGGGTATTCTGAAAAAATGTGATTTGATCTAGAAATAAAAGGTTGCAAATATCTTTTTATCTTTCTGCAATTCCTTTCCTCTCAGCACAATGGAGATTCCACTTTTGCTTTCCTGTAATACTGTGATACAAAGAAATGTTTGCAAAGCATCAAAATACTGTAGTGATAAACACTGCTGAAATATTGATGCAGAAACTAATATGTTTGGTTTTGAGAATGAACTTAAATGATAGCCAACAGAAAAGCAGGGTGTTTCAGTGAAGGTAAGAGAAAATACTGAATATGTAATAATTACTAAATTATCACATAATTGCAGAGTCTTAATTGTTACAATAATTTCAAGGCTTGACTTTGTAACTGTAATGTATAGTCCTTCAGATTGGAATTCCCAAGGGCTTTTTCCCATTGAGAAAATGGAAAATACAGGCATTATGTTCTCTTAGGTTATCTTACTCTCAAGTGAGATCTTTCATCCATGCAGATGTCTGCAGCTTGAAGTAATGCTTTGAAGTAACTGACAAGCATTTTGAGCTTGCATTTTTTTTGGAAACTCAGATTTCTGTTCTTGCATGCATTTACTGACAGCAGAGAAGTAACGTAACAGGAATATAGACTTCCATTCCAGTGTCTGGGTGGGGTGGATTTAGTGATGGAGTGAGATTATTTTTGTTTTCCCCCTAATGTGACTCTTTGTACTTTGTCTTTCCAGCCTGTCTTTCCCTTACAAACGTTTGCTCATCAGTCCAGTGTTGTTCTGCTTATTCAGTCAGTCTTGAACAGGATTTTCGTGGTCTCCTATTTGACGACTGCTCCTTTAATTTCTTTTGCATCTCATCTTTTTTTTGCGTGTATGTCCATCTCTTGTGTATTTCCTGCCACATGAAGAGAATTCTTCTGCGCTTTAACAACTCTGACTTGGTGAGATGGTCTGTTTGCAGCCTGGCCCTGTCTGAGAGTTTAGACATGCTCAGTGAGGATGGGATGTTTAAGGTGTTTCTTGAGCATATACTTGTCACAGTGCCTCAGGGACTTAGACCTAGCATGTCCCAGACATATGTTCAGCTATCTCCCAGATGTCACTTGCCTTGTACAAGATGTTAAACTGTTAGGTATTTCTGGGAAAAATATATATTCTAGCTCACTATTCAATAATTTGTATTGGAATCCAATTTTATGGATTGTTTAGGACTGCAGCTTTGCTGAGGGAAGTCATGAGGCATGCCGTACTTCATCACAAACAGGTAAAGTTTGATAACAAGAACAGGGAAACTGAGAAATCTCAAGCAAATTCGAGAGGTAGGGTAACCAATTCTGTCTGTGTTACGACATTGTAAATAAGGCAGTTTGCAATGATGCAAGTCAAAGTTGTCAACCTTTAGTTTTGAGTGCGTTTTTGACTTGAGTAGACATCTACTGAAATGCTATGTGATATAATTACTGCTAGTGTAGAAGTGAGGAAACTGCTTACTAAACAACTTGCATTTATGTTCCTCTTCCATGCTTTTTTATATTAAACTAAATGCTTGTCTTCTGAAACAAATGTAACTGTGGGTCAATGATCAGTTTCATTTCCTACGCTGCCCACTCTACATAGTTAAAACAGAGTCTAGATTCTTTTTTCAAAACATAGTTTGAGAAGTGAGTTTCACTTCTTAGAGCAGTAGTATCTTAATCTATGTTGATTTTGTTTTGTATGTTATTAGTTATGTTGCTTTGGACTGTTCAGTTGGTTTTTTAACTGCCAGCATTACCAATGTTGAATTGCCAGTAGTCTGCCAATGTTTAATCATCACACTAAGCAAAATAGCATAGAAAGCCAGTGGCATATATCTAACTGATGGTAGATTCTCTTTTTTTAAAGTTAACTTGAAAGTGAAGTATTGAGCTTTTCAGTTCTTACTTTCAGTATTGTTATATTGGCCTTAGCATAATGGACCTTTGTGGCTTTAGTCTAATAGGCAAATGTGATCAAGAATAACTCTGCCTTTGGCAACTTAAAAGCTCATATTTTCCATATATGATCTAGATTTACCTGCCGTATTTTTACATCCAGTTATTAACATTACAACTTTCTAGTTAGTTTAAGCATTTCCTTAAAGCACTTTTGAGTCTTTAAAATTCTGGATCAGATGTATAGGAAGTACAGCTGCTTTTGCACATGTTTGGTATAGCACATCTGCGACAGTTCTTGTGACTGGAGGTGTTCTTATGAGGAGGTTTATGGGCAGAGGCTGTTGTCGACAAACCATTTTTGCAGTGCTTTCCACTTTCTCCATCTGTTAGGGTGCAGGCAGCCTAGGTGAGGCATTGTATGCGGTGTGTATGTAAGCACACTGTGGACTGGATGACTTCTTACATGATGCCTATAGATTATTATTGAACAATATTATTTAGTAGGAATAACATAAGACATGGTAGTTGTCTTCTGTATTGCATGCTCAGTTTTTCCATTTTTTCACTACTTTTCAATGTTCAATTGTATTCTTTATATCTAGCTTTGAGCAGCTGGGTAAGACTCAATCAGACACTCAACCAATGCAGTGCAAAAAAAAAAGAACTTTCCAAAATGGTGCCACATGCTTCTCTTCTGCGATCTGGAGTTAGTTAGGCTTTGTTAGTGGAAGAGGCAAGCCCAAAATTGAGTCTGTGATTTCTTTTAATCAGATTTCACTTAAAAACAAGCAATAAAGCTGCTTTTTCCAGAGGTGCTTTTAACTACTTCATTGAAGAATCCCTCGGTCTTCTGTGAGTGAGTGGCCATGTGCTTATGTAGTGTAGCATTTACCCTCTGTATACATGGATACATTTTCTTAGAATATACCCCCCCTCCCCCAATCACAGATCACAATGTTGAAAGTTGCCCTGCAAAACCCTGGGAGGATTTTTTTAACTGCTGTAGTGATTTCAGTAGCTTTCCCCTGAAGTCTTGTGCATAGTACTTATTATACAAGACTCCACAGCTGATGTGGAAGTTAGTAGTCATTTTTGTCTATCTTTATTACACTTTTTCTTATGTTAATTCTGGAGTATAATGTTCTGTCCTGGAGAATTCCTATCTGAATTACCCTCTTTAGATTTGACTGCCACCTGCTGTTGTGCTCAGTAGAGCTAAAGATACAAGGTGTACAGAAATAAATGATGCTTTTTTCCACAACTGTTATCTCTCATATTTGTTCTCAGTGGAGCTCTGTATTCCTCACTATTTGACAGTGTATCTGGCCCCATCTTTCACTGAGAGTAACTTGACTTCTCTCCCATAGGGAATGACATGATATGGTTGCCAATTTGAAAGAGCCATTCTTTAAGAATTTCTTTCAAGGAGAAAATTGCATACTACAGCCTCTTTCTAACTGAAAGTGCATCTGACAGAAGAACACCTGAAAAAATAGCTGTTATCACAGAATAGCTCTTTCTAGAAAAGTGCCTATCACTGTGGGTGCATTCAGACAGAAGAAGGATATCTCTTACTATAGGCATCTGGTGTGTACGTGCATGCAGACAGGAGTGTACAAAGCATAATGTGCAAGTAGAAGGCAAAGAGAATTTGAAGGAGAGAAGTGAATGAAACTAACACTTATTTGTTCTCTGCTTTATGTTGTTTGTGTGGCATAAAGCAGCTAGAGAGTATCCGCAGTGTTGTAGTATTGAGGTACAAGAATCACTTGGTAATTTAGAGTTCTGTTAAAGAGCAAACGATACGCTAAGATCCCTCAGAAATTAAATGAAGGCTTAAATTCACAAGAAATCTAAGCATATTTAAAAATGGAACAGCACAATTAAAGCATCCAAACAAATTACTGTTATGAAGTTATGGTGGGGGGAAGTAAAACAAAAAACCTGAATACTAGGTAACTTAAAAGTCCAATTAAATTATTTTTAACATGGCAGAACCCTGTACTACCTTATTTACAGTGAGACAAGTAGTACGCATTGGCATCGGAACCTGTGAAATGAGATACAAAATGACATTTTGCTTTTAAACATACATATGGCATTTAAGCTATAATATAAATGTCTAGTATGAGATTGTAGCTTTAGGAGTTACTTGTAAAGTGTTTGTGAGGGTTGGCAAATATCATAGAATGTTTTGGGTTGGCAGGGACCTTTAAAGATCTTCTAGGCCAACCCCTTGCAGTGAACAGGAACATCTTTCACCTGATGAGGTTGCTCAAAGCCCTGTCCAACCTGGCTTTTAACATCAGTGATTGGGCATCTACAACTTCTCTGGGCAACCTGTTCCAGGGTCTCGCCACCCTCATTGTAAAGAGTTTCTTATGTCCAATTTAACTCTACCCTTTTTCAGTTTAAAACCCCCCCCTGTCAGTGCAGGCCTTGGTGAAAAGTCTCTCTTTCTTCTAAGCCCCCCTTTATATGTTGAAATACTGCGCTAAGGTCTCCCAGGAGCCTTTTCCTCCTCTTCCAGGCTGCACAACCCCAACTCAGCCTTTCTTCTTAGGAAAAGTGTTTCAGTCCTCTGGCCATTTTTGTGGCCCTCCTCTGGACCCACTGTAATGCGCCCATGAATATGTATCCAAACAAAGCTCCTGTAATTTAAAAATACTTTTTTAGATTGTGTATTAGTTAATGCTGTTTTTTGTTTCTTAGCCATGCCTGAAGAGTGTTCTTCTGTTTCGAAACTTTACTTAATTATATTGTACTTCTGTTACTACCATTAAGGCTGATAGGTGTAGGGAAATGACTGAACTACTCTTTCTCAAAAGACTGTACAATAACTTGTGTTACTACATTATATTTTTTTTTCCCTAACTCCCTGAAGGTTAGAACGTTTGCAGGAAACTTACTTTCTGTTACCTTGTAAGGGGACTGATAACATTAATATCCTGATCAGTAGTAGTAGTGCAGATGGATTTTTTTTTTTGTAGATAATTATATAATCTCCTCATCAGATACTTCCACATACAGGTATATGCAGAAAAAGACAAAACAGACCATTATATTGGAGTAACAACTGAGTTACTGGTGAATCATAGCGTTCTGTGGTGCGGAAATAAATGCCGCATGAAGTGTGTAGCACACTGGGCCCACTGTTTGTGGGGTTTTATACAGAGAAGGATGCGCACAGAATTCTGTATGTAAGGTGCTGTTGAGTTGTGGTTTTTTGTGTGGTAACTAAAGCGATTAAGGATTTCTTTAATTTGCAAGCATCAACATATTTCTTCTTTGCATCTGTGTGACAGTGCATCAGAAACTGCTGTGGATCAAGCAACTTTATATTTTCTTGCTAATTTAAAAAAAAAACTTTCAGACTTTTTCTTCATTAAAACTAACACTGTAAATGAAAAGTAGTAGGTGATTATAAGATGAGAGGGAGGGAGAATGATGTTTAAAATTTAACAAATTCACTTGACATCTTTTAAAACATTTTTACATGTACTTTATAGTACAGATGCCTTATTTTTGTGGGGTTTTTTTAATACCAATCTTCTGTTCTTTTCTATTGCACAGATTGGCCTGTGTTAATTAATAGAAATAGTGACTACACACAGAACAATACCATATGAGTGGTATAAGGTTAGAATTTGTGCATTATTGTGCAGCTGCAATGCTGGATGAGGCATAGCTTATGTGGGGTTAATAAGAGAAATAACATTGGAAATTAAAAGAGCCCCCAAACTCAGAAAAACAAACCTGAAATAAAAATGAAAGTGTAGTATTATCCCTACTATTCTTAGCACTTGTTACGTAAACTCTTCATTTTGTAATTTTAAACCTCTTGTATTGGATAGCTGTTTTATTTTGAAGGTCTAGAAAACACCTCCAGAAATTAAAAACTGAAATGCTCTTTCTTTAAGATGTGACTTCACATGGAAATTATTCTGTGCTACTGCTTATTGCTAATATGAGCTGCAGTTCAAAGGAACATTTAACGTTCATTTAATAAATTTCTACCATCTTTTTTTTACCATCTTAAAATGCACTCATGTTTAGCAGATTCTCAACATACCACTTGAAATAGCAGTATTTGGACACCAGCTGAAAAAATAGGTGGAATACCTTATGAGGGAGGAACATGCATCATTCTTTTGTTTTAACAACTTGCTTCAACAGATTTTATTTTTGGGGGTACATTTGTGTCGGAACTTTTTTTAAATTTTCATATGCTCAACAGATTCTGAAGGAAGTGGTCATGGGAGTGAAGATGCATCAAAGGACAGTGGTGAAGGTTCCTGTACTGAATCAGAAGAAAATATCTTGGAGGAGGAACCGGCAGAAGAGAAAGTAGAAGAGCAGCAGCCAAAAAGCTCCACTGAAGAAGAGGTGCCAACAGTAGACAAAGAGGTAATTAAAACTGAAAAGAAAGATCAGGAAGATGAAGAAGAAAAGCCAAAAAAGAAGAAAGAGAAGGAGAAAGCAGCTGAACCTGATGCTGTGCCTGATGAGCAAACAAATGAACCAAAAAAATGGAATTTGCGCAGGAACCGGCCTTTGCTGGATTTTGTATCGATGGAAGAACTAAATGATATGGATGACTATGACAGTGAAGATGACAATGACTGGCGGCCTACTGCTGAGAAAAAAAAAGGAAAAAACGCGCTGCGAAAAGAGGGGAGTGATGGAGATAATGAGGATGATGAAGATGATGGGAGTGGAAGTGATGAGGATGACAATGATGAGGAAGGTAATGAAGAAGATAATAGCAGCACGGCTAGTGATGGAGGATCCAAGAAGAAGAAGAGTAAAGTTCTTAACAGGAATAATGCAGATGATGAGGAATTGACAAATGATAGCCTGGCTCTTTCACAAAGCAAGAGTAATGAGGTAGTGCAACCAACTTTCTATAATATATCTGTTGACAAATGGAAACTACTCTCCAGTAGCTATTCTGTTAGTTTGAAAAGTTAAACTGATTGGCTGGAATTATATTTACAGGAATAAGCAAAGCAGCAAAATTGTGCTAAATAGACACTGCATATTAAATTTACCTTGCTTGGACCATTTGGCCAGTCTAATGCCACTAAAGTCAATAGAGAGGCTTCTCTTGGCTTTAGGGTGGGTTGTACAAGATCTAAAGCAAGCAGGAGATGCAAATCCAGTATGCAATCCACATGTCTTAGTGAGACTTCTAGTTCTGTTTTAGTGTAATTGTTGCATATCTGTAATGTTGTAAAAGTTAAAAGCATCTGTGACATATTAGTAAAGTAGCTAAATGATAGGTTATTCTTTATCCTAGCCCTTCCTTGTGACAAACATCGAAGTCTGAACACTAAGTTCACTGATAGAACTTTAAGTAAAGAAATATGCACACTGGGTTTAAAATCGAATAGGATAATCATGATAATTTATGTTTGGTTTGCTTATAGTGCTCACAGATGAAGTATTTTCTTACAGTACTAAAAAGCATTTGGGAACTATTGTTATATTAAATATCTTCTGACTGCAGAATGTGAAAATTACCTAAGTCTTTAATAATGCAGCTTTTTTTTCCTATGCACAATTACAGTTGCCTTGAAGATTGTGCCTGTGGAAAAATTAAGATATAAGGTTGTCAGAATGGTTGACTACATGTCCTGCACTAGGAAAATTTTGAACAAAGTGAAGAGTTGCTGTAAAATCTACATTCAATTTTCAGGAAATAATTGCAATGTTAACATAACATTTGATGAATGATAGTGGTATCACACTATTCAAAATTCTACTGTTCCATTTAATCTTTATTTTAATGTGTAAAATGGCAGACAACTAAACAGTATTTGGAAGAATCATTTGTCTTCATTCCAGATACTTTGTCTTTTTTGTATATATATGTAAGATTGCAAATGAGCTGTGCTGTTTTAATTGCTAGTAATAATTGTGATTGGAAAAAAAAGCATAATTCTGAGGATTTTTTGCTTTTTCTATGGGCATCTTTCATTGTCTAGCTCTGTAATTCTAGTATTGTTACCCCTGTTGTCTTTGCTGAGGAGCTGAAAGTGCTCTACAAATACTGAGGATCAGAACTTCAAATAGAGAGGCAATTTTCTTTCAGAGTTGTTTCCCATATCAGAATAGAGATGTGAGTCTACATTATTATGGATATATTCTTGAATGTGTCCATAATTTCCATTGACTTGGAAAATTAGGCCTGTTTCAGAAACCCGGAGCTGTGTCTGATGTATCTTTATGAAGCTTCTTGATAGGTATGGACCTTAGATTCTGTACTTGCATTGGATTTAGGACATTGATCAAAAGATAAAGTCAAAATTTGAAGTTCAAGTTACAGTTCTGTAACTGATATTTTACCACCTGTAAAGGCAAGTATTGTTTATGAATAGATCTTTAACAAGGAATCTTGCAACAATGAGTATCTGTAGATGGGATTATAGACCATAATTGTTAGATTGATACTCAACTGTATTATAATAGTATACTCTTCACTACTACAATATTTTAAAATAGTAAAAAAAAAGTAAAAAAAACTTGTCTAGCAGACAAGTCTAGCAAAGTCTCAATACACTGCAGAAGCTAAGTTCTTAGAAAACCAAATGTCTGAATGCATAATTAATTTATGAAAGAATGTTCAGGTAATTAACTCTGAACATGTTGTAGTGTCCTTAATATGCATTCTTCCTTTCCTTTCCTTACTTTTTTGGGGGTCGGTTGGGGGCTTTTGGTTCTGTGTGATTTTTATTTTATTCTTCTACGTTTTACAAAAACATTTTAATGTCTGCATATACAGTATCTAACCTGTGCTGTAAAGAACTATTATGTGCTTTTCTATCATATTAAGCAGAGAAGACTAACTTAGCTTTCTGTTCTAGGGTGAAGTATCATTAATATATAAATGGTGCTTTTCTGTTTTTGTAATTACTACCATTTTATGGGATTCTTCGTATTTTTTTTTTTTTGTTATTCCTTTAAAGTTAGAAGTATAGCTTGAAATATAGCTTGAAATGCTCACTTTCTTCATTAACACCACAGAAATGGGAATTACATAGTGATTCAGCTGAAATCCTTTCTCTAACTTGAGTAGGGAACAGGACTTGTTCAGGAGTTGGCAGCGGTTACCATATCTATGTAAAATGCTTTAGGCGAGTAGGGTCAGCTTTTGGGATGGGGTCTTTCAGGTGCTTACATGGACTAAGCCGGGGAGAGCAGCATACATTCCAGATCACTCCCTCTCTGTGTCTGCATAGAAAATTAAGTTCATCTGCTGCTCGTTAGCTGTCTTCGCATAAGGTAAACCATAATGGATGAGGATCCTAACATTAGATCCAAATTTGATGCCCTTCCGTCATTGCTTGTTTCTTTTTGGTTTTTGCTCATGTTTGCGTATGTTCTCGCTGCCTAAGCACCTAGTGTTACTTCAGTGTTGCTTTTACAATGCAATTCTGTTTGTTTAAAGTAACAGTTTATTTGGGGTTTTTTTCCTTCTGTGGTTTTGTTTGTTTTGTTTTGTTTTTTTTTTTAATTACCAGATCTTTGGGCTTCTGTGACAGTAGGGATCACAAATGTCTTTTAAGCTTCTGTTAGTGAAGGCAGGTAACAGTTTAAGTTGAAGGTACTGTCAGAAAAGCTGGTTTCTCTAGAGTTATGAGATTCATCTGAGAAGCCTGTGCCATTGCACAATTAATCTGCCAAAGTTAAGGAGCATCTTCTGCCATTTCCCTATCGGTAATGTGAATAGTAAGTTAAACATGGGTATTGTGAGTAACGATGGACCACATTATTTTAGAAAAAAATGTTCAAGTTTCTTGCTTTCCTCAGAATGCTTTGCAACTTTGTCCTAGAAGGAGAATGTTGAAAGAAATGCTCTGCAAGTTTGAACTCTGTAGTGGAGAATCTTGTATTTTTCACAAAACCTTCCTATAAACAAGCATGACTGTGCCAATGGTTGCATAATCTTTCATTTTTACTTCCAGATGAGTTTGGGTTTTTTTATAGGTCATGTTTCCTTAACGTTTAGAGAAAATGGATGGGAGATCCAGAAGCATTTCCTAAACACTAGATTTATGTGTTTGACCTTTCTTAGGTCAAAACAATTATAACAAGCCACCTCTATTACTTGAGGCAAACTGTTTGAACCCAGCTTTAGGTGGTAAGGTTATTTTACCCCTTTATCTTTAAAATCAAGCAGATTCCCCCTGCCCCTTACCATCTAAATAACTGCCCAGATAAACCTAAAGTACAAAGAGACTTCATTAATGATTCACTGAAAATTTTGTGCAGAGACTTGCCGTATCAGATTTAGAGGCTATCGTGAAATCATTGCATAGATTAGTGTGAGAGTTTTAAGATCCTTGAGGAAGAATACCTACTTTAGGTAGCATTCATGTTACTTTTTATCTGCTTAGGGTACACAGGCACAGTATTGGTGCTATGTTTTGTGTCATAAATGGGGGGTTAGAAAGAGAAAAAGATGTTTGAGAGGGCATCTTCCACTTTTTTTTTTTTGTAATTTTATTTTCTGGTAGGATACCACAGCACTTTTAGAATATTCTCAGTTCTCTGATAATTTGAATGGACACCATTTAGGCTTGAACTGTCAGCCTCTGCTCTGAAACTATTACTACTTCTTTATATGGCAATATTTTTTCTTACTAGTGTGCCTAATGCACACTTCCCAATATGCCTTTGTATCACCAATGAAGGTAGTTCAAGCTCAATGTTTGCTTTTAGTATAAAAGTAAAAGAAAATGTATGGAAACTGTGAAACTTTTCAGGAGAGACAGTGGCTGTATCTCATGACGAAAATAATAAGCCTCCATGCTATTTATGAAGAAATTTAAATCTACATACAGCTTTAAAAGAGCAATGTACTTGTTCTGCAAATTCTTGCTCCTGTATATAATCAGAAGAAAATAACTTGTTACAATTTTAATAAATCATATGGGTTTGCATGGAGACATAGGAATTTGCATTACAACAAAATAGAAATGAGTTGATAAATTGCTATATTTTACGTAAGTGAAAACTTGACAGGCTTGTGTTAGCTGTTTATTTTCAGATGCATGTGACTTTTCTTGGAAGGTGCAAGTTTTAGGAAAATGAAACAACTTTTTGGAATAGTGGGACATTTGAAGGTCATCTTTGGCCTGGGTGTTGTGTTTTGGTTTGTTTTTTTTTTTACTTTTACAAGATTTCTTAGGTGTATGTGTTTGTTCCTTTTTGTAGAACATAAATGATTTAAAAGACATACATGTATGAGGAGATAAGACCCTTTTCTGGCTTTTGGGACTTAACAGATCTGTAGGTATATTGAGATCAGATTGTATCTGTCCTTTCTCCCAGCTCTTACATTTGTAGATGAAGTGTTTGAATGTTTTGACAACAAAGAAGCTTATAGTATATTGAAAATAATTTTCCATCTTTTTTTTTTGTGCTGGTCCGAAGTTGAGCAAATAACAGATGTTTTGTTTGTATTAAATGAAATTGAAGTTCCCAGCATAATCCGCATGTCTTCGTTTTTCAATATTAGGACTCATTGATCCTTGAGAAGTCTCAAAATTGGAGTTCCCAGAAAATGGACCATATTTTGATTTGTTGCGTTTGTCTTGGAGATAACAGTGAAGATGCTGATGAAATAATCCAGTGTGACAACTGTGGAATAACAGTGCATGAAGGTAACACAACTCTTCATTCTCATTGTGAGAGAAAAGCGTGTGCTTTACTTCTAATAAAATTTTGACTTGCTCTCTTCAAAAAACCCGAAGCCTTTGAAGTCTAGTATTTGTTGTAATACTACATGAATCCTTTTTAGTGGTGAAACATCCATAGCAAAGCAAATATAAGCAACTACGGGACAGGTCATGGTCTACAGATACCTATATAGAGTCACAGTCTGCAAATACTGGAGCTATACATTGTCTTTTCAGGGCTTTAGGATATTATAGTAAATACATTTCTGTTGTACCTTTTTCAGTGTGTGTGAATTTGATTGCATAACCCAGATATAAGAACATGAGAATAGGCGGTCTTCTAAAAGGAAAGAGTTTCTTGCATATATTTTTGCTGTACCAAAAAGGCAGAGAGATGGGGAGGAGGAGAGAAAGGAGTTGCCGATGGCATTTAGTCATAAGTGAAAACAGCTAGCCATGGACTTCCTCATAATTTTCACTGACAATTTGAAACAGGGAAATATTACAGTTAAAACACTCAAATTGTTGTTTTGCTAATTCCTTCAAAATCTATTCTATGTGTATGTTACAAATCTAGGAGGTCTGGTTTTAAAGAAACACCTCTGGAATAATTCTAAGGTCAGTGTATGGAATTTTAACAGCATTAATGGAGAGTGAG
Source organism: Steatornis caripensis (assembly GCA_013398225.1). Lineage (NCBI taxonomy): Eukaryota > Metazoa > Chordata > Aves > Caprimulgiformes > Steatornithidae > Steatornis > Steatornis caripensis. The sequence continues at coordinate 472,137 of VZSC01006787.1, forward strand.
GCTGTATTGTTGGGTTGTTGCTCTTTCTCTTGAGGATGGAAGGTAGAGAGGCATACCTATTTTGTGGAAAAACAACACCTGTTTTTTTCTTCATTAATTATGTTTCATTTCTTTTCCTTTTTTTTTTTTTTAGCATTTCTGATGCCCTGTACCTTTTTATGGTTTCACTTTTTTTTCTTATACTAGACTGAAAATTGTTTCAAAATAGTATTTTTCATGTATTAAACTTAGTTCAGTTTTTTTGTTTACCATCAGTTAGGAAACAGGATGAAATTTCTGTCCTCAGGTTCAGTTGCCTTATGTTAAGTGTCAGTATATACATTAACTCCAGGACTCCTGTTGCAGGTCTTTGAAGAGCTAGGAGAGTAATTTAGTTGACCTAATTTACGATGAGCTGAATCACACTCTAGGTGCATTTGAGGGCATTGACTATAACAAGTGTTAGACTCTTAAATTTAGGTATCTTGGTACGCTTGCAGAATTCCTTCCTCTGTGTATGTGAAGTTTTTGGAAAGTAATGTGCAGAATATATTTGATTTGAGATGCAGTAAGCTCCTAAAAGTTGGTTTTGTAGAATCTTGATATATTTTTTTTCCCCAACACACTCTAACATTAACTCATGAGAAAAGAAAAATTGAATGAAAGCATCTTTTGCTGATAGCTAGAAATGCCTATTTGAGAATTTCCCAAACATTACATACAGTCAATACAGTCAAACCCTAAAGCTGTGGAGATCTGTGAAAATTCTTCTGTAAGATTTATTTAATGGTTGTACAGTTAGTCATATTAAAGTGCAGAATGATTGTGATGGAAAAATGATCTTCTGCCTTTTCAGAATAAAAGGATGCCAACTTTCTTTTTTATTCCAGAGGAGTACTTTAAAAATCCCCAAAAGATCACTTCCTCATTTTGTCTAGTTTACTAAACCTTTGCCCTTACAGAAGGTAAGATTATAGCTGGCTTGCCTCCACAGCAAAATAGTTCCATAGTTCAAAAGTCAGTTGAATTTTAGCAGTTCAAAATCTTCTTTCTAAAGTGCTGTAGACAAAGATTTCCTATAGTCCCACTGATACAAAGAGTACAATGCTTATGTTTCTTTTGTTGTTACTGCAATGAAGTAAAAGAGATTAAGTCAGAAGATTTAAATCGCTAGTTTGTTCTGATAAGTTCTACAGTCTGTACAAGCTAATTGACTATGGATGTTGGTTAATTTTTCACCCTTACGGTTGAATGTTTAGCTCTTTAAGATTTATTTTAATAATGAACATTTAGAAGTTTATGTAAAAGAGTTACGAAGTTCTGTTTGAATAGATGAAGTCTTAGAAAAAAAAAGAGCAAGCTTTTCAGGTGAAAGTAATTGTTGACTGTGATAAAAATGTAAATTTCCCTGGCAGCAAGCTGAACTTCAAATCTATGGTAAATGCAATTTGGAAGTTTACTTGATGTTTTATGTGTTTGTTTCATTGCTGTGTGTGTATATCAATTTGTAAATACATGAATACAGTTTTAAGTAGAAACAAACATTTATTTTGGTATATTTTGCTTTACTTTGGTATTTTATAATGATAAGTGAGAGCATGTACTATGTTAAATTGAAGCTTTTCTAAGTTGTTTAAATAATTGCTTGCAGCAAATCAAAATTTTATAAAAAAAAATTAGAACGTTTGAAGATTTGGTTTGATTCAGTCATCTTATGTATGCCTGTGTTCAGTAACTTGGAGATTTCTGCACTCCTGCCTAGTGGTCATTAACTTATTGTATTACTTCTGAATGCAGGAGTAATAAATGAAGACATAGGCTGTCCTGAAGAAGTTGCAGTCAAAACCAAAATGCAATGCAAAAATTACTTTTTGTTCTTGATGGCTTAATCATTCAACTCATGTGATTTTCAAAAATAAATTGAGAAGTGGTTGAAGAAATAATTACTGTTTAATCATACAAACATTACTTGCAACCTTGATAATTGTTTTTTTTAATGTTAATAGAGGCAAGGTTTACTCTTAATATCATTGACTTTAATCTGTACCTCATGACTGCATGCCCAGATCATGGATATAGGCTGCATTATAAGAAATCCTTTGTACTATTATACACAGCTGCTTTGTAGTTTGAAAAATGTCTTCCGGTAATAATTGAGTCTGTTTTGTAAACACATTAGGAATCCAAGAATTTGTTCTTATTTTTGCAGGTTTCCTTTAGTAGGTAGATTGCTGTGGCTGCAGACACCATGCTATGTCCTGAAATTTGTTCGAATATTTCAGCTTTTGAGTTTTTCAGAAAATGCGGTTTGTAGCACAGTGTTGAATGAAAAGGCTCTTATTTATGAATTGGATAGAAATCGACGCAGTGATGTTTCCTTGTGTTTGCCTGCAGTTGGGAAGAACAATACACCCATTTCCTGTGAACTGATTTTGATACTTAGCAGTTATCTTTTCTTTAGAGTCTCAAACTCAAGATGTGTGTTATCCTGAAATGCCCAAACAAAGCTGCTGGAATACCGCAGGATTTTTCTTCATAGTTTTTTGATGCCATTTTGAGTTGTGTTATAAATTTATGTGTTTTCTCTACTTTCCTATAGCACTGTAGATACTTACTTGGAAGGAAATACACTCCCTTTACACCCTACTGGTGTCCTGCCCAGTGACCCTCCTAATGATGATATTGGTGATTGTTCTTTACCTAAAGACCTTATTTACTCTTTCCTTGTTGACTATTACACAAACTGTTTTATTTCATAGGGAGGGGTCTTATACCCTTGGCTTGCATCTTTGTGCTCTGCTGAAGTGGAAGTTTCTGTCTACCACAGAAGCTTCCAAGTGACTGGAAAAGGTTTTTCTATGGTGGCCGCCTCTCTCTTTAATGTGTTAATATGAAATTATTCACTAGCTGTGAAAATGCTGACCTTGAGTTGAGCCTACTTCTTCTGGATGCCAGGGCTCCCTTCCTTCCTTGGGTGGGGCTCTTGCTCTTCTTGTAGTCAAAGGGCAGGTCCCATGTGATAGTGAGACCCCTTCACATGAAGGTGAGTCTTCCAGTTGCAGCCTCTAAGTGGCTGCATGCCAGCATAGTTGTTCGCAAGAATCTGTTACTCTTTTCAGAGGGGAAGCTAACGCTGCCTTGTGTTTTACGTCAGGCAGGGTCTAGATATCCATTCTCCCTTGCTCCAGTAAGTTTTGCCTTTTCTAGCACAAGGTAGCTTATCACTGCATAGTTCTCCACTACTCGTGCACCTGGGTACTTGGCACTAGTGCCTTAGCCTTTTGAGTACCTGGCGCAGTGGCTGCCTGTTCAGTTGTGATTTGTATTCCTTTTGGTTTACTTGCGTGTGTTAATCAACTATTACATGAAGTCTTCCATGGGAAAAGAGGGGTGATAACTCATCTGGGAGCAACTCTGCCAGTGCTCATGTGGAACACAGCAACGTGGCCAAGAGTTAGAGGGGGGTTCTGATTCAGACCTAGAGTCACGGACCCTTAGTAAACACTTCTACTTGCCTTGCTGACAAGTTTTGAGATTGCTGGAAATTCAGTTTCCCTTCCAATACAACTATTTGGTGTGTGATCTTCGTATCGCCTGCAGGACCTGTATCACTTGTCCAAAAACTATCTTTGCTCTGCAGAGACACATCCAAAAATCTGTAAACTTTGTGGAGCAAATAACTGGTTCAAAATGACAGAAATCTATAACTGCCTCTAAAACTGTGTAAGTAGCATACAGGTATTGCTAATTAAATACCTACTCTTACACTTTGCATTCATCTTTTATGTCTAAACAGCCTGTAATGAATTAATAGTCCATTAATTAAAAATCTGTTCTAATTTCACATCAACTTTTTTTAAAAAAAAGAAGAAAAATGTTTAGATTTCTAGGGAGGAAAAAAATCTTTCTTATTGAATTTGTAGTAGTACAGTTGCTTTTCAGAGTGTTCCCTTCTGTGCGGAGATAATTCTCATTTCTTTTTATAAAAATCTTCTCTAGGCACTAACCTGTCATTTTGGATAAACACTTTTGTGGTAAAATCTTGTAATAGCAGGACACCCCCAACTGTGATGTCAGTTTTTCTGACATACTGATTGCAGCATGTCTGAAGAAAATGTCTGGTGCATATCATAGCATGTGCCATAACTGTAGGTAGTACACTTGCCAGCTATTGCCCTTGGCTTAGTTGCTGTGAATTATATGAGAGAAGTTCTACATTTTTCCAGCTGTTTCTTTTTCATCCTATTTGTTTCTTACTTTACTGCGACGTGCATGGCAGGGAATAAAATTACTCTTGCTAAAAGCAATACTGTGTCGCCATATGCTTTACAGTGTACTAAAATGTTTTTGCATTTTAATTTTGCTACTTACCCTGGTCTGGTGCTATCTGGTATAAAAATTCATTTTGCAAAATCATGTACTTTAGTACTCTCTGTTTACTAAATAAAAATACTGTTCTGAATTTATGATGCGTGAATTGGTTAATGTCTTTATTCTAATCTGTTGGTCCAATTAAGGATTGAATAACATGTTTTGAATACTCTGATCTCACAGCATTTTGCAGACCTACAGTTTACCTTAAAGTTCATGTTTTCATGATCTTATTATAAAGACCATGTTTTAGAGTACATGTAGATGTAGTTAGCATATGCAGATGTTCTGTTTGACTGGCAAAAAATTACGCTTCCAAAGAAATGGTGGAACAGATGCAGTGAAGGCGAGAATTAGGTCTCTCTTCCTGTATCCCTCAGTGGTATAAATTTCGGAATGATTGTTTTAATGCTAGCACTGTCAAATGTTTGCAACTTCATTTTAATGACAATAAGCTATTGACAGACTACAACGACTTTAAAATGAGGGAATACAAAAGTTTGTTTTTTGTATGAAATGACATACACTTGATAGGCAACTTGGCTGTAATTGTGATATATAAATGCTGTTTGTGGAACAGTAAATGTTGAGAGTTTTAACTTGACTTTTATGTGTATAAATATACGTATTGTTTCATGTGTGTTTAATATTATACTCAGCCAGTTTTATTGTTTAGTGTTAAGTGGTATTCATGGAGGTGGCAGACTCGAAGTGGTAATACAGTAATCTAAGAATATGCAAACACGAGGATTTAATGAATTTTAGTTGAAAAGTGGCTTGTGGGTATTCTAAAGATCCAAAATTCAGAATTTTCTTAAACATTAAGGAAAGGCAGTATGCATTTTAAGCAAAGGGTATGAAAGTTGTTTTATTTTCTTCAACATATTTTCCAGTCAAAGGGGTGAGTGGTTGAGTTAATGTCAAATAGGTCATGGGGAAGTGATAACAACTCTGAAACCAAACATGTCATTTACAAGATATGTATCCTTTCCTCTGTTGTCCTTTCAGTCCTTAAGTAGTCACACCATCTACACAACTTTGGTGCTTTGAGAAAGAATGTAAAGGTTACCTCCTGATGTTGCTTGGGAGATTTACTGGTAGCTCTTACATTGCTTTCTGTTGAAACATCAGCAATTTCCAATGGTTCGTACAGGAAAGTTGTATTGTACAACTTCTTCTTATTCGTCAGCTTAACTGTTCAATACTAGAATGGAATGATTTATCAAGCATTTATCAATTTGTGTTAATAGGACCAAAATAATGCTTTTAGCATAGGGAAAGAAGGCAGACGGTAGTAAGTTGAACCTTTGTTCAACTCAGCACTTTTAAGGATCCTAAAATGATATCTTTAAAGATTGTTACAGATAAAAGAATATTGCTGTGGTAAAAATAGGAAAAAACAGCTGTTTTTAAAAACTCTGAACTCTTGATCTATATAGTGTAAGTTTGCAGACAGATTTGGACAAACGTGCATTTCCATTTTTTTTTCAAGTGCATTTTGTACTGTAGGTCTGATTTAATATACAAAAATTCAGCTTTAGCCATGCAGTAGGAAACACATTTTTTTCCCTCAGTTTCAACTTAAGGGAAATATGAATCCCTCAGCATGACTGTTAGAAAGTTGCTTGAAATTGGAAAGTGAAAGCCACTGAAAATGTGGTCTAGAACTGCCAAGTTAATCTTTTTCATTAGTGTTAATTAGTTGCATCTGCTTGCTTGAATGTATTTGATAATCTGTTTATCCACAATTTGAAATTTTGGCAAGTTGTGTATAGCGTTCTGTTGTTTAAAAATAGGGTGTTAATCTGACCAAATTAGTTTTTCTGTTGGCAGTTAGTATTGTAACTTGTGATAACGAGAAAAACTGAAGTCATGAGAAATTTTGTTTTATTTTTTTAAATTTTGACACTTCAGATGCTTACTAGGTGGGCAGCATTCCTCAGCTTTGCCAGAGTTTTCATTATAGTTGCTAGTTAGTAATCAGAAAGTAGATCTCCTTTTCTTGAAAAACTGTAAAGTATTGAAGTCTTTCTGTTTCTCCGTATGTTGAACAATTTTGGCCTGCTGCAGTTAGGCTGCAGAATTAGAAAAAACGTGTAGTACAATAAATACTATAATGTTTATATATGAAGTGGAGCAACTCACAGAAAAGGCTGAGATATTTATCTGGAATAACTACCACTTGTGATCAGAGCGCTGGTTATGGGAGAATAGATTAATACCATTGCTCTGGTTTGGACTGGGCAGATACTTTCACTGTGTAGACTCACATCTCAGGTGAATGCGGTAATGATCTTAGCTTTTCATTGTCCAAATACACTTACTTGGACTGAAATTCAAAGCTTTTGCAAAATTGATAATATTTCTGCAGTAGAGTTTTGTTCTGAAACTGCTTTTGCCTTCATGATCTCAGCTGAAGTAAAATAAAGTGGGTTTTTTGTTCCTTGTACATTTGAAAAACAAGCATTATATCTGCTTCTGTACACATCTGGCATCTTAATGTCAAATGACATAATCATTGTGTTATGTGTTCTTTAAATTGGGACAAATATATTTTGTCATTGATTATTTTTTATTCTGAGTTATTTTGCTGTTTTTGAATCATTAAAGTTTTATTATTTAAAAATTGAACTACTAGTAATTTTTTGCTTCATTGTGTGTTTTTGACCTGCAAGAAGCTTTCACTGCTAGTTTTTTTAAAGGAATTTAAATTTCTTCTTATACATACTGATTTTGGTGTCAAAACCATATACAAGATTTGTCGTGTTATAGTTTGTAGCTTTACAGACATTTCATGAATACAGCTGTTCAACAAATTTGTGTTATCCATATGTCTATTATATTGATGGAATTTGATCTCTCCTTTGGTTTTTGTTACCGCTTAACAACTCCAAAGCAGCAAATTACTCTTTATAGCAAACATAAGAAAAATTATGGGTTAAAACGCTTGCATATCCTTAACAAAAACTACAGCTTAACAAGCTGTTTGTAAGTAATTTTGGGACTCAGCTCTTCATTTTGTTAAGTATTATTTGATCAAATCTAAACTTTAGATGTTGGGTCCCAGGACTTGAGTAGAAATTATTTATGGTGCATTACTTAATTCCCTATTTGGAAGTATTGTTCATAAAGCTGAGTTTTGTTTCACTATTTATATACATTAGTCCTAACTCCTCCTGGAAAGTAAACTCTCCAGACACGTCATATAGGGTTCAGACTTACTTTGGATCATACTGAAATTGGTCCATGGCACTACTCAGTCAAGAACAATTACAAAGTACCTTCTCTGAAACCTTCTTGCACTGAAAATTTTTTTCCCTTGTGGTTAAAGGTAATGATCTGATGTATGTAGGTATAAAAAGTTAGCAGTGCAGCCTTTTTGTTGCTTATGTGGCTTCATAGCAGACAAGGTTTTGTATTGCAGCTTTGATTCTGTAGCTTTATTTGGCAGTGTACGCCAAGTGGATGGCAGTCTTACGGGCTGGATTTCTATTTCTTCAGCTCTGTTGTGGACAAGATTGTTTTGATGAATTATCAGCAATGGTTAATGGTAATCTAGTCTATTTTCTCCAACTAATCACCACCCCTTTTGCTAGTTGTGACAGTATGGTGTTTAGCTTTTCCTGGATGGCAGTTAGGGAAATGAGATAATGCCTCCTTGTCTGTTAGAGATCTTAAACTCTTTAAAGCTGTCACTAAGACATATGTACAAATTGGGACAAAATAATGGGTTAAAAATTCAGACAATTTTTTTTTTAACTCCTTGAAAAAAGGACCTAGATTTGTATTGTTATAGAAACAGCGTTTAATGTCAACACATGATAAGGATGGAAATAATTGCAGTATATATGTGTCATTTTCTAGGAAGAAGGATAAAAAAAATCAGATGTAAATGACTAATAAGTACAATAAGGCAACTATTTCAGAATGAAGGTAAGACAGACTGAGAATGTCACCATTCCAATTTTAGCAGACTGATGGCACTTAGGTTAGAAAAGCAAATCTAAGTCCTTTCAGTTGGTAAAGAAGCATCAGTGTTTGAAAGAAACTGATTTTATTTTGCCATATGAACCGATGAGAGTATTACTGCTTCTATAGTGTTAGGTAATTTTTAATAAGTACATTTAGGAAAATGTTAACATGTTAAGAGGTCTGAAAGAATTAGGAAAAGCTTGATTATTAATCAGCTCTATGATACCGATGGACTGTGTGTTTGTACATTAATGTAATTGCTTAAAAGTAGCTTTACTGGCATGTATTCAAGATTGTGTTACTGGAACTTAAAAAATGTCTTTCTGGAGTACTACTTAAAGCTGATAGTACATTATAAAGAAAATTGAGTTGCCTTATGTGTGATCTTTTATGTACCTAACGAAACTTGTCTGTGAATGCCTTTGCACGCATTACTTGTCCTTTAATTCTGGAATACTTTTATAGTTAAAATAAACATTCTGGCTTCTTATTTTAATTCTTATTGATGAGCCTCATTCTGTAATGGAAGACTATATTTCTTAAACAGTTCCTGCAGTGTTACTGCTTATTTCCTGAATGTAGTTTTAGTCTATTATGCAGACCTCTGTTTCTGTCACAAGGGGAGTTAGAGCACTGTTGCTATTTTATTACAGTCAGTGGGTAATGAACCAAAGTAACAAATCATGTTGCTATTTAATTGCAGAATTCAGTAATTTAACTGTTCTGCAAGCACAAATGTTGGCTTGATCACTGTATTTGACAAATAGCTGAATTTAATCTGTTAGTAAAGTCTCAGTGTTTTTTAAGTGTTGACAATGAAATCGTATTTTTCTCTTACTGAATAACAGATAAATGTTCAAAATGTGGCATATGCAGAAACACAGCTTTGTGGTGATAAGCTTTAAGATTTTTCTTTTTGTCATTTGCAGTAGTAATAATACTACTCCTATTCTTGTGCAAAATTAAAATAGCAAGCTTCTAAGTCACTTTAAAAATACTGTTTTCCTGAATTTGTGGTGATTAAGCATGCATAGACACCTTAACAGTCATAAAGAATACAGTGAATATACTGAAGAAGAATGGAGAAACTCAATGAATAAGTCTAGCCATAATTTAAAACCAGGTAAAAATAAGAATGCATTAAAAAAAAAATTCATCAATCATCAATGTGGTATCTCTCAAAACTGTCAGTCTTTTCTCTGCAAACTAAACTTTGATTTTTAAATTATAGAATGTCTTTTAAGCTCAGTCCTGCAACGCCTAAAGTATGCAAATAGTATTTTTTATTTCATACATATATGCTCTTTTAGTTGATTTGGATGCTGAATGCAAAGTGGATAAGTGGAGTGCATATTTGTTGACTGGATACTACTGGCATAATCAACCTCTAAAAGTAATAAACCCACAAACCAAAAAATGCTCGCCAAAGTAATGTTCATTTTCAGAGCAGGGAGAAGGAGAAAGATATGAATATCCAAGACAAGCCTGCAAATGCTCACAAATTCCTTAGCTTATTGCATTTAACTTGAAATACATTTCTTTATTTGAAAAAATGCTTTGAGTTTTTCTCAGTCATTGTTGGTTGCTTTAAGTCTTGTTTTCTTACTTTCGTTCTTAATAGTCTGGAAGAACATCAAGTGTTGCTAAAGAATAAAGTGGAACAGCGTTTTTTTCTTATTTTTCAGTTGTAATCTAAGGCAGTCACATAAATAGATCACTTCTTAGAATTAGTTTCTCTTTAAAATGTAAATTTTGCACTAATCTTTGCAAAAATACTGTAAGCTTTCTTGAGACTCTCAGTATTATGCATCTGAACGAATGTGTGTGTGTTTCCTGCTGAAATCATAACTGACAACTGTCTACTACTACAATTGTCTTTTCTTATATTGATCTTCCATTTTTTGTGTGTATAGGTTGCTATGGTGTTGATGGAGAGAGTGACTCTATCATGAGCTCAGCTTCAGAAAATTCCACGGAGCCTTGGTTTTGTGATGCCTGCAAGTGTGGTGTCACACCTAGTTGTGAATTGTGTCCTAATCAAGATGGGATCTTCAAGGAGACTGATGCAGGCAGGTAAGACTGAAGAAGTGATGTTTTGAATTTGATGTAATCTTACATTCAGAAGATTGAGTTTTGCCCTAGTCTGTTCCTGTAGGAGATAGTGACATAAATTAAAGTTTGTTGTTGATATCCTCTCTCTCTCTCACCTCACTTTTGAGTTGGTTGCTCTTTGGATAGTAAATCACCTCACTTTTTGTGTGCTCCTGATACTCCTCATGCATATTGTAGTACTAGGAAGATACTGGATTAAGGTGAATTTGAGCATGAAGATTTATGGACCTATGAGCAGAAGATGTATGTAGGTGAAACAAAGGTCACTGTTTTTACTTCAGGGACTGGTAAATCCTGTTCTTCAGTATGAAGTCACCATGTATGGTTATATGTATATAGATGTCTTCCTCGATGTGATGATGGGAATCTTAGAAACTTCTGTTTTGTTTGCATCAGGAATGCAGTTTATATTTAAACAAAAAAGCTTCCTATGGAGAGGAAGTTAATATCCCGTAAACTTTTCCTCAGTATTCAGACATCTGCAAGGATAATGGCATAAAAGACTTCTCTCACTTAACCAGTGGTTTGAACTATTGACAGCAGGGACTGGGAATCAGAAACTTAGAGAAAAATTCTGTAGTTGTTCTGGGTTTGCTCAAGCTTTGAGGTTGCAGTGAGAAGAGCAGAGTTTGAGTCCCTTGAGCTTCACTGCTGGGTACTAGTGTTATGTTCTAGCAAGGACAGCTGGTGTGGCTGGTCACAGTGGTTCTCTGATGGTGACTGGCTTGCAGTGTTCAGTATTTGCCATTGGTCAGTGTAGAAATTGAGCATGTGTTCTGCTAATCCAATTTAACCAGCTGCCAGAAAGCTGCATTTTAGCGCTTGCTAGTATTGTGTGTCTTTCATGGTTAATCCGGAAGAGTAGCAAAACACTGAAGTGCTCTTCTTTAGTTAGTAATGCCACAAAGAATAATGATGGAAGTCTGCAGCAGAGGGGGAAAACAGCTTCCAGAATTCTTGTCTTACTGGAGTGGGAGAAGTATGTGGCGATTGGGAAAATCAAAGCACGTGCTCCATTTCAAGGAAGGAAAAGTAGACTTTCTCCTTTCTGTAGTATTCTGCTTTGTGCAAGGTGTAACACAGCTGCAACCTTGCAGAGATTCTGCTCAAGTTTCTTGACTTTCAAGTATGACAGAAGTGGGAGGACAAATCCATGCTTCTTTTTAGGAGAGCTAAGGACTGGGTATCACTGATGTCAAGTAATGGAAAAAAGTAACAAAATTATATTGAAGTTGTGCTAAAGGTACCAAGACATACCTAGTTATATTATGATTATTTTGAATGATGAAAATTATATTCTTGGTTTTTGAGAGTATGCTTCGCTTCTGATAATTTTCAGCCAGAGATGGACTTTCTAGGATGGAGTTTGGGTCTAATTTGAGAATAAGTGAATTAATTCTCATGTGAAGTCTTCCATTCCTGTCACATTTGGAAAATAAAGATGTAGATGTTAACAGTAACTAATTTTTTATAATAAAGGAGAGAACAGGGTTATATGTGATGTCTCATTTATGGCTAGTGTTACTGTTTTTGGTGGGGGGCGGTTGGTTGTTTGGTTTTGGTTTGGTTTATTTAAGACCATGACAATTAAGTTCTTTTTCCATACATTTTGCAGTTATATAAATGGCAGGTGTGTGGTAATATACAAGGCTTTCAGATGCTGGTTGTTCATAAGCTTTTCGTTGATCATGTTAATACTGGAAGGCAATAATTAGTTGGTAGGGCTGCTCAGAGGAGAAAGAAGCTTTCTTAATCGTGTTTGAGATATAGCAATGTGAAAGTATGCAGACGTATCTTGCTGCTGATGATGGATGAGTTGGAAAGAATCCAGTTACATATTCAATATTAATACAAATACTTCAAGGACTCTAAAATTTAGAAATGTCAGCATGTGTTACTGTAAAACCTTTTGTGTTTTTTAGTATGGATTTATAGGCATGTTATTGTTTACACTTAGCTGTATATTGTAGAACAACATCTTCTGTACTAGCAAAACACTACATGTAACCGTGTCCTTGCTCTTTCTTCACCCACTGTTTGTAGTGCTCTCCCATGGTTTTTCCTACATATATAGCTTTTATATATAACTTAAGTATACAGCTGTCTTGTAATGTGTACGTAAGTATATCCATATCTATCTTTTTTCTCCTTTTCCCCCCACCCAGTTCTTTGGTGTTTGCTGTGGTTTTTTTTGTTAATTTTGGGGTTTCTTTTTTTCCTTGCCAGTCTTACACAGACTTTACCATTGCTAATACTGTAACGATCTGGTCCTGCCATCATTAAAAGCTCAGCAGAGCTCAGGATGATGTTTTGGAAAGCTTTTTTTGACATAGTGTTGTCTGTCTTCAGAAAAGTAAATGCGGTATTACAATGTCATAAGTTATTTGGGTTTTGTGGATTAAATTGTACACGCCCTTGCATTTCTCCCTTAGTTTGTATTTTTTCCTGATAGCAAAACCAATTTGAGTTTGTGTTGAGAATAAAGAGGTAACGAGGGTATTCATAACACCTAACTTTGACCATTGGATGAGAATGCTAGCAATAACCTTTGGAGGCATCTGCCTTTCTCCATTGAATATACATTGAGCTCAACTTCTCAATTTGTAGCTGAGATGCTTTTTAAAGATACACATACAGCATGTAAAATAAATCTTCTCTTTTCCCTTCATGTCTTCCACATGCATCTTTGCAAAGGGGAAACAATGAAAGTAGAAGAAAATACTGTGCTATTTAGAAACGAAAAGTTACACAAGTTAGTCAGGATTTGTAGTGAATAGTTTTGACCCCATAGAAGCAGTTGTGCTTCTTTTTAAGTACTTTCTGTATTCAGATCCTCAGTTTCTGATCTGTCTTGGGTTCAACAGTGTCTGTGCATCTCCTTTATAAAGCTGTTACACAATTAAACAAATTATAATTTTTGGTTCTGTTTTAATAATGAGGGTAACAGAGCACTGGCACAGGCTGCCCAGGGAGGTTGTGGAGTCTCCTTCTCTGGAGATATTCAAAACCCACCTGGACACGTTCCTGTGCACCCTGCTCTGGGGGCACCTGCTTTAGCAGGAGTGTTGGACTGGATGGAGATCTCAAACCCCTGCTGTTCTGTGATTCTGTAATAATGCTGCTATATGGAAAAAATGTTTTTAAAGACTGAAGTCAATTGTCTAATAGTTAGGAAATGTGAGAATAAATATCACCTTGCAAATTTTATTTCGACCCTTTTATTCTGGTGTTCTGTAAGGCAGTTTAAGTGTTGTACATGTAATTTCCCACATAACCATAATAGAAACTACAGATTGCTTAAATTTCTTCATGTAAAATAGTGGTATGCTTTTGGTTAATGGATAAGTGTTTTCTCTGTGACACTGGTTCTCTGTGCAGAAGCACGTGCCTGCTTTGGTGATTGTGGGCATTAATGCAATAATTTATTGTTGTTGTATTTGTACCTGCTAGATAATGTTATATGGCTATCATGAATAAGTTTATTCTCCCAGATGAATAGGGCTTATGTACTAGAGAAAACAAATCCTAACCACCAGGTGAAAATTACTGCGCTGTCTGTCTTTCATTTGTTTATTTGAATTCTCAAGAGTAATGGGGCATTACAGGCTAAGGGTGCGGTCTTGGGGCAGGCGATGTCCATTAAGTTTTCATTATACTCTGTCAACTGCAACCCAGATTGGTTGTTTTCTTGAAATACTAGCAGAGAGCCACTACTGAATAACAAAATCCTTTAACTCGCCATTGCTCTCCATGTCCTTACCACCTTTTAAAAATAAATTCTTCATATGCATCAGTGCTGGAAATTGTACAAACCAAACCTATTCAGTTTCTCGTCATAATCAAGTGGGAATAATTTCTCCTTTCATACATGAAAGATGAATCATTAGAATAATGAGGTGCTTAATTTCTTAGAAGCTTTTCCACATTAACCTCTCAGTTTCACAAGCATGAATGTGAATTTATGAAATTTTATTTCTCAAAATGCTGTTATCCAATAATACGAAGTCTGTCCTTGTTTCGGTATGGAGTTTTTCTTCTTCCCTAATCAACATCTGTCATCATTGCTCTGAGCTAAATGGATGGTAAAGTAACAAGGAAGATTATTCTTCTTTGATTACCCAATTTGTCTTAATTACAAGCTTCTAAAACATGTGCAGCCAAACAAATGAGCAGGAAAATATTTAGAACTGGTATTAAAAGCAGCTGAAATTGCTTCAGCTGTGAACTTGACTGACTTGTGTATGGTTTTTAATAAAGATTCAGGTCTGAGTTCGCATATAGGTGGTTAAAGAAATGAGGCACTTGTGTGCCAATCACACTGAAATGTCAGTTTAAGTCTGTAATACTGTAATACTTGGGTGACATGTACTAAAACATTTTGAGAAGGTCAGCATGAAGCAAGCAGCCAGCTGTTGGCTTTATCATAGATAAACTTCTACAGAGTGCAGCAGCATTTCCTACACCAGTGGAGCATGAAAAAACTGTGCAAATTAAATTGAGAAGCAGCTGCTTGTAGGAGATGTGTATCTTTATATTGAACTTTGGAGGGTACATTTAGGATGCTGTATTAAAACTTACTATCAAAAATCTTCAACCAGAAGCTTGGATTTTTGTCAAGAATAGTGATCGTGGAGATGTATAACTTCTGTTTGTGCAAATTTGTTCTATGTAACAAATCTTAAATCAATAGAAGGATGTAGAAAACAAAGCCTACAGAATTCAGATAGTTTTTATTTACAGACAAGCAGTCTCTATCTGAAGGTTACAGGTCTCATTCTGAGTGTGGTATTTTGTTGTTTTTTTTTAAAAAAAGGATTTTAATTCCGTTTGAAAATGAGTAGAGTATGCTCATTTAAATGAGGTATTTATTTTAGTAAATGCGTAATATTTACCAAAATACACATTTATGCAAACATATATGCTTTTTTGTAGAAGAATATTTCATGAAGGTGTGGTAGTGATTTAAGCCAAACTATTGCCAGTTCTGGAAATAGTGTGGAAGGGCAGAGATGGTACCCGGTGCTCCATTGCTCCCCTGTGGGAATATCTTGTGTGCCCATTGCTTTTGTGAGGGGGCAGACAGAAGATGCACTTTACATATAGTAATGAGAAGAATCATATTTTTGGCATGTAGCATTGTATTAAGTTAGGGGGTTGTGCTGGCATGCTGGAGTGTTTATACTGTAATAAAATCAGTGATAAGCTTTATTCCCTATCTGAGCAGCAAGAAGTTTCACAGAACACATGAGTATCTCAGCTTTTTCTTTGGCAGCTAGCGTGCTGTCATATTTGTGCCATTTTATTTAAAGACAAGGATGTAACTCATCTTTAAATTTTCCTTGAATCTTCCAGTAGTTACAGTGCTGTGATCAGACCGTTTTGTGGATGTGGAGAACCCTAGTAAAATCACTAGTAAAAACCTAGTAAAGACAAAGCAGTGCAGTTGTTGCATGTAAATGTGTATTTGAGATATGCATGCTTCTCATTGTTTTAATCTTTCGTGTTTTAAAGGGAATTTACCACTTCACAGCTCAAACCTGAGTGATTTAACAATAGGGTAAAAACTTGCTTTCAAATACGCAGGTGAAAAGAGTGTTGTTAGATATGACACTATGGATCAGTCTGTGTTGTGACTTACTTTAGATTTAATGAGAAATTTCTTATAGAGTGAAGTGAGTTAATGGCTTCTAAGTGCTGAACCCTTGGTATTTAAAGAAATTGAAAAATTGCACTGTGTGGGTAGGGAAAGAGCCAAGGGAAGAAGTGTTTCTGGCATCGTCACAAGTCGTCTTGGATACAGGGAGTAGCTTCTATGTTTCTATTTGAACGGAAGCTTTAGTCTTCACTAGTGGTATATTTACCATTAAACGTTAATGACTGGGAAGATCATAAAGTGCTGAATTAATGCACTTGTTAAGGGTCAAACTCAGGATATTTCAGCTCAGTTACATCCAAAGGCTCTAGTTGGGTCCCATGTCATCTGGGAGCTCATAAGTTCAAAGTGGTAGCTACACACCTCTGCAATTGTAAGGCTGTTTTCTTTAATATTTTAAGATAACAGAAAGTAGCAGTCTTGACCTTCCGTCTGTGACAGTTTGCTCCTATCTAGTGACTTAGCAAGGGGTAGGAAATAGTTTCTGGAATTTTGGTAAAACGGAAAGATTATTTTAGGGAGGAGCACTTTGGTTTTCAGAGTAGTTTGTCTCAAGTTAATTTGATCTGTGCATGCTGCGTAGGACAGATTTTGAGTTTGTCACTGAGTGATGGTTTGTGACAATGAGAGTTGGATCTTTTAGAAAATGTTCATTACATAAGAAGAAGAAAATGTGTCTTTTGCTGCAAGGCTGTCTTTTGGTAACTGAGAGTTTCAGAAAATTATGAAGATGTCTGTTAAAGGCAGACTTGAAGCTGAAGCCTGTACTATTGTGTTGTATTTAGTTACTAGGCACTGAGGTCCAGATTCATGCTGTGTCATTTTACGCCCCTGAGGGCTGAATGAAGATTTAGACTTATTACCCTCCAGTTTGTTTATGGCCAGTGAAGAAGAGTACAGCTGAGTAACAGTCCGTTCATCTGAGTTTCAGATGGGTGTTTCTGTAATACAACTCAAGTGTATTTATAAGTGAATGCAGCTCCAATCCCTGTTGCTTAAAACTAGTTAGTTTTGGTGATACTAACAGGTGTAACTGAACAATGCAGAGTCTGACTGGTGCTGTGTTGTAGGTACTCCATAGCTATAAACTCAGTGTTGCTGTGATGACCTGTGTATTTTTGTTTCACCCCTTCTCACTCCTTGCCCCATCATGAAAGTGTTTGTCTGCTTTATCTTTATAAGTGATACCACAATCTTCATAGGCATTTCATGTTGCATGAAGAGCCGAGCGGAGCCCCACGTGAGAGCCATCAGAACAGAAAGGTGATGGTAGGCCAGCCCTTGATCCAGGCAGGCAGAGCAATCCCAGTGGCTTTGCAAAGCCTTACTCTATGGTTCAGTGTGTGAGCTGCTGAATTCCAAATGTGCATTCTCTCCCTGCTTCTAATGTACTTTTCTTCAAACACATTTCTTCTAGCATCTGTAACATTTGCAAGGCACTTTGAAATCTGCAAACGGTGAGTATAATATAGGATCAAATTGTTGATAACAGTAACCTATTTTTATCTGCTGTTTTAGGTGGGTCCATATTGTTTGTGCCCTCTATGTTCCAGGAGTGGCATTTGGAGATATTGACAAACTGCGGCCAGTAACGCTTACAGAAATGAATTACTCAAAGTACGGTGCCAAGGTAGGTTTAGAAGAGATGTACTGCCAACGAGTAGCTTTATTTTACATTTTTACATATTATAGAATAACATACATATTCTCAACTTGATTTTTCTTGTTTATAGCAGTTGCCGTGAGGTTCATGGCTAAAAATTAGATAAAGTTTGTTCGTGGTTGTTCGTTCTACCATTGCTCTTCCCTCCCGCTTTCTTTCTGTTTTCCTTACCACTGTTCCCCATAATTTCTGTCACTGTTTTTCCCCTAATTTCCCTTATTTTTTATGCAGGTGTTAATTACTTTAAAAGAAAGTCAGTTAGTGGCAGATTGGCAGAATGTGAATGGCAAATGAAGAGGATTTATGGGATGAAAAATGGAGAAAT
Source organism: Steatornis caripensis (assembly GCA_013398225.1). Classification (NCBI taxonomy): domain Eukaryota; kingdom Metazoa; phylum Chordata; class Aves; order Caprimulgiformes; family Steatornithidae; genus Steatornis; species Steatornis caripensis. Next base: position 490,212 of record VZSC01006787.1, read on the forward strand.
GGAAGGTTGAGTTGGTTAGGAAAGCGACGTTTGTGCATTCAGTAAGAATTACTTTAGGGTCTGTATTAATTAGAATGCATGCAAAAAGGTTGCTGCAAAGCAGTATTTAAAAAAAGCCTGCAACAACACAGCACCCTCAAGCTGAACAGAAAAATGACATTGTTTTACGTGTAAATGTTTTCAATCCAGATTAAAAGTGATCATGCACAAACCATACAGAAAACCACTGCAATGGGCAGAGGACAGCACTCAGTAATTTCCTGAATACTGTTTCTGTAGCTAATGGGGACAGTGTGCAGAAGCCATATCTGTCAGGCTAATGTGAGGGAAGGTGGTTGTACTCTTGCTGCTCTAATGCTTCGTTTGTGCATAGTCAATTTCATTTCCTGGACTGTCAATTTGTCAAGTTGAATACTAAATGAAAATATATAGTACATTTTTAAAAAATGCATATAATATATAAAATAAATTAAAACACTTTGGATTGCCCATGTGTAACATAACCTGTATCAGGAGCATGTTCAGCATGGGTGTCCTGAGGCATTTAGCGTTGTTAGAAATGCTTGTATAAAAAAAACTTGGAGCAAACTCCCAAGGCCTTACAAACTGTTGTTGCAATGCATCATGCATTTTATTTTTTTTATTAACATGAGTGATGTATAGGAGCAGGATTAAGAGTTTGGGCATATTTTATTACTGTGAGTAAGGTGAAAGTGAACAGCATAGGTAAGGACTCATGACTCTTGCAGAGCTGTAAACGAACCCTGTTTGCTGTATCACGTGTTAAAGTTAGAGCTTATTTAGCTAAATTTTCCTCTGGAAAAGCAGCTTCGTGGAGTATTCTTTTTCACTTCATTTCTTATCTGTTGTGTATTGCTGGTGCACAGCTGAAGACTGCCCTTTCAGGGTAGTGTATGTGGTGTTTTGAGATTCTTCAGTCACTGAGTTTTCTTTGCCATTCCTTTCTGTTGTTTAACTTTCTGTGTGGAGAAATTTTCTGTAGGAGATAACACAGCTTTGCTCTGTACTCAGCATGTGAGAGATTAAGAAATACTAGACTGTATAATTTTAGATCATCTTTATGCACTGGATAGCAGCATAACTGCTTAACCAGCCCATGTTCCCATTTGCTGGTCCTGCTTATATGCTCATCACTGATGTACTGGCACAGCTATTTGGTATGAATTTGTGTTGAAATAGGCGGAGGAATTGATCTGGCTGAAAAATAAGTTTGGTTTTTTCCAGGTCACATTAGTGGGTGTCAGTTTGCTGTGTTGCAGATGACTGTACCTAGAATGCATGTAGCTGAAGCCATAGCGCAGTGTTTACATAAATCATAACTTTCCTTACTGATATTTATTATTCTTGAGTATTTCTTTCTGCATCATCACACATTTGCTCCTCAGTCGTTGCTTATCAAAGGACATCTTACGTAATTGTGGTTTTCAGTCAGGACTGTTCTTTTGTTGTTTGTCCTCTGAACTTGTTGAACAATTGGACATTTGCTGAACAATAATGTTTTATTATACCATAATGACATAGTTAATTATGCATGAATTGCTTGGGTAGTATGTAGTCATTGCTCTGAAGGAGAATACAAGACATGGATGTTCATATAAAAATGAATCCAACATGCTGATTAGGTTGTCTAAGCACTTTTTCGTTTGTTGGAAATTAAATCAGTGGGGGTTGGGAAGGGGGGAAGTTTTAAGTAGTGTCAACTGTCAGCAGCATACTTGGTTTCTGGACCACACAGGAGTAAACCTACATGTTTGTTTTTTATACGTAAGATGTAAATTATCAAATATTAGGCAAAATGCATTAGGCAACACAAAAAATATTTACTGTGGCATTTTCCACCCTTCTTTATAAAGGAATGCAGTTTTTGCGAAGATCCTCGTTTTGCCAGAACTGGTGTATGCATTAGTTGTGATGCTGGGATGTGCAGAGCTTATTTCCATGTGACCTGCGCTCAGAAGGAAGGCCTCCTGTCAGAAGCAGCAGCAGAAGAGGTACCTATGGAAAGGATAGAATTAGAATAAAAGAGTTGCATGGAAAGCTTGTGAAGATGAACCGAAATTTTGCCTTTTTTTGCTCACTAACCCCAAGCAAAGTTTTTGTAAATCAGTACCAAGTTATAGGCCGAGTAAAGGGACTGCCCGGGGGGTGCTCGCTCTTCACAGAATTGCGAAACTCTGAGCACCTTTTGAAATGACCTGGAAAAACGGATAGAGAATGTTCACACAAAAATTGGCTTGATAGACTACTGGTCAATACAGACATGAATTCTAACTAATTCTTGAACCATCACCTAGGTTCACATACTTGGCTAGCTGTTTATGTATATAGCAATCTCTGTTTCATACCAAATAGAGCTGTATTGAGAAATTAACTACATTACTAATACCATTTTTTCATGCATGTTTTCCAGTATTTTCTTCAAATTGCAGTACAGGTGTATGACTTTCCTTGTGGTAACATTGATCTTAGGAATCGGAATGAAAAGCAAACATTTATAACCTACTGATAACTTTTTAATATCTGTTCTTACCAGTTTTCTTCCTGTAATATGATTAAAGCAATTTAGATTTGATGTTCCTACTTCCAAATTCATTTTTATGGTATAAGTACTTTTAGGTTGCCAAATTATGTCCTGATATGTATCATTTAGATTAAGCCTGTCATGTTCATAGCTGCTCAATTTAACTTCTTACTGCTTTAGAAAGTACCACAGGTAACACACAAACAAGCATTATTTGCACTATTGACATTGACACTTTTGTTTTGGAAAACAGTGGGCCAGTAAGTGATTCTTAAAGGAATCACAAAATACTTTCTTATGTGAGTTTGATAAATACGAAGATAGGACAATTACCTCGTTGTTGTCGCTAATGATTTGTGTAATGTTCATTCTTCAAACACTATGTGAATTTCTTCTAGGCATATGCATTTACTTGCCTTTCCACCTTAAAATTTTCTTACATGTTTTTTGTAACCAAAATATTTTTAATCAAGGCCTCACAGAATCTAATTTTAGAGTGCTCCTAGTTTTTGAAAGTAAGTTGTCACACACTCTGAAAATCTAAATCAAAATAAAATATGTTTGTAGGAAAAGCCTGTGTAGATTTTATTGGTCTCTGTTTTATGGGTGGAGTAATGGAAAATTTGATAGGCAAATCACTTTTATTTTTATTTTTAATTTTTATTATTTTCTGAAGGAAGACTGCTTTAAGTTCTTAGTCTATAGATTTGTGATGGTGTTTCTACACTTTTGAAAACACACTGGCAATGAAATATACTTCTGAAACCATATCTCCTCATAGCTCAGATACTTGTAGTCTGCTTGCAAGGTTTGCAAGTGCTAAAAGTTGCTATAAACTTACAGCCATGATAATATGCAGATCTGATGGAGCAAAAAATGAAAAATGGAAAAATAATCATCTGAGAGATGATAAATCGCGAGGTAGTATAACCACCAAAAACCATTTGGAAAATCATTTGAGAAAACCAAATGTATTGCCTGTTGTGTTATTTAGGATTGTTAATCCCTTGTAGGATATAATGCAAAAGATGACACAGTGAAGCAGAGGAAGTAAACATTACATGTTTCGTGTTAAATGGATTTGTACTTAGGCATTTCTTCTGCTATTTCTTCTGGGAACGAGAAAATAAAGATTGAACAGTAGACTTAAATAGTTAATGTATCTAAAAATGTTTAGGGCCAGGCAATGAAAACAGTGGGAAAAAACTTTATAGGGTAAATTACATCAACATGACAAAATTGATTTGGAAACATACATATTGTTTTTTAAAACATATCTGTTCGAACATGTGAACTGATTGCCAGAATGTTTGTGCTGTTCTTAGTCTCTTGGCTTTGTATGTCTTACTTTGTTTTCATTCCTTCCCCTTGTGTTTTCTCTGAAACAGGATATAGCTGACCCTTTTTTTGCTTATTGTAAACAGCATGCGGACAGGTTAGACAGAAAATGGAAGCGGAAGAACTACTTGGCATTACAATCTTACTGTAAAATGTCCTTGCAGGAAAGAGAAAAACAGCTCTCACCAGAAGCTCAGGTATTGTATTCATGACACAAGTGCGTCTGTATTAATCATTTGTGTTAAACAAGAAAGAAATGAAGGGGATCAGAAGTTGTTATTATAGTTGGAAATGAAACATGAAATATATTGATAGTGCATGGTCATTTAACAAAGCAGTGATTTATTTGTAGGTTTTGGTCTTTAAGAACAATTCTCAATAATTATCAAGTAGAGATATGCTTGTCTGAATTGAAAAATCTTCTTTTGTTTGGTTTTGTGGCCAAAAGTTGATAATTACATTTTCATAGATTTGTTTAACACTTTCTTCAAGGTTCTTAACAAAAAAAGACAGCTAGACAAGAAGTTAGGCATATTTCTACATCCAAGTTCAGTAAAAATCCGCTGTTTTTCCTTAGTAATACCTTCAACTTGGCAGAAGAGTTTATCTTGGCTAAAGTTTTTTCTTGTTAAATCCTTTTTCACTTTTTGTTGGCCTAAGTAGAATTCTGTGTGCTGGGTCTTTTCGTAGTAAAGATTTCCTAGAAAGATAATCACGTAGGTGTAGAAACTGAGTGGAGGTTGCCTGAAAATCTTAGGCAATCTCATCCCTGTTTAGTGGCAGATCCATGTAGAACTGTTAGAGCTCAACCAATAAACGTGCTGTTGATATGAAGGTTTCAGTCCTTCTGAGGTATTCTGTGTGCTTTCATATGTTTTAACGTGTGTACTTTATTATTTTTTCTGATCCTGAGGAATTTATAGCATACTTTGCTCTCACTGCTTAGGCTGAACTGCATTCTGTGGAAAAATCATACCTATGTAGAAAAGCAGCTCATCTGAATGAATCCTGCCCAATTTGTTGCAGGAAGTAGCAGATGCTATAAATAATGGAAGGCATTTAAGGGAAAGAAATAACTGCTTTTTTTTTGGAAGGGAGAACTGTAGTGTAAAGATCAGAAAATAATTCTTCATATCATCAAACTTTATTTAAAAAAAATTGTACCTTTCTAGTTCTTCAAAGATCTTTGAATAGAAGAGAATATTAATTTTAAAGGACTTGCGCGTTTCAGAATGAATATGAGCAAACTCTATCATAGAAGGATCTTGAATAAGATATTTCTGTGGGGTATGTATTGAGGTTTGTGTAGCTTGATTTAAAACTGATTATTTAATTCTTGCTGAATACACTCTGCTCTCAATTATGTGAAATGCACCTGCGTAGTGGAGAAATCACAATGATATGAATACTACCCAACATAATGGTTAGTGCTGGTTGTCCAGAAATCAGTTTGGGTCCAACAGGGCTTATTAGCTGTTTTCAGGCATTTGTTATGTGGTGCTGATAATGCAAGTAAGTCCCCAGCATTTCTTGCTCTTCCTGGTCTTTCCCCCACACCAAGGCCGCGCAGATTTTAAAATCTAAGTTATTTGGATTAAATGTTTAGAAACTGAAAGAATGAATGCTGAAAATTGCAGGTGGAGTTATTTGACATGATGTCATAGGCATCTTGGTACAAATTTGTTAACTTCCATAGATGGGATGACATTGATTTCACTATTGGCTGTTGTGTTGTATGTTTGCGTTAGTATTGTGTGTGCCTGAGTTTACATGGATGGAAACAGATTGGATGCTTGAAAAATACATTTCCGCGTTCAAGTGTATGTATTGGGATTTTATGAAGTATTTGTTTGAGTGGTTTTTGTGCCCTTTTAGAAATGCAGAATTGTAAGGGGTGCTTAATACATATTAGAAATGTCTACGAGGGAGTTGACTCAAAATAGGTATAAATTCACCCCTTAATTTACCGCATGTTGTCTGCATGAGGAAGTTAAAATCCCACCAGTAAATTCAACCATTTTTGTTAAATTAGGATTTTGTCTGCAAAGTAGGAATCTTGAGACAGCTTAGTCTGGAGGTAAATATATATATGTGTGTGTGTGTATATATATATATATGTATATATATATAGTGTGCATACGTACAAAAGCTCACTTCCAGGGGAGTTTGTAGGCTTAAGTAAGGTTTACAAACATTGAGCTAACATAAGTAAGTATGCAGTAGTACAAATAATTTATCTGATATTGTGAAAGTGGATTTTTGAAGCACACTTTTGAAGGAGGAAAAAATGGATTTTTAGTGCTTTGTAGCCCAGGCAGAAATAACTGAGCCAGTGGTCTGGCAAGTCCTGTGGCTCAAGAAAGTAAATCCCTCTAAAGAATATAACATATACAGCTGTCTAGGACTGTTGTGAATTGTTGGAAGATGTTCTACATTGAAATACTTTTTTTATATTGATAAAGAAAATGAACGTTCCTTGAGTAAAGTATATACTTGAGTTCGGGATTCCATTTAGGCATTAGTCATTTTAATGTCATCTGTTTCCGGAATAAAGCTCTGAGTATACAGTTATATGACATCTTAAATGACCCCAAGGGTTTTGGAATTGAGCATGTGATCATTGAAGAAGTGTCTTAGCTGAGGAAGCTATAACCATCCTTGGTCCTTCCACTGGAGAATGAAGTTAGGTGGTGGCTGTAGGTGGATCTGTTGCTTGCTGCTGTTGGTCCAAGAAAAAAGCCTTTGGGGTCAGAGCTGGCCGGAAAGCCACATCTGCCATGTTTCTTGGTCATTAATGGTCAAGACTTAGTAAGGTAATGTCCGTTAAACTGTCTGTAATATTACCTTCAGCAATGCTATTTGTAATCAGAGGTGTTCCTTAACCATAGCATGTATGTATGTGCATGCTTTTATGCTTTTGTCTCAGGAGTATCTCACAGCATATGGTGGGGCAGTTGGATTGGTTTTAGTTTCTTCTTTCTGCAGGCAAGTAAACAACTTCTAACTGATAGTCAGCTGGAGTTTTGCCTCTGAAGGTTTGTATGTTGATGTCATTTTCTCCTAGAATTGCCACTACATAGAGTTCCCCTAAGACAATGTTTTCCAACTGTCAGTAACAACTTGATCTTCTGGGGTTTATGTCCCAGATGGTCACAAATATACAGATGTCATCAGCATTCTATGTTGTGAGCTTCTCTTGCCTACTTCATGTCTGTTTGGGTTGTGGTTTTGGCACATTATAATCAGCTAGTTTAACACTTATAAGGAGATACGGCATTGAGAAAGGAATTCATATGAGAGGATGTCAAATATGGCAAAAATGCTATTCATCAGCTTTTATTGCTCATGTAGACACCAATTTAAAATGTATCTAAATGTATTTTTGATAGGTCAGCCAAGACTTTTCCCAGTAGTGAGTTATCACAGTCCCATCAAATTTTCATTATTAGTAGGGATTGTCTGAAAGCCAGCAATTGTTTGTGTTACTGTCATTGATGGGGAAATCTCATCAAGAAACCTGTGAACACCTCCAAAACCTAGTGAAAAGATAATGTTATTTGTGTATGCATTTTGAAGTAAAATCAAATGTCTGAATTCGTGGCTGTTTCTGAAGTCATAGAGTTCCAGAATGAAAATAGCATTGATGAGATTGTGCAGCTTTTAAAATGCAAGTAAATTGCAAATGTGTTCCAAAAGGATATAACTCAAAACCAATTTTGAATTGTTCCCTTTTGTTTGTAATTTATGGAATTCTTTGTTGCAGGCTCGAATCAATGCCAGGCTACAGCAGTATCGTGCCAAGGCAGAGCTGGCCCGCACCACCAGGCCTCAGGCCTGGGTTCCCAGGGAGAAGCTCCCACGACCACTTACTAGCAGTGCTTCAGCCATACGTAAGCTTATGCGCAAAGCTGAGTTAATGGGAATTAGTACAGACATTTTTCCAGTGGATACTTCAGATACTAGCTCCAGTGTTGATGGAAGAAGAAAACATAAACAACCAGCTCTCACTGCTGATTTTGTGAATTACTACCTTGGTAAGAACGAAAATTTGCATATTTTTCTCAATGAAAAATTGTCGCTTGGCTATATCTGTACTGTGCTGATTCATTGGCTTTTTATTTTACTTTTTTTTGTTATTAATATATAAATACAAATTATGACCTCATTTTAGATCAGATATATTATTGCTTGGTATCTGTATTTAGACAGTGATTTTTTTTTTTAAAAAAAGGCATTTTGGAAAAGAGGAAAATCTTTAAAATATAAACAGGAGGCAGTGTTTTTGCTAAGAAGGGAGTGGAAGTGTAGATGCCTTTGGTTTCAGATTTTTTTCTTACGTTTTCTTCCCTTTCTGTGTGGAATGGCGTGATTTTGTCTTTGGGACTGCTGGCTAGATGGCTGATCAAAGCTCACCATTTAAATACCTGTACTAGTTATGCAGCAGAAAGTAAATGTTATGACTGTTCATTCTACTCAGTCTATGTAATAAACCTGTAAGCCATAGTTTTCTGTTTATGTGATCTTATGGTTTTATGCTTTTCATTACTTCATTTTTTTCAATGTATAAAACTTGAAAATACAGCCAAGGATAGGAAATAATGCAATTTTCTTTTAAATAGAGAGAAATATGCGCATGATTCAAATCCAGGAGAATATGGCTGAACAGAAGAATATCAAGGATAAATTAGAAAATGAACAAGAAAAGCTTCACGTGGAATATAATAAGGTGAATAATAAACTTTTGTACCATTTTAGTATTGCTGCTGTTAACTTTGATAGCATTTTGCTTTCCAAACAAAATGACTTAGAAAAAAAGATACAACTACTCTTTCTTTAAAAGTAATATTAAAATACATTTCTTCTTTTAAAATATTCTGTGGTCTGTCTGATGCAAAGGAGAGCGATTAAGGTCTTAAAGGTCGCTTAAAGAATCACCGTCAAAGATATTAGGAAAAGCATGACTTCATGAAATTTGGTGGCAAGGTTCACTCTATTACTTACTATCAAAGGGAAAATGCAAAGGAAGTTGGGTCAGAGTGGTGCTTAGGAGTGATTTACATGGTGATTGGGGTAAAGTGATTTATACAGACATTGGGCAGGGAAATCGAGTCAGAATCAAGTCGGAGTGATGTGTGTAGGGATTAGGGAAAAGTGTAAGAAACATTCTCCTATTGAGTCACAAGATTCAGAAAGGACCCCCTTACTTTCTAAACCCCTTCTCAGAGAGGAGTCTATGTGCCGCTGGATCCAATCCTAGTCCCAGACTTGCTCAACGATTTATGTCTAAAGGAATGTGGTAGAGGGATTTCAGTGAACAGTGATTTAACATGTCATTGTGGGTCTATATAACTTTGAGGTAACAGCAATTTGTAGCAGCAATTTAAGGTATATTAACACTATTACAAGGAATCATAAAATTAGATTCTATGATCTTTTTAGCAATACTTAGTAATCAGTAGTCAGCAATCAAAATAGCGACTTAGTTAAAGATTCAATGAAGTTTCCTAAGTTAAATCGTATGCACACACATGTACATGGACACACATACAGATATAGAGGTTAACCTGTGATTAAGATATTTCTTTCTCTGCAGATTATAGTTCGTTTTGGTACCCAGTGATCTTTGAAAACCTTGTGAAATTGAATTGTAGTGTATTACTCTTTCAATCTTTGAACCTTGTGAAATATAAGTGCAGTGAATTACTCACTCTTTGGTTCATCGGCTTTTGTGAGCGGACAGTCTGAATGAGGTCACGAAAACTACCTCAAACATTGTGAAAATCTGCCCTGAGAGACGTCCCGACTCAGAGGGAGATACATGGTGACATCCCACCGTGGTCCTGGAGAGCTCAAAGGGCTTCACTTGAGACCACTGTTTATAGAATTGCAAGATGATTGACTTTAGTCAGTGCTTTCTTTCATTGTGGCCATAATTCTTGTCAGGTAAACGTGGCACCTCTCAGAGTGGGCTACGGTCCAGGTAGGAGGGATTAGAGTACATTTTCCAGGCAACAGGCATTTCTGATGTGGTTAGGGGAGCACCTAATCACCTTCACTCTCTGTGCTTGTCCCAGGACAAGAGAGTACCACATTGCTTCATGCCTCAACTGACTGCATTGGTAGGCAGAATCAGAGAATGCCAGATTGTCCCAGCTCATTGAACTTGTACCATGTTGGCTGGTCCAGGCATCGCAGCGTGGCCCGGGGAGGTCTGCACCGCCACACCGTCCCTCCCATGCAAGCAGAACCAAATTCTAAAATGTCATATTTTGGCTGGGCATGAGTTCTTTAACTGACCCTACTGAGAGCTCCAGTAACAAATTGCACATGGACAGACAAATCACTCTCGTGAACTGTGTCTTAAGGTCCTTTTTTTTTTTTTTTTTTCATTCTTTGTATGCATTTTGTCTGAGAGTTTGAGGTAACAGAACTTGACTCCTTTTTCTGTGTTGCATTGTTTTGTTTTGCTTGTGTGTGGTTCTAGGTTCTTTTTGAACCTGCTTGGTTCTCTGCTTGGAACCCTACTTGATAACTGGGAATCTAGGATTGTCAGAGCGTTAGTCAGCTGTTTATTTATTTATTTATGTCAACTTCAGCTGTGTTCATCCTAGATTTAATGACTCAGCTAATTTTTCAGGCTGAAATAATCAGTATTCACATGTCCGTAGTGTCCCCTGTTTTGTTTGAGTATAGGAAATTTGGGGCCCATAAATGGTGTCACTACTCCCCCCAAATGTTACTAATCTAATTTTTTTATTAACTCATTATTGTGGTTAAAAAAGCGTTTTGTATTTTAATTGCATTTTTACTGAATAATATTTTATTTTAATCTTTAAATATTTTAAAATGAAACATAGGAATACTGTATATTTTGTGACAGATTACATGCTGCAATTCTTGCTAAATTCAGCAACCTGTCAAGTCATAGTTAGTGATGACAAAAAGTAGCATCACTATTAATTCTTAAACTGTTGGGTGTGTGTTTTAAACGAGAACATATGGAAATGAAGCAGCAGGTCTTTGTGATCTGCCCAAAGATGATAAAGAGGAAGGAGATTGTGCTTGGGGCTTTTAACTTTTAATTAATAGGTTGTATATGCTGTGTGGTAATGAACAGTTAACTTCCAGAAGAAAACCCCCCTTTTTTTCTGCTTGCATCCTTTAATAAATTATATCTCTTTCTATGAGAGTGAGTGAATGTTCTTTGGTAATGCAATATAAAGCTTTAATTAATTTATGTGGTTACCTGTTACAATCTTGCTGCTTAAGCAGTATGGACAACATATAGAAGATGTTGCTGTATTTTAGTTTTGCTTTGTAATTTAATTTTTGAAACCTTATTTTTATGCTGAAATGCTTCAGGTCTTCTTTACAAAACAGGTGGCTGCCCAGATTTTCATCTTAGTTCCATTAAATTCCTGAATGATTGCACTGGTCTCAGCTATATTGACATGAGTTCCAGTGTTTTTTAATCCCACAGTAAAGTAATGCACCTTAAATAGGTAAGAAGTTGAATAAATTTTATTAAATAACTCTTAAAATCAACAGAAATGAAAATCCATTTTTTCTTTAACCTTTCAGTTGTGTGAGTCCTTGGAAGAGCTACAAAATATGAATGGGAAACTGCGGAATGAAGGGCAAGGCATTTGGGCTCTGCTGGGTAGAATCATTGGACAGGTTGGTTGTTCCCCCCACCCCCACACTTTATAGTTTGTAGGCAAACTTGCTTTTCCAAGAATAAGCCTTTTTGTTTCTGTCTGTCACTTCTATGGCCAAATAAATTGATTTAATCAGACTCAGGCTTTACTCTGGGGATCATGTTTCCTGACTGAAATATCTAGACTTCTGCAAACTACCTATTGGGAACGTGTAGCTTAATAATGTTGTTGTTGTAATAGCGATCTTGTTTGCAAAATTCTTTCATTTGGTATAACTGATTGACCTGTCATTTGTGATGTACCTTAACGTGAAGCATGAGTTAATCCTACCATTTTTGTCTCCACATTGTCTTTAGTTACTATACGCTTCAAACGATACTATTACTTGTTACGGCTTTTATAAGATATAAATCTGTAGAACTGCAGTATGTATGTGATGGTTTTTAACTGGACAGAACAGAATATTTTGATCAAATGGATATAAATATCTAGGAGAAAAGAAGGTTTGGATTACTTATTCTTGCCAGCAATTACCTTTGTTCTCATTGATGCACACAGAGAAAAGAGAGAAGTATAGATTCTTGCTGTGTTTTGATATATGTGTTATGTCAAAGCTATTAAATGGCAATGGACATTTTCGATGTTGGAGAGAGACAGAAATGATTTCCAATTATGATTTTAAAGAAGATTGAAGAAACTGTTCATAATAAAAATGCAGCCATACAATTAGGTTACAGTTTTGTCATGCCTTTTGGTACAGCTGAGTTTGTGCTGCTTTTCAGAAAATTAAGCTTACCCTTTCTTTACGCATCAGTAGTCCTTAAGGTATGCTAACTTTTTCTGGTTCTATTTGTCCACCTATCTTTTATATTTGTGAAGAACGATTCTCACGTAATGTATCTCTTGAATCAAGATTGTATTTTTTCCCTCCTTTTTAAGATGGCTTTGAGTACGTGTTCACAAATATATTTCCTGGTGCAAATGTTACTAAATTAAAAAAAAAAAAAAGAAGAAAAGTTAAGTAGAATTCATTTGCACAGCTTGCATGACGTTTTCTTTTCCAGTTGGTTGAACAGATGCAGACCCACGGGGCTGCTGAGAAATGACTTTGATAGATGTTTGCTGTCTGAGAAGCTAGCATACTGCAGATTAGTAGAAACCCAAAGAGAATCTCATCTGCTTTGTGGAGGGCTCGGTCCAATAAGATAATTTTTCTAATTAACCTGTCGAGCACCGTTGTAGCAGGAATGTTGATGAAAATAATCTCCCTCAGTATTATTCTGTCAATTTTGTGAATTTACCTTTGGTTGTTTCATCTGCCTAGATAAATGCATCCTTGTCCATCTCTCTATTTGAAGCCTGAAGAAGAATTTTAAAAGCTAGTGTTTCAATGTGTTTTTCATTTATTGAATTGAAAAATAGAGAGTATAATATTACTTTATCCTAGTACGATTTTATAATATGAGCATCTATAGTTGCTGTTGTCTGCAAAATAGCTAGCTAAGCAATTTCCCACTGATAATTTGAGGTGCCTTCTTCGTGCATTGAGATTGGAGTGGTATTCTCTAGAAGTCTCAAGCCTCATGTATATTGCATTTGTTCAAATCCAACAGAAATTGAACATACCAGCAATTTTACGTGCTCCTAAGGAAAGGAAACCAAGTAAAAAGGAAGGAGGAACACAGAAGACATCTACACTTCCAGCCGTACTTTATAGGCAAGTAATGAAGTCTTGACAGAATAGCTAAAATATCTAGTAAGTTATAGTTTCACAGATGTGTTAAGAGAAAATTGTTTGCTTCGGTTTTGAGTAACAAAATGCTTCAAAGTTGTCTATATGTTTTATTTACTTCTGAAGGCTAAGTTGAGTAGTAGTCAATTCTTCACCTTAGCACACGTTAGTAAGGCTTGGGGTTTTTTTGCTAATTTGACAACAGTGCTTTGAGGACAAAGGTAACTCTTTACAACTGAAATAGAAGAGTCCTTGGTCATCTTGTCTTTTGAATGCAGTCATCTGTGTTGATGATTTTGAGAACAGTGCTGCTGCTGCTTAGTCCCAGTGGCTGGGTGCGTGAAACACTCGTCATATAAGAATTTTTACTCGTGCATTGTCAAACGCTTTAGGATATCTTGTGTTTTAAATTTCCCTACTTCTATTTCTATTAATTCCCCAAAAAATAAAATTTATTCACTTACCCAGTCATTGTTTCACCTTTCCCTCTGTTCTATAAGTTGTGAAGCTACTAACTGAGTTTTGACTAAGCCTGACAATGGAACATATACTAGGATCACAGAGCATGACTGGGCAAAATATACGTATTGTCTTGGATCTTCTTCTCTTGCCACCAGCTGAGAAGTGGCATGCTCTGTCGATTATCTAGCGAGCAGCAGCCAGGCCTCTAGCCACAGCAAGTGGGCATTATGTTGCACAGCTGGCAGGCTAAATGAAGAAGATGGGTTATGTAAGCAAAAGTTAATTCTAGTGGTGTGAGGTGAACATCTTGAGAACATGGCAGTGGGCTAAGGATTTGACAATGTAGACATATACACAAACAAATAATAGAAATCATGCTTTACTTGTTCTGTTTCATTCAAATCCAGTCATTTAGTTCCTCCCATTTTATAATGGAATCAGTGAACACCTGATCTTTTTGAAATAACTAAAATTTCAATTCCAGTGAAATAATAATAGTAAAAAGGAAATGTGATTTCTTATGAGTTGATACATTGCCCGTAATAATAGCATTACAGACCTATTTGAGTGCTTGCATTATTAAAATAAGCATGTGATTATTAGGACTGATAATAGCAGCCTAATTTTCTATTTAAGCATTTGGATGGCACAGGTATTTTTTTTCCATTTGCTACTGTTAGGTTTTGTTGAAGTATCAAGTGATTACTTACTGATTAGAACTTCTCTAAAAATTAGATTGAAAGCCATCTTATTGTTAACTGTATTATGTGCTTTTTATGCTTTACTATATATAGGCAGAAGCTCCTTAAAAAGTAGGTATGCACGTAAATGATGTATTCAAATTGAAGTTGCCACATGTTTGTATTCAAACTGGGGGATGTGCTGGGATGTATCATTTGTTCTTTATAATTTCAAATGTAATTATAATGCTCTTCTGCTACCTACATTAAAAGTTGTGGAATTTGCAAGAAGAACCATGATCAACACCTACTGCTACTATGCGATACTTGTAAACTCCATTATCATCTTGGTTGCCTGGATCCACCTCTTACAAGGATGCCAAGGAAGACCAAGAACAGTTACTGGTAAGAATGTAGTTATTGTGTTGTCTTGGGCTATCTCTGTACTTAAAGTAGGACGTAAACGTGAATAGACTTGCAAATTCTAAGCATTTTAGACATTGTTATAATGCAGTCCAAACTGAATTATTTTATTTTCAGATTTTTAGCAGTGATATTTCAAAGTACAAAAAAAAAAAAAAAGTTGCTGAGATTTTCTGATTAGCCACTGTGTAGAAATAATTATAGCTTTAATTTTCTTAGCTTGTGAGTTCATTTTTGATTACTAATGCTGCTGGCCTGTAGTTTCCTGGGTCCTTCTTCATGCCCTTTTTGAAGATTGGAGTGACATTGGTTTTCCTGCAGTCCTCAGGCGCCTTTCCTGTTTTCCATGACCTTTCAAAGATGATGGAGAGTGGTTTGGCAGTAACACCTGCCAGCTCCCTCAGCAGTCATGGGTGCATCCCTGTCGCGGGGGAGAGTGGTTAAGGTTTAACGGTCGCTCAAAGAATCACCACCACAGATATGAGGGAAAGGTGATTTTTAATATGAGTTTGTAAAAAAGGTGCGACTTTACAGAATTCGATGGCAAGATTCACTCTATTACTTACTGTGTGAAGGGATTGTGAAAGGGA
>VZSC01006787.1:508116-530604 GCA_013398225.1 Steatornis caripensis
AGCTGTTCTCCAGCAGGTCAGCCACCAGCCTGTACTGGCACATGGGGTTGTTCCTCCCCAGGTGCAGGACCCTACACTTGCCCTTGTTGAACTTCATGAGATTCCTCTCCACCCAACTCTCCAGCCTGTCCAGGTCACCCTGAATGGCAGCACATATTTTTCTTCATATGTCTCTCTTAAAAAAATATTAAAAACTTTAAAAACTTTCACAAAACATTTATGTAAGTCATCTTTTTGGGTAGTTTTGATGATTGTGTGCAGAGTGAGATGACCAATAAGTGAAATAGGAGGTCTTTCTTTTTTAATATCTTAATATGGCAAAAGCCTGCATTTACCCTAGTAAATTTAGTTAATAAATTAATAGACCTTTTGTTTAAAAGCTGAAAATCTCAGAAAGGTTTTCACCATCAGAAATATTTTTCTCAGTTTTCTTTTAATTATTTAATGTAGTTTATGATTTTGGACTTTTCATTATTTCAAGGGCATTTTGAGCTCTTTGGTCAAATTTACCAAGTAGATATGTTCCATGGAAGCGTTTTTTAAATTTTTTTGGTAGCTTCTGCATTTGCACAGGAGGTTCTTGATTTTTGTTCTACTTTTAAACAAAGTTGAAAAGGCTCACTAAAAGCCATGAGTCCAAGAGATGTAAGACTACAATTCTCAGTAGGTGTTAAAGGCAGAATAGGTCAGGTTAGGTAGTAAGATGCTTTTATTTCAAAGCTGTAACTTATCTTTGTTGTGAATTTCATGCTTCAGTTATATGCCAGATCAGAAACTTAGCTTTTACTTCTAATTAGCTAAGGCGTATTCTAGAGTGTGAGATTATAGCAGACAAATTGAGCTGTATTGATTGCGTTCTTTTCATCATTGAACATACTTTTATGTATTCTTTTCAGGATCAGTAGAGAGCACATAGAACAGACCCTTAATCTGAGTTTGAGTTCAGCAGGTTTTTTCCCCCCCTGCTGTTTTGAATACAATTTTAATCTTTTGATTAAGTTATGAAGAAAAGTGCAATTTTTTTTTTTTGTACAAGGGCCATATACTTTTCAGATGTTTATAATAGGATATAATGGAAACATGCAAAAAAAAAAGTAAGAAAGTGAGTATAGTGGAAAGTTCTTTGAAATGTTAGGTTGAAAGACTTTATTTGAAGTGGTTCAGAATGTTGACTTAAGTCCTCTTTTAAAATAGCAAGCAAAACCAGTAAAAATAATTTTCTTAATTTTTACTTTCTATTCCATTACCACCACTAATCATTTACTCATAATTGCTAACTTGAGCGTTTGCAAAAGGTTTGATGATTAATGTACTTTATGAATATATATATTTATTTAAACATTGGGTAGTTCACCATGAGTTTATTCCATATGCTTCATATTTTATACTGTGTTTGACGATGCCAAATGATTAAGCTTACATGTGTGATACTACATGGATTAGTTAATAGCTATGCTTTTTCTCCATTTCATTCTCAGCATTTAATAGGAATGTAAATTACAATATACAAAAGAGGATTTTTAAGTTGTTTAACTACATCCACTATTACATGTAATGGTGAGAAAAAGAAATTTAAATAATTTTTATATTTAAAAGCTAACTTGTTAAAACACAAATTATAATTAGTTATCTTAATGTTTCTAAACATTAAAAGGATGTCATAATTTTAATCTTAGTGAAATGATAGTAAGAATTTAGACCTCATGGGCACCAGTGTGTCTCATCTTATTAGAAACTGGTTTCAAGCGCTTAGCGCTAAGAATTTCCCCTGTTCAGAGGCCTGACAGTTTTCTCCAAGATAACATTGACACATCTTGAATATTTTAGAAAGAAATTGTTTGTAACATAGTAAGTTTAAAGCCTGTCCTCATTTCAAATGGATTTATTTTGAGAGGAAGAGCATAACGACTGTTTTACGTAATAAAGCATGAAAGCATTAATTTCTGTCTGCTTTGTTGCGGTACTTTCAAAGTAGACCAGCAGTTCTAATCATAGAGTAAAATGCTATGGCATACTTTTATTTAAAAATCTGAAAAATTCCAGTTTCCTAGAAATCCTATTGATTAAACACTGGAATATTCTTTTGATTCCCATGTTGTCATAAAATTAGGTCTTGTCATTCTCTCTGACAACTTGTGTTCTTTTATGCTCCTGCCCATTCTGGATGGACTGGGAACTGTGCATTTTCCTGGTAGAGAATGATCTGAACACATACAAAAGCAATGCATAAGTGTGGACAGACAATACAATGAATCAAAATCTAATTGTAAAATATTGACGTTTTCATTAAGAAAATACTTGGCAGCTACCAACAGGGACTGTCTCTTTCTATTGAAATGAAATTGCTGAAAACCAGTGATAACTTCTGTTAGCATATGAAATGCTGAGGACTGAGATTAACCAAACAAGGACTAATGATCATATTAGGCTTGTTGGTTTTTATTGTTGTTCTAGAAGGCCAAGTTATTTGTGGGGAGTATTGGCCACGGGACAGAATGAGCTGTGGAATTCCTGACCGGTAGTCCCATGAACACTAATTCAGTATGTAGACATTCATTCATATTCCTGACCCCACTCATTTAGTAGTTATCCAGCACATCTTGATTGTTTTTCATCCTGAGTCATTGGATATTGATATAAAATTATTAAGTTATAGAAGTGTGAGTGCAATATAATATTACATATAACATAAATTTTTATGTATTTGTCACTTGTCCTAATTGAAGAATGTTTGGGTCGTTGCAAGTAGCCAATTTTCAGTACCTTTACTGTCTGAAAGATGCTCTTTGAAGCTCTTTGACAAGCTATTTTTGGTTCATATATACTGTCTTTTGTACCCAGAATAAAAGCAGTCCTCCTTTTTTCCACTCTCAGTACATCATTCAACATGTGTGATTTATTCAAATTACCAGAGCAGAGGTGTCATCTTAAAGCTATGGTCCGTGTTTCTCAAGTTCAAAGTGGTTTAATTCTTTGCTAACATTGCAAGAAGTGATTTATCACAGAATATGCCTACGAAACCTGTTTCCTCCTAATTAAAAACAGGTCAGACTATAATTAATAACTGTACCGTTTTCCTTTTTAAACAGCGAGGGCAGAACTGTTTTTCTGGAAGCACTGTAGTGGTGTTCACTCAGCGCGGATTTAAATTTACTCTTTTCATAGTAAGCGCCTTGTGCAGAGGATGTTAATTTCTTCCAAATCCTCTTCCTGCCTGTTGCCCAGTTGTGACTATGACTGTCTTGTTCAGACTGAGTCCTTTGTATTTGCATCACGTAGCTGCTCTGAAACTATGTACCATAACACAGTTAAAGCAGTCTAATTAATGTGATAATTGAACAAAACCTCAATTTTTTTCTAATTTTTGTAGTGTTGCCTTTTCAGTAAAATATTTTCGTATGTTTTTATCTGGTTTTCTGTCTCATATGGCAAAGATGTTATTTGCTTTGTTATTAAAATTTCAAATATAGAAACAGATTCGTGTTAAGTTTACCAGTATGTTGGCTTTGAGCCCTTTTTGTGAGATCTTCAACTTTGTGACCTTTCATTTATAAGGGAATGGTGTTCAGTTTTTCTTCTGCTTTTCTTATCATCATTTAACAAATTTCCATATGCCAGGCCCATCAGTTAAAAGTGAAATTAGATTTTTTTTTTTTTTTGATGTGTAAAGCTGCAGCATAAGAAAGCATAATAATGTCGTTGTTTGCACTAATTTTTTGGGGAAGTAACAGGGTTTTCTCTCTACAGTTTTCATGGTCAGTTCACCAAAAAACCACCCCATCCCCAAACTATCCTTCCCCTCCTTGTTTTCTCAGTGATGTAGATGTTCACTTTTTCACTTCGTAAATTTCCAGGTTAGAGGCCTCGTTCGATCAATTTCTAAAACTTCATGAACAGAAAGTGCTCTTTGGTCTGTGAGCCCTCAAGTAAAGCCCTCAAGTAAAGCCCTCAAGTAAAGCCCTCAAGTAAAGCCCTCAAGTAAAGCCCTCAAGTAAAGCCCTCAAGTAAAGCCCTCAAGTAAAGCCCTCAAGTAAAGCCCTCAAGTAAAGCCCTCAAGTAAAGCCCTCAAGTAAAGCCCTCAAGTAAAGCCCTCAAGTAAAGCCCTCAAGTAAAGCCCTCAAGTAAAGCCCTCAAGTAAAGCCCTCAAGTAAAGCCCTCAAGTAAAGCCCTCAAGTAAAGCCCTCAAGTAAAGCCCTCAAGTAAAGCCCTCAAGTAAAGCCCTCAAGTAAAGCCCTCAAGTAAAGCCCTCAAGTAAAGCCCTCAAGTAAAGCCCTCAAGTAAAGCCCTCAAGTAAAGCCCTCAAGTAAAGCCCTCAAGTAAAGCCCTCAAGTAAAGCCCTCAAGTAAAGCCCTCAAGTAAAGCCCTCAAGTAAAGCCCTCAAGTAAAGCCCTCAAGTAAAGCCCTCAAGTAAAGCCCTCAAGTAAAGCCCTCAAGTAAAGCCCTCAAGTAAAGCCCTCAAGTAAAGCCCTCAAGTAAAGCCCTCAAGTAAAGCCCTCAAGTAAAGCCCTCAAGTAAAGCCCTCAAGTAAAGCCCTCAAGTAAAGCCCTCAAGTAAAGCCCTCAAGTAAAGCCCTCAAGTAAAGCCCTCAAGTAAAGCCCTCAAGTAAAGCCCTCAAGTAAAGCCCTCAAGTAAAGCCCTCTTATAGGTTCACACGTTTCTTGAAGCTGCCCTGCTCAAAAATCTATTCACCATCAGGCAATGCAGAAACATTTGCATCATGCAGTTACACAAAAACTGTGTTTCAGTGTTAGACTGGACCATTAATAATTTTTGAGAATTAATAATCTGTATGCCTTTTCACCTGCTGTTCTTGTCTTTTGCTGGTGAGTTGAGAAGAACCATTTGCTTTGTGACATGGGAAGTTATCTCTGGTACCATTGGTTCTTGTACCAAGTCACATTGAAAACACAACAAAACTATGCAATTTTTTTTCTTCTGTAGGTTGTTAGTGCTTAACCAAACATTTTCTGTATGATGAAAAGGTTTCAAATCATCACTGAGAATTCTTGATGGATCAAGCATTTCCAATAATTTTTAGTTGTAGACATATTATTGCTTACTACTGATTTTCTCTGTGAGTCTAGATTAGGCAAGTCCAGATGAAGAGCAAAACAAAACCTCTGTACAGAAGTTGAGTCTTTGGCACCATTTCTCCTGTTAATTTGCTTGTGCTGCATGGCAATGCTTGCTAGTTTAGAAGTAGTTGAATATTTTTGGTAGATTCTCTGTTCACTGATTGTCCTTGAAGAGGTGAAATTAAATGAGCATGACTAGTGGAGGCCAAGAGGAAGAGGGAGTCATATGCCTGTTTTCTATGAATATATTAGGATTAAACAGCAGAAGGGGAAAAAGAGTTCTTTAAATTCAAGAACCATGTTGAAATAAACCATAATAGGAGCTGAAAGTTAGGAGATTGTTTCCAAGTTAGAGGAGTGTGTGTCTGTAATAGCTTTTCTGTGGGCCCTATGGGAGCTAACAACCAAACTACTTTATTGTTGAAGCTTTACTACTTTACAATAGGGTTGATGAGATGTGCTTGTCTGTGATAGTAGAGGCTATTCCAGTAAATCAAGAGGCTGCTTCTAAGTTCATGTTTATAACTTTTTCCCTCACCAGTATATTTGTGAGGTTTTGTTCTGTGATTCTCGTGCCCCCCCATCATACTGTGGTTTTGCAGTTTTGTTTTGTAGGTCTAGCTTCTTTCTAATTTTGATTGCTGTGATACTTGCACCACCTGCTTTAGAGCAAACTCAATCATAAAAATGGAATTTCAGGAGCTTGCATATGGCATCTCATCTGTTGACGGAGATGTTTCTTGTCTTCCTTACTAACATCAAAGTTAAAACACTTCATTTATTTATATTTTAATAGGGCCCTAACGAAACTAAGCTACTTTACTGATCTGCATAGTTATTGTACATCTGCCTGAGCTTCTGTGGCAGAAAAAGTGTCTTTCCCTTCTTAGCAGCGTAAAGCTAAAGAACAGAAATGATTTAAATCGTAGGGGCAGGGTAGTAGATCCAAGAGACTGGGTTCCCTACTCTAAATGTTGCTGTAAAATCATATTACTGTTTTTCTATCTTCTAAAAATGTCAATTTTTTAAATGCAGCTCTTTATTTGTAGAATGCTTAATTTGTAGTTTATCCATAGTAAATATTATTACCATAATAATGAGGAAAATAAACTTTTTGTAAGAATTGCTCATCACTGTATTTTTGAACATTTTCATAGCCGTTGCTTAAATCTGCATAAGGAGATCATAGTGAGTACTTTCAGTTGTGCTTTCCATTACAGAAATTAATGACATGACTGATGCCGCGGTATCTTGGAGGGCTGTGCTCCCTGATACTTGCCAAACAGAAAGTCTCCTTAGAGTTTTGAATTGGACAACTTGAAGACATTGCATCATATAAAAGTAAAGAACACAAAATAAACTTTAGCTAAGCAAACACAAAATTTGGAGGGAATGCTTTTATCTCTGAAGTTTCTCTCTCCTGTTACATCATTGGAGAGCCTTTCTTCATAAAATCTTACAATAATAAGTTGGTCTGTGTGGGGTTTTTTTATTTACTTAAGTGCATGTGTGTACGTATTTGTGTTTATGCACACAAATTTATGTAGACATATAACTGTAAAAAGTAGCATCTTGTGAAAGTTATCATACCTTATTTTTTTATTAACTTTATATTTTGGTTTCCTGAAGAGGCCGAGCAGTGTTAACAGGTGCTGTGTCTGTAGTGAACTGAGGTTTGTAAAGAGGAAGAACAATAGTGTGTTACGCACTTGTATGCTGGTCCCAAACTGTTCACAAAGTGCAGAATCTGCATAAACTGACTTCCTTGTGTTTTGACTGCTAATAAAATCTCCGTATTTACATAACAGAGGGGAGAGACTGTTATCTTTCCTGTAATCTACCTTGTAGTACTTCTGCTTTCCTAGACCAGCAAATGCTTCTAGCACTGGCATGTGTCCTGTTTCCAGTGGTCTCAAGGGCTTTACAAATTAGAAGTGATTAATCGTCATAACATTATTATGTAGCCACAATTGTCTTATCTTTCTCCTTCAATTTTTCCATATGTAAAACTATTCACTTCACCAGGGTTACACTGATAACAGTTATCCAATCCAGGATTAGATCCCCTCTATTTTGACTTGGTAGCCACTGGTCTGTCTAGGGGATCATGATGACTGCTGTTGTCTTCTGGTGTAGCCAGGAGAGATTTGAGATTATACTGCTTGGATTAGTTTGAAAGAATTAGAAAACAGGGAAAGTTGATGGAGTTGATACTGCGTTAGCCCTTCATGAGGTTCATAGGAGAAAAACTGTTCCTGTTGAATGCGTACATCTGAAGAAATCAGTTCAGACGCAATATACATACCTGACTTTGTGCTTTCGTTTTGATACAGGATGAGTATGCCTTCTTGTCACAAGTGTATATTAACATTGAACTTCAAATGATGAAATACATGGGTTTTGTTTGTCTCCTTCGAAAGTAAATTTGCTCCTTCGTTTAGATAATATTAATGTGTGTATCCCTGTTAATGCCAGTTAATGGCAGAACATAATTTTTATTTTGTTTTTTTTAATTAGTATTATGAAAAGAGCCTTTTTAATATGAGAACAGTGATGAATTGGAATATATTTGTAAGGATTTACAGTTTTTTGAATTGGAAGTGTAATGTGAAAAGAAATTAAAAAACTCGTATCGGTGGGTATAATCTTTAAATTTTCTTTAACATATTTTTAGTTAAGATCCATATTTATGATCTTGCATAAGATGAGTGTTTTCCGCAAATTAGAACAAAACTTGATGACTTCTCATCTTAATTCTGTCATGGAGTTTGTTAATAGCATTACCTTAGCATCTCTTTTCTTTTGAAGTTCTGATTGTGATTTGCTACTTTTTCAAAAACTCAACAAGCATTTTTTTAAACTCAGTGTTCAAAGTTTATTAATATAAGTCTCCAGCTTCTATATCTTTAATTCTCTTAATGCTTCTTTTCAGATTTAAAACCTGCTCCTTTAGAAAATATGTATTAAAATGAAATTTCTTAACAGACTTCATTTCTTCTAAATCCCCGCAACTAAAGAGTGCTCTCATCAGAATGAATTCAGCAGCGTGTCATTGTAAAGATTAAACTGCAACAGCAGTTACAATAATGCATAGATTACAGATCAGTGGGCACCATTAAAATTGGGGATATGGTAGGATGCCAATGGTGAAATAGGGTGCACCTTTCTTGAAGATTAAATCCTACTTCCAAAATCTTGGTTTACAAAGTTTAAATACTCTCAGAAAAAAACCCACAGCAATAAGAAAGTCTTGCGTGTTTTTTGCTTGGTTGCTTATATATCGTATGTTTGAGGGACTTTGCTAGGTGTCCATTTGGTTTCTTGACTTCTGAATTTATTTTGAAAGCAAACACTTCAGTAATTTTCTTTTTCTGCTTTTGTTACTGCAATTTTAAATAGAAAACCTTCTGCTTTGCAGGCAATGTTCAGAGTGTGACCAGGCAGGTAGTAGTGACATGGAGGCTGATATCGCCATGGAAACCTTGCCAGATGGGACCAAACGATCAAGGAGGCAGATTAAGGAACCAGTGAAATTTGTTCCTCAGGATGTGCCACCAGAACCGAAGAAAATTCCAATTAGAAACACGGTAAATGGTGATTGAGTTGTTATGCAGCTCATATTCGTAATAATTTTGTTTAAGATGACTTACGTTTTGGACGTTTTGAATTGTGGGATTTCAGTTTGATTGATGTTTTGTTCTTGTTCTAAATTCCCTTTCCTGTGTCTAATGCCTTATTTCTTGTGTTAAATACACAGTTTTACTACAGTAAAAAGCTGGGAAACACGGTACTAAACTGAAGAGCTGTACAAGCTTCTCCTTTATCTGGGTCACAAAGTCCTCTGTTAATTGCAGAAAAAGGGAAAATTCAGTTTGCACTTAGCCTTCACAGCTGTTCTTCACCTTAGTAGTAAGGACACTTTGGTCTTGTGTCCTAAGATTTAAAGATATCAAATTGCCGACTATAACTGTAAAGAATTAGGCATTTTCTTATGTACAACCTACTGACTGACTGCGCATTTTCTATCACAAGGCCCTGTTATTTCAGTTTGTTTAGCTTCGTAGTCTTACTTGTCATTGTGTGTTTTCTTGACTTTTCCTGGTCGATAGTGTTTGGAGAAGAGAAGCAAAACCTCTTGGTTCATATACTGATGAGATATTTACCATCTTTCTTTTATTTGGAATTAGAACTTCTATATTAATCACTGTATTCCATTGTGTTACTCTGGTGCTCTAATCCTTAAAATTTTGTCTCCTACTTGGTCATAAAACAAGGTTTTTCATGTGTGATGTGTTACATCACCTATACCTGTACATAGAAGTATCAGAGGCCTTTTAGGATCATTTTAGGGAATGAGTAGGGTTCCCATGACGTGAGTAGTAATTATATATAACCTTGTGGTTCATCTTCCAATATTCCAATCTTAGTATTAGGAAATACTTAAACTCTCTCATGGTGGGGTTAGACATACTTCAGCTCTCATGCAGCACAACTTCATTTTCTTCACAGGGCTTTCCAGACTTTTTATGCTTCTACTAGCAGGCACCATACTTAACTCTTCTGAGTATACACTGATAGGATTAAGCACGTATTTTCCTGACCCAATCTTAAATGTTTGCTTTAATTACATTTCAAAATATTTGGAATGCTTGTGCCGCAGCTTTGATTTACCTAATGGCTTCCTTTTCCTGGTCTGTGACTAAGAAGAACTTTAAGACTGACTCAAGCCAAAATGATTAATTTAGCTCAAACTATTAGGAGTGTGAATAATCCAAAATTAAATTTTATGAATAATTGAGAACCTCTGTTTTGTTAGGAAGAGAATGCTTTTTAATTCTTTAGGTCTGGGGCTCTCTATGTGTTTGAGGAGGGGAAAAAAAAACAACCTTTGAACAATATTCATGAAGTTGAGTCTGACTGCACAGAGAATACGTGTGGTGCATTTCAATAGCAATGACCAGATACATGTTCTGTTCTTTCTGTTCTTTCTACTCACTGCTCAAATCCTTTAAAATAGTTTAAAGAAGAAAAAAAAAAATCAACAATTTGAAAATACACTTACTTCACAGTTCTTTCTTCTCAGTGTACTTAGTATCTCTGGGCATGTTTTATTTTGGAAGGAATTGGCAAGCCTGCTAAGGTAACAGTGTGTAATCAGCCCTGCTTACAGTAATAATCAACAAGTGCAATTATAAGACTGTTGAATTGTTTTATCTGTTGCTGTTAAGGGAATTTCCATTTGTTTTGCATAAATTTATCTTCAATTGATATAATTGACAGAAGGGTTTCTTTGCCACATACCTAAGGGAACAGAATGCATCTTACATGTTGGATTTCATTGTAGTGGTTTATCATAGTTAACTCTTCATGACTTTGTTGACGTAAATTGTGGGTAAGCCCTAATATTTTATTTTGATAAAAGTTGCGTTAGATGTTACTGATGACAATAATAGCTACTATCTGTAAGACATTTTATACAAATGCAGATAATTAACTAAGTCTATATGCTTAACTACATGTAAAAATACTTTATGTTAAATTGTACTTTCAGAATTGACATTTTGCGATCAGCTCCTATTTGGCGACACTGATTTCAGAGATTATAAAGGATATCCCCATTCATGAAAAATTTATTTTTTTCCTTATTCATAGCAATTTTTTTCTAATTTCTGTCTGAAGTGTACTGTAAAAAGAGCCTTTTAGAAGTAGTGATAATTTTACCGTTCTTTCTCGTGCACTGTAATTCTGAATGTTTACTTGAGCCCTGTGAATTTTTTAAAAAATTTATTTTTCTTATCCTTCGAAACGCCTGAATTAACTGATGTTGTAGATTTTCTTTTACAGGGATAAATTGTTATTTAAAGAAAATAGTGGTGCGTTTTTTCCGTTTGAAATGTAACCTTACAATTTCCTTTTGTGTTAATGCAAGGAATAATAAGGACATCTAATTTTGACTTCTGCAACCCGCATTATTTCTTCTCCTTTTTCTTTATGAACTTAACAGTTCTTCTCAAGTTTTTCTCATCTTAAGTCTATTTAAGTGCTCAGCCTTACATCTGTGTCAGGATACTCTTAGCAGAGGTTTAGAGTGGGATGCTCTGTGTTGCTTTGAATGAGGTGCCTTTTCTTCATATCTTCAGTCTCCTTGTGAAAAAGCTTGGCTCATAGCTAATTACTGTCTGGGAGGAGCTGTGAGGAATAGTACATTTTCCAACTCATTGAGAGGAAGGTCAGGCTGTTAATGAAAACTCAGGTTTTTCCCTAGCAACTACGTTGTTCAAATCTTAATTCAGTCTAATTTTGCATCAGAACAGTGATGGCCAGAGACCTGTGGCAATTGTAGTACATTAGTGCTCACAGCTTCGACGTGGTATCAGAGACTCAGTTTCCTTCTGTAATTTGTAAGCAGGAGAGAAGTAAGACTGAAGCAGGTTATTCAGAGTCAGGACAGTGCTTCTCTGTTGTAACGTTCTATATGTTAATTGTGTGTCAGGGCGGTATGTTGCATCCTAATGCTGTATAAGGTTTTTAAAACAGCGCTGTGAGTGCTGTCTAGTGTTTCCATCTCTTTGCTTTCATATTCTTTGGAGATTATTTCTCTCAAGAGCAGCAGCTATTTCAAAGAAAATAGGAGGGCAGAGAGAAAGTTCAGCCATTTGGACTGCATTGTTTTGGAGAGAGCATATTATACAATAAAATGTAACTAAACTTTACAGGAAGATCTTCCTATTTTAAACTTGCTAAGACGGAATTCTGCTCTTGAGTGAGGGTCTATACAAATTACAAATGAATATAATTAGATAAGACGTTACACCTTTATTCTTCCATCTGTTGTAAGGGCTGTATTTGTGGACGGGATTTAATTTATTGTTTATGCTTATACATTTCAAGCTATAAGTGATCTTTTAAACAATTTTCTGAATTTCATGCATAACTCTTTAAACTAGCTTTATTTAAAATCTGTAATCTTTATAATGCCAATTTTATGCTTGTATAAGCTTCACAAATCATTATTTCTGCTCCTACTTAATTTCAGATAAATTAGTAGCTAACGATTAGCTAATACCTCATAGACATCAATAACTAATCTGCGTAAATGAGATTTTTTTAGATATTTATTAAAAATCTGAATGGGTTTTTTAACATTTGCTTTTCAGAACTGTACAATTTTTTCATATTGGGTATTTTTATTATAAGGATTAAAAGTCTATAGTAGTTTGTTTATTTGGAAAAGATCTTTAAAGAGATGTGGATAATGCTTTACAGCAGTAAGTTGAGAGATTAATGCTTTTCATCTACTCAACTGTATATGTTCAGTTTTTCAGAGCCCTTATGATATGATCTGTATTTTAAAAAAAAACCAGCTTTTCACAAATTGCCGACTTCATTTGCTACCTTTGAATAAAAAAAAAATCAGAAGTTATTGTTTATCTAAGTTATCATTGCTAAAATGATTTTATTAGTCTGGTGTTATATTTTTGCAAAATAAATGTTCTCGTCCTGTCCCTTGAAAAAAAATCTCTGCAGTATTTCAGTGAATTTCTTTACTTTAAAATTTCCTGAAGTATGCTTTACCTCCCGTATGTGCTGTTGTCTGGAAGTGTAATGGAGTTTCTGCAAGAAATGTCAAATACATGCTGATCTTCTAAAGCAGCATTGTGCAGCTGGGGCTAGCTGTGTGCTGCAAGAGGTGGTAGGGGTTGCATTTTCCTGTAATTCTGATGCATCCTTTGAAGTTAAGTAGTGTTTGTGTTGTTCAATATACCATCCTCCAACAAATACTGTCAGATCCTGCTACTCTTAATGAGCCTGTTAGAGGGTAGTATGATTTTTTTTTGTGTGTGGAAATTCCATTTTCGGTCCCTTTTTATTGAAAAGAAAGTATCTACCCAATGTTATAAAGGTGAAAAAGGCTTTTTTTTAAAGGCATTTTGGGAACTGAATAGTTTGTTGAGAGATTTCAATAAAACCTTCTGATCTTCTGATAGCAAACTTATTTTCGTTATCTGAAACCTGAAAATCTGATAACTTTGTTCCTATAATTACACTGTATAAAATCCAAATGAACAGACAGTGTTTTTCCTGTTTTGCAGTAAAAAGTCTGTGGTTTGGGGAAAGAATTATTAGCCAACACCACGCTGTTTGTTCTTCAGAACATGGAAGAAAACAAATTGTGCCTCAGGGGCTATAGTCTAAATAGATTAGTTCTAAAAAATAAGAATAATTTTAAAAATACTTACAAAGCACCTACATGCTGTTTTTAGCACAGGAAGTTGTTGTTGTGTATACTGCTTTTGTTTTTTAAATAAATACTGTTATTCAGAATACATTATTTTTTCTTGATTTTATTTCAAATGGAAAAAGGTAGCAGAGGAGTGATTATTTTTTTTTTCTTACCAAGTGTATTAGAAGATAAACAGGCTTGTTATCTTGCACTTAATTGAAGCATTTCTACTGAAGTGGTTTCCAAATATCTATCCAACTATCTAACAGTAGTCTTTTTGACATATTCAACTTAAATTGCTGTCAACTGAACATTAATGCTCTAGAAAAAAGTAATCAAGAGTTACTCAGCTTTCTGAAACTTAAGGTTTTCATTGTAAAGAACATTGTTAAATACTTTTTTTTCCTTCATCACTGAATGTAAAAGCTCAACTGAGTCTATGACATGTCAACAGAAACATAAAAACTAGATTAATCAGCTTGACAAATACATGGATACAGGGTAGTATAGGACTCTTTCTTGGCTCAAAATTTAGGGGTCATATTTAGAAAGGAGAGAAATAAGATAAATTGATGCAGCTTTTCAGGCACAATGCTTGAAGTGAATGGAGCGTATCAAAGTTTTGTGTTCTTTTTTTGTTTATTTGTTTGGTTTTGTTTGGGGTTTGGAGATTGTGTTGGTTGTTTTTTTTTTTTTAAGAAAGCAAGTGGAAAAAACCCCACAGATTAAAGATCGCTTTTTGATATAGCAAAGGCACGAAGCGATGGAACATATTCTAAATGGTATTCCAATGGTGTAAATATCAATATCTCTGTGAGTAAAAGTAACTATCATGTCTATCACTTCTGCAAATAAGTGCATTCAAGTTCAGTTTTCCAGAAAAGAATCACTTGTTCTAGCAACATCTGCAAACTGTTTTTTTTCCTGGCCTTTTTACCCTCCCACTTCTGTTTCAGTTCTCCATACTTGTGTGCTTTGGAGAAAATTAAGTGTTAAAAAGGATATAAAGCAATCCTGCTAGTTCTCAAATTCTGTTATGTGTTTAAGTCTTAGAAACAGTAGTTTCAAGTTAATTGCCAGATTCAGAGGTAGTATAGCTTGACAGCAGGAAGGTTGCAAAATTTTTTCTTTTCTAGAAAATAAAAGTTCCCAAGAGAATGGAAACTAAAAAAAAAAAGAGGAAAATTGTAGTTCTGTGTAATTAAGCTTCATGGTCGACTGGTTTATCTTTATAATCATATTTTGATTTACTGCTGTTTCTTTTTGTCTGGCAGTTCCCTCTTTATTACTGTCAGCTTTCCAGAAAATTAAATAATTATTTCAGAGATATATTTTGAGTAGTAGTGATACATACCATTTAAGGTAATGCTTTGATCTGTATTGAGCTAGTGTGCCATCTGGTGTCTATATAACTGTCCTTACCTTTATTTAAAATAACTTTATGCCTATGTGATGCCATTATAGAGTATTTTTTCTGCCTTTTAACAAATCAGAGGAAGTCAAGGGATTTTTCTGCAACTGGCTTGACTGTAACTTTTTAATTGGCAAAGGACATTTATAGCACTGAACTCTTAATAAGAATTGGGTGACATTATGGATTGAAAATTGCTGTCTTAGTAAAACGATCATAGTTTGTGTTTAATAGGAGAGAGAACACGTTATCTGCACATTTGCAACCTGTGTGGTTTTTCTCCTCAGGCTTTTGAAAAATCTGTATTTTGCTTTGTGCATGCTCTCGATAGTTAGTGCAGCGATTTCATTAGGTTACTTTTTTGGTACAAGTGAAAATCTTCCCAGTTCTGTTTTCTGAGAGTGTTCTGCTCTGCTTATGTTTCATATCAGTCGTATTCTGTTCTGTAGTAATGAAATGACTGCAATGACCTGTTTGTTT
The DNA here is from genome assembly GCA_013398225.1 of Steatornis caripensis. Taxonomy (NCBI): domain Eukaryota; kingdom Metazoa; phylum Chordata; class Aves; order Caprimulgiformes; family Steatornithidae; genus Steatornis; species Steatornis caripensis. The sequence continues at coordinate 523,307 of VZSC01006787.1, forward strand.
GGAATGATTCCATAGCATTCTGGTATTTACTGATTTATTTTATTTTTTGTCTTTAAATTCTCATTAGCAAGTATATGTTAAAGGCTGCATGAGTGAGAGGGTTAGGATTGGAAAGTTTTTGATATGTGGGGCAGGTATCAATGAACCATAGTTTAATAAAAGGTAAAACTGTAAAAGTAGATCATTAATATTGGTGTGGCAACTACAAGATGGCATAAGATAAAAATGAAAATGTCTGAAGAATTTAGATAGGAAACAGAAGTAAAACATGGTTGTAATCTTATACTGGCGCTCTTCTTTGTATTTCATGTAGCTGCGTGTCTTTCTAGAGCAGTCACTGTAACTACAGGTCAGTCAGGGAAACAAAACTCAAATATGTGCTGTTTCAGAGAAGAAATGCAAGATTTATAGATCTACGAAGATCAAAGCTTCTTAAGTTCTTCATGTTTGGCCCTGTAATAATTACAACACAAAACAACATCTACAGACTTTTGACACAATAAATAAGGTATCATAGTGCCAATAGTTTTAAGTCAGTTGTGTCTTCAGTAATTTAATCAATTTTTTAATGTGAAATCTTTGACTAGTTTTGAATTATTTATATTAAATTCCCAAATGAAGATGCACACCTTCCTAATGATATCATGTGCCCCCAAACTTCAGGGGGACCTGGAGTACTGACTGAATGTTCTGTGCTCACCTTTACAAAGAGTAATGCTAACTTCACAGTGCCAGCACTATTAGTGCTATCAGAAACTCAGTGCCAAAAAGAAGAGCCCCGTGTATATGACAGTATTGTTTCTGAGACATGCAAGAGATACAGAAGCACCAGCATAATAAGGATCATCTTTCCTGTCTATTAGCAGAAACAGTACACATGAACGTAGTGAAACCCCTGAATTTACATGGATACAATGGCATAAGGAGGTCTGCTGGGCCTCTTTGCTGCTTTTTGTGTTTGTTCAAACAATTAAAAGAAATTCTAACCAGTTAACATACTGGCAAAGGAGAAACTGGGAGCAGTGCTTTCTACGTGATGTTTGAAATAGTTGGCAGAATTAATACGACTTTTTCAAATGACTGGGAATCTCTTGACTTCTGTTAAATATCATTGTGCTCTAACCCCTCTTGGGTTTAAATTCACTTTCTCAAATAGCTTTTTGAAATTGCCATGCAGAAATCAGCATTGATTTTCTGAAAAACAGTGACTGAGCAGATAAAATCCAGAACTATTCTAGCTCACTTTGTGGAGTGGACTTGAACCATTGCCACTGACCACAGATGCTTTCAATATTTCATATGCTTTTCCATTTCTTTGTAATATTGATATCTCCTATGTATCTTCCTGTGTAGAAGAAGAAATGAAATAGACGACAGTATAAATTCTTATCCTCCAGGATCACTTTGGTAAATGCTGAATATTTAACAGGAAAATATACATTTGACTCTTGAGAATTGCCTCCCCCCTTTTGGTCAATTGGTGAGTTCTGGATTGTGTTGGTTTTCCTTTTCTTCCAGCGGACAAAACAAAACTGCTGCAAGAGAACGTTGTGCCTCTATTGCTGTCTCTGGATGAACTGGTTTAAAGCATGTGTCTTCCCGAGGCATAGCATTGTGATTTGGTGATAGCCATGGTGGTTTTGAGTCGTGGGCACCCATTCTGTCGTCTTCACCATTATGCTTTCACGCTTGGAAACTAACATATCGACTTGTTGCATCTGTGTGTGATGGCAAACAGACAGTTTCCTTTGCGGCTTTGCTTTGCTGCTTTGGGTTTTTTGCTGTTTTATAAACAGTCTGTTTCCTTTCAAAGAGTTTAGGATTTATCCTAGGCTTTATTTGTCCCTCACAGATGTCTTTCGTTTGTCTCATGTATGGAATTTATTTTTCTGAGAATGTTCAAAACCTTACAGTCAATACATTACCTGATCTTTTTCATCTTACATGTGCTTCATATTGTTGTCCAGTTGTTACTGAGTTGCTTATAAACAACTTGAATGTGAAATTTAAGCATTCACTTCTAGCTTTTCCAAGTTCACATGGAGGCTCCCACTTCGGTCTTTCTTCTTCTCCCTCCCACTTTTGGGTTGACAATTCAATCCCATTGTTGCTCACATTTTCCCTTAAAATTTTTCATTCCATTTTGAACAACTTTTTTCAACGATCTGTATTTTTTGAGTGTCTTTAGTATGCTACTTCCTTCTGTGGGTTGGAATCATGTTACCTCCACACCTCTACTGATTTCTTATCCATATAGTTTCTAAAAGTGTCACCCCAAATCAGTCATGAATTTGATCCACATCACATTTCATCATTTACTGCGTTATCATTCATTTCTTATGCCAGTATTCTGTTTTTCAGCCATTTATGTCTGGAGTCTTTTAATTCTCTAAGTTGGTACACAAGTTTCCCCACCATAACACTAGAATGCTGCGCAGCACAGATTGATACTTTGTGACACAAAAAGCCACTTTTGTGGCTGAAAGAGACCTGTTTTTTATTTATCTTTCCCTTGGCTATGGAAGTGTGTGCCCTAGTTTCTTCCTTTTTTTTTTTTTTAGAGGTGTTCTCTAACGTTCCTTCTTAACTGTGTTTTATTGCTTATATTATATATTATAAAATGCTGTTTATTACATGGACTATTTTAGCGACTGTCAGATCATTACAAACTAGATTAGGCAGGTGCAAACAAATCTTGAGATCTATTCTACTTCTCTTTCTTTTCAGGTTTGGTAGTTGTTTGCATGTCATGTCCATCACTGTTCCTCTGTAGGTAGTCTTGTAAATTTTGTGTAAATCTTTAAAATGTTGGAGAGGCAAGAGGCAGGATTTTTTTTTCCAAATTTTGAATGCGAGGTCAGAAGTTAATGAAACAACTCAGAGGAATAGTGTATGCTTTAATACTGTGGGGTGGTTCTCCAACTTCCACAGATGATAAGCTTTCAAGTAAAAGACCAAAAGGGACATTGTTGATCCTTAGGTTTTATTTACCCAGAGTGTTACTCTTTTCTGATGGATGGCATTAAGATTGCTGTGAAGACTAAACCTTAGTAAGATATTCTTGGAAAAGATGGGTTCCTTTCACCTTGAGGATTTCATTGAATCAAATGGCTCAGTCTTTTTAGCTAAGGAACATCATATGATAAGATTTTAGAGTTTAATTAGAGGTTGATTTGCTGATGTATAGAGGTGGTGTTTTCCCCTCAAAATGATATGCTAAAAATGACTCATAGGAATAATTTAATCTATTCTTATCTTTTATTATTTAAAACTTTTTCATTGATTTTTTTTGTTTTGTTTTGTTCTTACTGAAAAATACTTCAGTTTCATGCTTGCATCTTGATTTTAATTCATTTATCTCTCTTGATCTCATATTATTTTTTGATATTTTGCTAATGAAATACGACTCAATTTTTTGTGTCTGTTCAGTGTAAGGTATGTTGTTTGTGACACCGCAGCTAGACTGTTTATTTGAAAAAAGAATAGCTTTTAACTTGATTTTCTAACGAAAATAAGTTATGTAGTTGCCTACTGTTCTGGTAGCATTACCTCTAGTAACCTGTTGACCCATTATTGCAAGATTTGATAGAAAGATATGTATGCCTAAGGTAATTAAATTCTTGAATATTTTTTAGAGCAACTGGATGGCAAGGATGAGTGGTAAGGAAGATATTTTAGTTATGCCTTCAGTTATCATTGTGTTCTACTCTGACTGTCCAGTGTAGAACAGTTTGGAGCCTATCCTAGTGTGTCCTTGAGGTTAAGAAGTCAGTAGAGAAGGGGAGGAATAGGAATATTGTGGTATAGCATTAGGAATTTGACTAGTTTAGTTGGTTTTAGCATCTATTATTTATGTATTTTTATTATTTAAGGACCCTAATTGTGAAAGGATGTGAAATGAAAACTAGTGTCTGCCTAGTGTGATTTGTCTGATTTTCTGAGGTAGTTAAGGTTGTATAGGATCAGCCCTTAGCTATAAGCATGTAATTTATCTGCCAACAGAAATCTTAAGTTGCTTGTCTAGTAACCAGAATGTAGGTGCCTGCATGGTGATTCCATTGATGCTGTGGGATCTGAAGCTCAATGGCTGGAATTGTCCTGTTAATAGCAGGGAAATGTCTGAGCACTTAGCACACTTATCTCTTACTTGAGCGCACATTGAATGAATTCCAGAGTTGTGCAAGTATGGAACATAGACATAGACACAACCAAAGACTTACCAATCAGCTGTCATTAAATGTCAACATCTGAAATTTTTTTTACAGAAACTTTTTACTTCTCCATAGAGAAAATTACATAGTTACATATTTTGAACCACATTCGATTGTTCAGTACTTTTTTTTTTTATTCCTGTCCTAAAGTGTCATCTTGTGGCATTTACCATGTATGGGTTGCATCTGTCTAATCCAGATCTAGCTGTGTTTTGTTCTAGACTGAGTTGGCTGTTCCAGATGATAGATATTTTACAGCGTATCTACCTCTTACAGTGAAACAAAAAAACCTGCTGGGATAGCACTGGCATTACTGGTTTTTTGCTTGGGTGCTGATAACATGAGCTTTTGCTTTCCTGACTTAACTGTTTCAGCACTTTGGAAATGCAGGGACAAATTCCACAAAACTGGCTTGCTCTGTTTTATGATACAGAGAAGTCCTAAATTGAAGGTATCTCTATAGTATTGAATTGCCAAGTGTTTTGGTTAAAAAATCTCTGCCTTTATTTGCGTCTTCAGGTGGATTAACATTTCTGTTTCCAAATAAACTTGCTCATATTCAGAACTTAGCTCAGTTGTAGTATTTACCATTGGACACTTACAGTAACACTGTTCCTTTAAGCTTTTCTTTTATAAAAAAATCTTAAATTTTAAATTGTTTATGGCAAGTGCACACAGCTCTAATATTTGATGTTTATAATCTCTGATGTTCTAATCCTGAGCCCACTAATGACAAATTACTCAAAGCATTTGAAAATGCAAATACAGTCCTTTGAGGCAAACAGCAATGAAAAATACTGTACAAAGTAATCCAGGTTTATCTGATTCTTTTCTGTGAACCTGTAAGGTAACTAGTGAAAACATATGTAAAATTACAAACGCCTGATTACTGGAAGACTGTTGTTGAAAATCATGGAAAATTTAATTTTCAGTTATGAATCTCATGTTATTTTCCATTGTGAATGTGACAATAGTATAATGATTCTGAGCAGAAGTTAGCATTGCAAATATGTTTAAGAGTGGAGATCAGTTTGGAAAAACATTAATGTAAAATTCTGTTACTTTAAAAGTATATAAAATATTCTACAAATGTGTATGTCAAAGGTGTTGATTTTAATATTTGTTTTCTAGTGATTGTCAGACATTCAAGTATGTTTGAAGGTTTAGAAATCTAATGGAAGTGTAATGCGAGTATAATTAAATGTGACATTCTTTGTCATATACATCACACATTATATAGCAGATGAAACCCAACATTTTCTTGACAAAAGTGACTAAATTATTCATAAATCTTGTATCTCCATTTTGCCGAAGTTTTGAGAGCTGATGAATCATACTTAAATACAGTTATTAACTTGTAATCTTTTCCACTTAGGATAAAAAATAATTTCGTTGTTACCTGTATTTCCACATTATATATCAGTTTTCAAGATGGCATTACTCTGACTGTGTTGTTACCTGTATTTCCACATTATATACCAGTTTTCAAGATGGCATTACTCTGACTGTACAAAGCATGCATTATTGTTTCTTGTTGCTTAAACATGGAACATGAGGACCAGAACACTGCGTATAGTGGCATGCACTTTTACACCTACTTCTTTTTAATCTTTGCATAGCTGCGTTCAGCAGGGCCTACATGGCTTAAAATTGTCAAAAGTTTGCAAGTGTTCTTAGGACTAATGCCAGAGGCTGAAAGTAGTAAAATTGGCAGTTACCGTGGTGATGACTGATCAAACTTTTTTTTTATCTAGTTTTAATTTACAGTGACCTTGGGCGGTGTGACATGTGGTTGACTTGTAGTCTATGTTACCTTTATACCTCTGATAACACATTGATGAATTCAGTTACCTGTAACAGATCCGTTCTTCCAGTTTTGGACACTTGGGTATCTACTGTGTAGCTTATGGAACACCACAATTATGACTGTATTATTAAAAGTATAGTAAATATTGATATGTATTAAACAGATACGGTTTTACATTTTTTTAGAGATCAACCTTAGGGAACTGTGAAAGAGAATCTTAATGGTAATTAAAATATTCTAAGGAGGCACAAAATAGACTAGTATTTTCCTTTCTATTGCAGAGTTAACTCTTGCCTAGAAACATAAAAACTTTACAAAACAGTGCGTTACTAACATACGCAGGTCAAAATTTGCATAGGTAGAAAGATGTAGAGATGTGTTAAAATGGCAGATTTATTACAGTATAACTGTATTTAAGTGTGTAAGCAGTTTAAAAAAAGTGAACACTTAATTTGAAACTAGTGTAAATCCCTTTCTCAAAACAGGAGAAACATAGTATTACTAGCTTCTTTGGAATTGGATCTGTGGCTGCTTGTGATTCTCAACTGTCTGAAGATTTTTTTGATCAGCTGCTTTTTACTTTTTCTGAGATGAACGCTGGCTGCTTCAACAAAAGTTTTAAGAAATCATAAAGTGGGCAGTGTTTTATTTGTCAGATGACAGGTGACTTCCAAAGGTGATGGTTTCCTCCCAGAAGAACATGCATTTTAAAGTTTGTTTGTTTGCCTGTTTATTTTATTAGTGTCAGAGTATCAGACGTTGTGAGTTAGCGGAATAGTCTCTAATGTTTTTCATTTCCTTCCGCACACTTTTTTATTTTCTTTCCTTGTTAAACAAGGAGGAGGGAGTGTGATGACAGCTTATGACAGTTATTTAATGCATGCAGGTTATAATGCTGATATTTCAGAGATTAAAACATAGTGACTGAGACCGGACTTTTGTGAGTTACATGTAATTACTTAGAACTGCTTGTAAACCTTTGGTGTTTGCTGTTATAGTCCATGCAAACTTCTTTTCCTACACACTGCTGGTATTTACATTTTTTAGCTGACTGCAATACTGAAATAATCTCCACTTTTTATATTACCCATTCCATCTGTTGTGTACCAGTCCTATGTTGGTATATGCTACAGCTTTATGAGCATCTGCTTCGTACCCGTCATATTAAGCTTCAATTTGAAAGCTTTAATTCTTGCTTACTTCTGAAAAGCTGTAAGAATTACTTTCTGTTTCTGTTCTGATGAAGTTTTTTAATTTTGATTTTTTTAATCTCATCGCTT
>VZSC01006787.1:539694-550767 GCA_013398225.1 Steatornis caripensis
AGCAGTTAGAGGTACAGGGACCTGAAAAATTTTGAGTCGCTTTTCTCAGCATACAACACAAGTTTGCATTAATAAATCAGTGGAGGAAAGTTGCATGCAATTGGTTGCTAATTTGGGTCTAAATCAAGAATTTTACATATGGTATTATTACCTGAGTGGCTGTATATAATCTACATGTATATGGGATATTATTTTTCTTTTTAGCTTAATAGTTCAATAACCTAAGATATTTCAGAGCTCCTTCCTGGAGAATATACTTTTAAAAACATAAACAGCGGAAAATCAACAAAAAAGCTTTTGGCATAAGTCTTCTTCAGCATTATGATGTATTTGGTAAAGATTGCCTTTTTTTGCAGCATATGTTACAGGAGAAATTCAGTTTTCATATTGAACTTTATTTTGAGGTAACTGAAATATTTTGTGTATAATAACATCTAAATAGATAATATGAGAATGGTGGAAGTATTAATCTTTTTATAGAATGCCTTTGGTTTTTAGGGAAAGGAAGAGAGTTGTAGGTTTTACTCGTTCCTGTACTTCAGCATAATTTTGACGTGCACCAGACTTTTCATTTTGTCTAATGTCATTGTCCTAATTTAGTTCCCTATTAGTGTGGCCATTGAAATTACAGATTGAATGATCTAGACTAAAGTAGGGTGTTTTGGGGGGTTTTTGTAAGCAAGTCTTAGGAATTTGTAAAATACAATTGTATGGGTTTTATTTTTCTGCCTTAAGTTTGTGATTTTTGTTTACATGATTTTAAAACTGTTGTTTGTTTTTACTTTATTTTGATAAATTTTTGGTTTTAAATGTTTGTCATCTGTACCATATCCAGGACTAGATTTGGATTTTGCTTTGCCTTACAGTTAATAAAACTGACTCGGTCCTTTACAACAGTTGAGATTTGTTATTATACTTATACTTTGTGTGATTCCTTTACATTCTCATCTCAATGAAGTTTAATTTTTGTATGTGATTTGCTTCATGCCATTTAAAATGCCAAAGACAAGATTCCGTATTACAACAGGAATTCAGTATCACTGAGTGTTTCAGGTAGCACTTCATTACCTTGTAACAACCTCATTATTTTTCTTCAGATTTTTTTTCTAAACATTTCTAAATCCTTGAATGGATTTTTTTAATACTTGCTCTTTGCTGTACAGTGTCCTTTTTTTTTTTTTTTAAATCTTGTCATTTGAACAAATGTTGTTTGGATATTGTTGTCTTTTGGAGATGAGAAACATGCAATTTACGAATTTTGCCATGCTGTCTTGAATAAGGTTACAGCTCAATTTTTAAGCCTGTAGCTGACTTCATCCTCTGGAAGGCCTAGTAACTTAGTTTTGTGAAGAAAGGCTGTGGAAAGGATATGCAAGAAAAAAAATGCTTATGTTTTCTTCAAGAATATCTGAAAGCTTTTCTCAGGGGCAAATACGGGTCTGTTCCCTTTTTCATATCACTGGTTGTAACAATGCAAAGGTCAAGCGTAAATTAATTTGCAGTTTTTTGATTAACTAGCTAAACTGATTCCTCTCCCCTCCCACCTCGAATTGTCAGTTAAACTAAGTATACTAATGCTGTTTTATTGCATGTGTACTTACTGTTGAGAAGCAGGAACAACAAATGCCACTAATTCTGACTTTGAGACCTGATGTGATGCTATGTTAGGGAAATATGCAGCAATGTGTAAGCTGACATTGGAATATGGTGTAGAAACTGACTTTTACCATTGCACATAAACAGAGTAATTATTCTAAATCATAGCATCACTTTCAGCTGGGTAACCACTAAAATCACTGCACTGTGGTTTCCTGAAAATGCCACAATCCTTCAACTGCCAAATTAAGCCCAAGGAGAACAACCATCAGTAGTGCTTGCACAGTTATGTAGAGGGATGAGCCCTGAACCAAGTGAAAAGATGTTCTGGAAGAACAGTAACCTTTCCCATGATGTGCACATTTTCCATTACGTTTCTGACACAAAATGCTGTGAAATGATTTAATGATGACATTTTGTTTTGCTGACTTTCCCTTTTCTTATTAAAAAGAAACAAAAGTTAGGTTAGGAAAGCAGAGTAAGGGTGGCCAAGCATTTGAATTCTAATACAGAAATCTCTTTTAAAGTAAAAACAAAGCCATTCTAGATATACTTTGTTTCTAACATTGTATTTTACTGGTTTTGGGGGAAGGGAAATGTACATATCTCCAGCATCAGTCTTGAAGACCTTGTTCCTTAAGGTTAATTTATGTTGTTGCTTTGCAGCAATTGCACACCAAGTATGATAATTTGGTAAAGCATCTTTCTAATTAGCAGTCAGAGAGACCTTGCACATTAGCTGTACAGCACAGCACACGCAGTACACTTATTTCTGCTTGTCATTTTGATGTATATTACTAGAAACGATTGTAGAAGGGAGCAAAGCATGAGCAGACATGCTACACCGAAAGGTCAGCACTTGTCACTTGGAAAAGGATAAATTTTTTTATGGTGTGAGAAAACAGAAAGCTGCTACCCATTGATGTCATACAGGAGCTTGTCTGCATCTAAAGTAATACATGTAAGAATGCTTGGACAGAAAAATTACTTGTCTAGAGGTTCACACATCCTTTGGCAGCTTTCGGTTTCCTGTTTCAGAACTGATGAAAAGCCATGCTTGTTTCTTACACAGTATACAATTTTATCTTTGGAAAACACAGCTTTTGCTTTTGTTTTCTTAAGGATGTCTGAAGTTTTCTTGGCACCTCATTTATTTTGTTCTTCTCTGATCCAGTTTTAGTATGTTGGATGATGTTTACTGTCGTTGTAAGTCATTCTGTATCCCTGAGGGGCATCTAAATATGAATAAAATATTTTAGTTTGGAGTCATTGGAAATAAACCTAGAGCTTCAGTGTGCAGTAGCTTACTTGAGAGAAAATACATATGTGATGGAATACGTTTGCTGTCACATTATTGGTTGGCCAAGAAGCCATGCTGGCTTTGACAAATTCAAAATAAACTCAAGTTTTGGGCAAAGAACCTCAGTTTGTTCAATTGAAATCTAGAACCAAAATCATATATGTAATTTAAATATTTGTAGCTAAAAGTGAACACAGATAACCAAGTCCCTACTTTTCCTGGAAGCTAATACATACAATTGGGTTTTGAGAGCAGAATGTGTCTTATGAAAACTGTGTGGCATCTGATAGCACCTTCAGGACTTCATGAAAGCTTCGGCATCCCACATGTGCTGAAACAGTTTTGATGAGCTGTTTGTGTTTTTGAGAGGAAGCTGAAATGGTATTGATAACCGAAGGTGAATATGGTACTAATACTTAAAAGCTGAAGTATCTTAGCTTGAATAGATAGACGTAATTACTAGTATAATTCAGTGATAGCAGTGGACTGATAGCTAACTTATTAAATTCTAAAAAATAATGTTCTAATAAAGGCTAAAATTATTGTAAAAATCCTAATGGCAGTAACCTAAACGATACAATTTGTTGACATTTATTTGACCATAATATATAAACAATAATTTCAGAACTATGTCTTACAAAAGGCTATTAAAATTGAAACAGATGTGATGAAATTGTTTTGGCAGCCTATAGCTGTTTGCTAACAATTTAATACAGCAATAAAAGCTAGCAATAGCAGCACCAAAATTGCATAGCAGAAACTTGATTATAATTTGGTAGGAAAATATTGTATGAATAAAAGTGCACACTTCAGTGTAAACTGCAGCCAAGGTTTATCCTTGGGTTTAAAAATTGCATAAATTTGAAGAGCTTTCCGAAGTGGTTTTATTACTAAGAGACAAATTATGCTTAGTGCTGATGTTGCTACCTAGGGAAATAGAGGAGAGGAGTTAAATCTTCTGTTCTATAAGTATGCCTATGTTAAGTCTTCCCAGGCCTCCAAATGGAAGTCTCTTTGGACCTTGTGATATAGACTCCTTACTTAAGTATTCCCATCTCTGCCCAGCAATCCAGGCAAGTAAAACATAAAAGAGAATAGATGAGACTGCTGCCTGCGTTTTTGTATCTGACTGAGAGTGTGCTGATGAGCACAACCAAGTGGGAGCACAGACTTGTGGTTTACGCCTGGTAAAAGGTGATTGAAATAAAAATAATGAGTCTTTAAACTCTAATTGAAATTGTGAATTTGGCTGTCGTTTCCTTTCTAGGGCCATTTTTGAGGTAATGGGGTCTATATGCATTTCTGAATTGGCTGTCCTTTAACTTGTGTGTAGAAACTCTGATGATACGAGAAGGTGTGTGGAAGAATTTTCTGAAAGTGAAGTGTATTGTATTACAAATGCTTATTGAACTAGAGATTAAGTAAATGAAACAGAATACATAACTGGTTTAATATGCAAGAATTCATGCAAGTCTGGAGCAGTTTTTAGTTGATACTATAAATTGGTTTTGAGACATTTAGGATATTTAAATTATTTCTATTTAACTTAATTTTATTTTTGAAGTATTTTGAGAAAAAGGTGAAAATATGAAAATGCTGCACAAGTGGGAACTTCTGGGAAACTGAGGAAAAAAATAAGCAAAAGAAGGAGTAAGTAGGCAGAGAGGAATGTAAATGAGTAATGAATAGAGGATACCTCGAAATATTGAACAAAGAACTGAAATTTCACCTGGAGAGTAGGAGGAATCCAGTCTAGAAACTGTTGGGAACACAACTTTCTGATAGTATATATTTTGCATTGCCATTTGATGATGCAGAAATTGAGAATAGGAAAGATGAAGTTATTCAAGGATGGTACAAAATGTGACTAAAAATCAGCACTGAAAATGAATAGTTGATTTTTGAAGATGTTCAGAAAGAATAACAAACGGGATTCAGTAATAGCATGAGAAATTGTGGCAGGGATAACCTTATTTGTAAAGCTGTTTGATTCAGTATTGAAGGCTATTTTGTAATAAATGACAGGAAAAGAGAGCAACTTTCAAATTTTTCTGGTTTGATGAAGGCTATTTGTAACTCCCAACATACGAGTCTGTGGAGGGATGTTAAGAAGAGCACTTGAGGGAAAAATACTTAAAATGTCCTTTTTTGAAAGCAAATGTAGTATCTGCTGAGATTTTAGATTTGCATGAGTGAAATCAATCGTGCTAGTTGTAGTAGTCCAGTTGTGTGATGTGAATCAATCCAGTCATATTTAATTGAAGTTTTTCTACATTTTGAAGTGATTGTGCAAGTACTGGTATGTAAAAAGTGGGAAAGCAGCACTTTAATATCTTAAAATGCAGAGCAGATGAAAAGAAAAAAAAAATAGTGTTACTTTGTAACCAGTCTTAGTAAAAAATTGTTTAAATTTGCATGAAAACAGCCTGTCGTCTGCTGGTACCTACTGACTGTTTTTTTAATAACACTTACTGTGAAAAAGAGATAAGAAAACCAGCGGGCTTTTAAAACTCCAGTGGTAATCTTAGTTTTTCACATTAAAGAACAATAAACTGCAGGTCTTTAATTTTCTTTGATTCTGAAGGCCTTGCGTAAACCATTTCTGCTTTTATTAAAAGCAGAGTCACAGAGTATTTGAGATTGGGAGAGACGTGTAGAGCTGGTGTAGTCCCAAGCTGTAGTCCCCCTTACTCAAAGCATGGTCAGATAGAGCATGTAACTCAGGGCAGTGTCTAGTTGGGTTTTGAACACCTCCAAGGATGGAGTCTCTGCAGCCTCTCTGGGCAGCTTGTTCTGTTGTTTGTCGCTCTTCATAGTAAAAAAAAAAAAAAATTCTTCTTATGTTTGAAAAAAAAATTCCTTTATTTCAGTTTTTGCCTATTGCCTCTTGTTGTTTCACTGGGCACCACTAAGAAGTCTGGCTCTATTTCCCACCCATAAGGTATTTGTACACACTGAGAATGTTCCCACTGAGCCTTCTCTTCTCCGGACTAAATAATTCCAGCCCTCTCAGCCTCTCTTTGTATGACAGATACTCCAGTTCCTTAATTGTCTTCATGGTTGCTTTGCTGGAGTTGCTCCGGTAACTCCATTATCCTTTTTGTGTTGGGCAGCCCAGAACGGGACACAGTGCTCCAGATGTGGTTTCACCAGTGCTGAGTGGAAGGAAAAAGCATGCCTGTTGTCCATAAAAGTAAACCATTAAAAAAAAAGAAAATTCTTCTGTTGTGTATAACAGGCAAAATTTGGTTTGTTATAAAGAAACATCTTCTTGTAGTCGGTATAGTGAGTCATTAAGGACACTGCGTGAGGATGAGAAAGTATTTCAGTTATTTTGCTTATGAAATCCATGTCTTGTGAAAACCATGTCATAGTTGTAGTTTGTGGTTGTAGTTTAAAAGGTTACTTCTTTGAGCAACACACTGGAGAACTACCAGTGCTAATGCTTACAGTTTTCCATTGAAAGTTTTATCTCTTAGTGGAGGGCTCCAGTATGTAAGTTAAGACAAGACATCCACAGTTCCAACACCTTCCTCTTCTCTCTTTGAAAAGTGCCTTTTCCAAATACAGTGCATTAGAGTCTCATCCCATCTAATGATAGGTTTCAGTGGGCACCTGTCAAATTGCATTAAAAGAACTGTATCGTCTATCCTAGCAGTGCGCTAAGAGAGAGACACACAAAATCTCCCAGAACTCACCTGTAAAGAGCTGTTTGCTAATTCCTTTCAGCCCCAGAAAATGTCATAGCTAAAACTCCACACTTTTTCATCGCTACAACGAAGGAGTTGAAAGTCCTAGGAGAGAAGGTCTAGCGGCATTACACTAGAGGGATAATGTCCTTTTCCTGAGGAATGGGGAACGTGAGGGCAGGAGGATTGTCAGCCCGAAAGTTATCCTTGGCGTCCTCTGTAGTGGGGTACTCCACCAGGTGGGGTAGTGAGTGCAGTTTTTACAGATGCCAAGAGTTAAGATCCTCCCCTTTGTTCCAGACCAAAGTAGGAACACATGAGCTGGCTTTCTGTGGAATCACAGAAGAGCATTAACAGTAAGGGTTTTTTTCTGATACAGATTGTAGTTCCTTGAAGACTTGACTTGAACAGTTTGTGCAAGTTAGCCATTAATTTCTAAGCTACACCAAAACCATTGTGGCCTCTATTTCACCTTGTAGGTAGCAGCTTATATGTGTGTATAGACTGTTGAGAAGTATATCTGGGTGTACTTGGAGTGGTGAATGTAAGTGATAGTGAACAACATTAGGCATGTCCAAGTTCCTGTTTACTGTCATTTCCTCCAGATTCTTTTCTGAAAGAAAATGACACCTGAAGAATAAAAATCACTAGCCTGTGCTGGCCCATTTGATTACTGGGTATTTGTAGCAGTATATGTTTTGCATCTTGTGGGAAAGGAAACGTGTGTTAAGTTTACTGTATGTAATATTTGGTACCTAAATATTTTTCCTTTTTTCAGGTGGTCCTGCTTACTTACCATAGAAAACACGTGCGATATTTTTAAAAGACCCGACACTTTTATTTTGAAACTTCAGTTAATAGTGTATATACTTAGTTCTACTTAAATATCATATCATCTCATCTCATTCTGGTTGTGAAAATACCTGAATATTTCATTCAAAACTAGTTTCACTGTTCCGTGAGATGCTTCAGAAAAATTGCCAGGATCCCTTCAATTTTGCATTTAAATTTTATATTAAGCCATGTGTATGAGGTGATAATTGACTTTTTTAGTAATAAAGTTTGATAAAATTCTGAAGTTAAGCAGCACAGTTTTTTCAGTATAGGTTAATCTATTTTATAAATTTTTGAAGTACATTTTCTCTGACATATGTAGAAATGTTGATGTGTAGCTGATGGATTTTATAAGTTAAAGTGAAAAAGTTCAAAACCTAACTCTTGTCACCTTAAGCAAAATTTATCAATTGACAAGGAGCTTAATGCGTATATTTAAGAAGTTACTTAAAGAAAAGGAAGAACTGTGTTTCTAGTTAAATATTGCTGCAATCGCCTTTTGCAGTAGCTTGAGTGTATTTCTTGAGTGTATTCTCTGCCAGCCCCAGAAATGGGAATGTTTTTAGAGTGTTATTTTTCATTTTGCTGTTCCATAAGACGTACGTAACTTTTTCATTGTTCAAACAGACAAAAGAATTTCTTCTGTGTTGGGCACCAGAGCTTTGGGAAAAATAGTGCTTTGGCTTCTGTTGGTCATCATATTTGAGTCTTTCTGTGTCTCCGTTATTGTCAACAAAGGAAAAAATGTTTCTGGAATTCATTAGAGAAGTCATTGCTGAATGAGCTAAAAGTTAATGTTTGATTACTTTTTTTCGGAAGCATTTTCTTATGAAAGTTTGATTCTTCTAGAATATTAGTTTTAATTAATTTATTTCAAATTTATACTATTATTTTTGTTTCTGAAACAGCAAAAGCTAACGACTCCACCAAGAGTCATGAATTGTACAATGATTGTGTTATGGAATGCTGATTTACAGGCAGTGAAGGGAGAGATGGTGAAATAATCAAACAAAATGTCCATGACAGAAACTTAGCAAAGCTTCCTCTGTGAAGGTTTTTAACTGACATTGGTACAGATGAAAGTCAGATATGCTGGGCAATGGTAATAATTGCAGTACCAGACCCTATTTTCCGTTTCTTATTACTTGCAAAACTTTAATCACTCAGACTCAAAATTCTCCATCTCTCTTGTGTATCTTTATTAGGCTAGATGCTTTCAGGCAAAATTCTTAATCTGAGATTTGAGCAAGTGAATTGTCCTGCCCAGGGTCTGTCCTCCCCCGCCCCAACATAATATACACACATAGGCCTTTAAAAAGAAAAGTTAATTGAATTTTGGCAAAGACCTCCCTTTCTTTCCCAAGGACAGAGAAGAAATATATCAATGTAAATTTGATGAAATTTGATGAAGCCTTTAAGAATATCGTGACAGGAATAGTTTCCTCGTAACTACCAGAGTCATGGTACAGCAGTTTTTACGTCTTTGGTCATCTGTGCTTTGAGAGTGCTGCGGGGCAGCTGAGCATGCTTATCCCTGCAGTTGCAGCACTAAGTTGCTACAGGACTTGCAAAGAAAAGAAACGTGGATTAAGAACGAAGAGCTCAATGATGGTGTCAGTGACTGGTAATTTGAGGTCTGTTTGATTTGGATACAGAGTGAACAAGTGCTACACTGGATGAGAAGAATAAAATGGGGCAGTGAGTGTGGGCAAGCATGTAACTCCTCTTTCTGGGTCACTTCACTCATCTTTTGTCATCTTCGCAGAGATGCGAGCAGGATGTACCTAACTCGAGAATATACAGTGATTACACACTCACTTACGGTGTGGACTAGCGTGTTGCTAGGCTAAGCTTTAGTATGAGTATCGTACCCAGTGCAGATGTCTGGTGAACGTTTGCTGGTCATACAGTCATTGGTAAGGTGCAGATGTTGCAGCCTCAGTTCTTCCTTGGACCAGACTGGTCCTGATCTTGCTGAATTGCCATCTTCAGGTTGTCCACGCTGCTCTATGAAGCAGGGCCTTGGGTTACAGGCAGACAAACACTTGAGCTGTGGTTTTCTGGTCGAAAAGAGTGGTACTGCCAGCCAGCTACGAAGATTGTGGTGGGACTGAGAATGGTGGGCTGGAGAAGGACCTGTGTTTTAACTAATCAAATATGTGTTGATTAGTAATCCTCCATGAAAAAGTTTTTTGGCTGAAATTCTGTGTCTTAACTTTTTACATATTTTATTTGTTTCATCTGTCTTGAGCAGTTAATTAAAAAATAGGTAAAATAGTCAAGGCCTGATTTGGAATATTTTCATTTTCCTCTGTTCTCCAAAAATAAGTGGGATGGGAGAGATTTCAGAAATCAGTTAATCACAGTCAGAGATTCAAGCACTTTGCAGTTGTCTTGAAATCAATTTCTTTCACTTCTTCATGTCCGTCATTTTTAAGTTTTTTATGTCTGTCATTCCAGTGGGTCGATAGGTTCACATTCTGTGTTGTTTTCTTCTTGAGAGGAAAAAAAAATGTGCAAAGGAATTGGGGAGTGGGGGGTTGGGGTGGATACAAGGGCATTTCAGAATGACTATGACCATTAGTAAGGCAAAAGGCCAGATCTGCTCTATGTAGTTCCAGTCATGCAGAATGACACGTGGTCTTCTTTTATTTCATATTTTTTTCTCCCCAGGTGCATGTTCTAAAGACAGAAATTTATATAGCTGCATTGTTTGAAATGCATTTATGCCTGTTACTATTTGCTTTTAAAATCAGTTTCATTTCTGCCTGAACTAAATGCTGAGTTTGTTGACACATTGCAGAAGAAAGTGTACTGTGGAACAGATCTGGCTGAAAGTGCCCGACAACAGCAGTAATAAACGTTTTGGAAACTGGTAAAATTGAAAAATAATTTGATTCACCTTAGACCCAGCATGGCATAGGGTGAGGCCTCAGTTCACCCTACTGGCTTGTTTTGCTTTTGATTTCTTTATTTACTGCAAAGATGGAATATAATGAAAATACATATTATAAATAAAATATTATTTTCCTGTCTAAAAAAGTTACTGTATCTTTTGATTCAGTGGAAACAAACTGCACTTCATGCTTCATTTACACTATGTTGTTGATGTACCTGCTGAAACTAATATTCAAGAATACACTTATGTGATAATGACGTTGCAAAAAGATCTGCAAAACCTCTCTTACTTGACTTCCATTTTTGTCATAATGAACTAATTTTGTTGAGGGCCCTTTTTGAGAAAAATCTTAAGTAACATGATACAATGTAAATCATGGTGTTATTTCACTGATTTTTTTAGTTCTGTTCAGAATGATTTGTATAATACTTAGCACAGAGTTCCACAAATAGAGCATCTTCTTAATACACTGTTACCAAACTTTTGGCATTGTCTTAAATGCTATTAATTAATCTATTTTTGTATATGATACAACTGGTCTTTGTCATTGCGTTAAAGATTTATGTGTGATATCTGAATTTTATTTGTGTGCACGCTTTCAGTCATGGCATAACATACCATGTTATAACAACCATTATTCTAAATACTTTCTCTAAATGGTTATTTTCAGAAGTGCTGTATGATGCTTCTTGTATATAGCTTGATTATGATACAAATGTAAATTTATCTGTTGTTTATACATATTGGTTAACTTC
>VZSC01006787.1:550936-562760 GCA_013398225.1 Steatornis caripensis
ATATTGGTTAACTTCTGGCTTAATAGTTTTTTGAAATTTGAAATTACTAAATATTACATGCTGCAGAACTAGTTTGAAAGAAAACTATAATTCCTGATTTTGAGTATTTCAGATTTAATCTGTTCTTAGTCCTTTTCCACTTAAAGACCTGTCATTTTTGTTTTAGAAATTTTTTAAAATGAAGACTGAAAATGCATTATGAAATTATAATGGAATATATGGAGTGTTTGCCATCTAAGTTAAGCAAATATACTTTGAAACACATCTTTCTGGCCTTTCTATAGCTATCAATCAGTTTGAAAAACATTCCAGCCTTTAAAAAAAAAGGTCCAGTGTAAAGATGTGTGTTTTAAAATACAGGGATGTGTATGTACTGTGCAAGTGAATGCATTACATTTTCTGTACTTTTCTGACTTACTTTATATTTTGTTTGTAAGTATATCTGGGAACTTTTTACTTAGGCCATTTCACATGTAAAGTTTTTTATTGTGGAGTTGTAAATATACATGAATAGTAGTTTTGGATTTTTTTTTTATTTTCATGGCTACAAATGTGCTCACAGTTACAAAACTTACCAACATAACCTTTCCTGGCTTTTTTTTTTTTTTGTGAAATGTTTATAGTGTCTAGGTTTCAGTAGAATATAAAATCACCTTTCAGTCAGAGAAGAGGGCTTTTATTGTGACAAACACCATTGCATTTTAGGATGGCATCAGAGGCACATTATTTTACTATTTGTGCACAATAAACGTGATTATAAATCAGTCTTGGACACCACTTAGAAATCTAGTATTGGCATGTGGACAGTCAGATGCTGTCTGTAAGTGGTCTGGGAAGGAAATTTCTTGTTCCTTGTAACTGACAGAAATCTATTACTGATCCAGGCACTGGGCATCACAGGTTCTTTTTCAACGTAACTACTTCCCATCCTGGTCATAGGAATCAGCAATACTTAAAAATATTGGCTGATGTAGGGATGTCTGATACTTGAAATGAAAGCTTTTAGAATATCAAGAACAAATTATCATAACTTCTTACCTGACCGTTCCCATACAGCTGAGTCCTGAGTACCCCCTGAGCTCACTGCACTGCTCCTTGTAATGAAAAAACATCTGCTAATGTCCACTCTGAACCTGCCAAGCTGCAGGCTGTGGCTGTGAGCCCATGTGATGTGGTCGGTCACGATGAGGGGAGCTTGGCTGCGCTGTCTGTGGAACTGCCCTTCAGCTGGTTGTGGGTTGCAGCCCGATCCTCCCGCCTCACCCCTTAGCATCATCTTTCCCGGGCGGAATAAGGCCAGCTCCCTCAGCCTCTCCTTGTAGGTTATATGCTGCAGGCCCCCTGCCGTCTTGGTAGCTGTTAAGTGGACTCTGTTTTCTCATCTCTCTTGAATTGAGTGCCCTGAAATGGGTTATGGCGTTTTAAGCACAGTGTCATTAGCTCTCTGAGTAGAGAGGAGTAATAACCTCCCTTGATTTGCTGCTGCTCCTACTTTCATTCAATCAAACTGAGTTTGACATTCACTTTAACACTCAGGTCCTTTTAGCAGGGCCAAGAGCAGCTCAGCCAGTTGCTTCTCAGTCTGCACTGATGCATGGAGTTATCCTCCCTCCATGCAGAATTTCATTCTACTTCTTGATGAACTTCATGATTATTTGCTGGCCTAGTCGTGAAGTTTCTCAAGCAAATTTTGGATTGCAGCTTTACTGTTCAATGTGTCAGCCACTATTCCTAATTTAGTGGTGTTCTGAAAGTTGCAGAGGGTGAATTTTGTCTCGTTATGATGATTTTCTATGAACTCTGTTAGCCCCAAAATTACCCCCTGTGGTACTTCATCTGTTACTGGATAGCAGCTAGATCTCAAGCTATTGTCTGCTGCTCTTTGAGTCTGTCTGGCTTTCAACCCATGGATCCAGTTTTGTGCTTAACTTGCTAAGGAAAATACTGTGTGAAACTGTTTGAAAAGCCTTATGCTGAATACACTTTGCTATGTTACCACCACTGCTCTTCCCTCTTTCTCATAGCCAGTCATTTCATCATGGTCATTTCAGACGTGACCAACTCATCTACCCTTGTTAGATCTTAGCTGAGTGCTCTGGGTTACTTTATTGTCCTTCATGTGTTTAAAAATAGATCCTGAGAGGATGTGCTACTTGGTCTTTCCCGGGGCAGGGGTGAGGCTGACCAGCCTGTGATTTTCTAGGTCATATTTACTACCTTTTTTTAACTACCTTTTTTTAAGACTGTTTCAGGAGTCTTAGCTCTTGAAGATGGGCTCATCTTAGCCTTTTCTAGTTGTCAGAGACCTGCCTTGGTTATCATGATGTTTCTTAGATCTTACACAGGAGCCTGGCAGAGGTAACAAGCATCCCTTTCAGAACCACTGGATAATCCCCATGGATTGGGATGTATTCAAACAGAATAGAGCCTGACTTGTTGCTTTCCTGCTGTTGGCTGTCCTTCTCTTTCCCAGGTCACACTGGTAGGCATGGAAGCCTGAGAGGAAGTTTTCACCATGCAGACTGAGGCATTGAGCCCAAAGGCATCAAGTGTATCAGCCCCTTCTGTGTTACCAGTTGAAATCCAATCTATATTTTCTCTGAACTTCCTTTCACTGCTAACATTTCTGTAGAACTACTTTCTGTTTCTCATTGGATCCATCTGGGGTTTTGCCTTCTGAATTTTGCCACCACTCATTTTGCATATTTAGTTCAGTAAGAAGCTTCTTGCTTAACCAAACAGACCTTCTGCTGGATTTCCGCATCTCCTGTACAATGGGATGATGTGTTTCTCTGAGCTCTTGAGTAAATTTTCTTCTAAAAGTCATCCCCCTTTCACTTAATAACCTTCCCTTTCCTGACATCCACCTGCAGGATTCTGCCTAGCAGTTCTTTTAACAAGCCAAGGTTTCCTCTTCTGGAGTTTCAATACAGCATTTTGTAACATTCACAATGAAGTAGTAGTAAATTCTTCTGTAATTTTTAAACCGTAACAGTGATAAGACACTGTTCTTAACACCTCCCATTGTTCTCTGGACACAATGTTCCAAGAAGCAATAAAGTTTCAGTACTGCCATGAATCTTCTCAAGCTAAACTATAAATAAAACCTGACCTTAATTGTTTTCTGCGTTTCTCAGTCATAGCAGAAAGTGCATCGCAGATTTTGACATGGTCTGTGATATACAGCAGTTTGGTAACGAGCTTCCACGTGGTGCTGTCAAGACGTGAATGGCTCACAGTAGAATTGTTACAGTTTTAAGGTTTCTAGGAGTGTGAGTTTTGGGAGGAAAAAAACCTATAAATGTCTTGAAGAAGAAATTACTTTAAAAAGAAAGAAAAATATACACATCTCTTAGCTGTGTTTTAGACTGAGCAGGCTACTATAGTTACATGAAGCCTGTTACCTGTAGCAGGACAGCTCACACTTATTATTAGACATGTGCTTGATAGAGCAGCTGGGCTGGAAATCCCGATTCCTACTTTGGCTCGTTTTGTGGTGCTCTGGTAGTCATGCTTAGATTTTAACATACTGAAGTCACAGAGGAGGTTCTAAATGCTTCACAGATATCAATAAGCCATCAATAACTCATGGTTAACTTAGTGGCTTAGGCCTGCATTTTCTTAAACAGCAGCATGAAAACAGTGCAGTCCAGTGGCTTTGCAGTTGGCTTACCTGATGGTGGCTGCCAAGTGTTAAAACTTAGGCATTGCAATGAAATTTAGATTTTCTTTTCAAAAGTCATCTCTCCCCAGTGATAAAGAGCCAACCCACAAAAATCACTTCATGTACTTTTCTGTAAAAAATAAAAAAAAAAATAAAATTTAAAGTATTTTATTATCTGAAAGATTAATGGTATGTTAGCATATTTATGTGGTACTTAAGAAAGAATACACTGTTCTTACAGTACAGTGAGTGACAGTACTTACAATAAAAAGAAATTGTGTGATACATAAAATACAGGCTTTTTTTTAGTTTATGTTATTGACTTACTTTAGTGATAGCTTAAGTCTTAATTACACACAGTTTATGCAAGAGATAATTTTGCTGGGAAGATACTTGGTGACTATTATCAACAGAATCTGGAGCACTTCTAGCCTGCTTTGGTATCAGGCAGGCAAAGTGGTTGATGCTGAAGGCTGGATTGTGAGTTCTCTGTGCAAATGTTTCTGTGGGCATGTCTGAGGTGCCCGCTGCCTCAGAGCAGCCTGAATGTTCTGCCACTAGAGGTACTTCAAAACTCTTAAAACTTTAAAGTATATAGATTAGACATAAAAACCAAATTACAGCAGAACTCATATTTTGTGATACAAAAAGTTGGGAAGACACTGAAGGACTGGCAGTTGATTTTTAGGTCCCATTTTCACTGCTAGTAAGGTTATCAGAGGAAAGCTCACAGCTTTGTCTTTTAGCCAGCTACTCGTGTTTAGTTGGTCAAGCATGTTTTGTGCGCACAGACAGCCTAAGACTAAGGCTGGATGAGTAAAGACCAACTTAGTTCTGCAGTGAAAATATTTTCCTAATTTTTTGTTTCGCTTCCTTCTGCCTTTATGAAATAAAAACAAAACCGAGGGGGAAATAAGCCTCGATCTGGGTGAGGAAATACCAAATCTCTGTCTTGTAAGGCAAAGTTTTTTCTTTCAAATCCTATGCCTACTTATGTAGGGACTCAGAATTATTTTGAAAATGATATTTCAGTTATTTAAGGAATACAGAATTTTGTTTTAAAAGATCAACTTTCACATAGTTCAAAATGAAAACATTCTGTCCTTAAATTGGTGTGTACTTCTGTAGATAAAATAGCTTTTTAAATTTCTGTACTTATATTGCCTTTCCCTTTTGTTGCTTTGACATTTTTGCACGTTGAATCCATCTTGTTGGGTGAAATAATTGAACATAATGTGTAGCTTTGCTGTTAGGATAGATACGCATTTAATAATACTTCCCATCTGTTCGCTTTCAAAACCAAGACAGCATACAAACTGAGAAAAACTAAGCATGTAGTAAAGACATTACATTGGAGATGGTGCATTAAGCTACTGAGCACCACAGTTTCAGGTCAATTTTATTTGTATTTTATCTTACTGACTTTATGACATGGTTACTTTTGGCTTATTTGTACTAATACTCAATTGATAAATTTACCCTGCATCGCAGTATGTTAAGGAAGGTGACTCTTAGTCATTTAAACAAGAGAGTGAAAAGCAGTTTAGTGTATCAAAACATTTTTTATGTTTAGCAGTGCAGCAACCTACATGAACAGGATCTGTGGGTAGTGGCTCATTTTCCCTCAAAGCTTTTTTAACTCCCCTTCTGTACCACAATTTTTTTTCTTTAAGATTTATGCTGCTAAACTTAACTTTAATTGTGACGTTCCTGCTGGTACATCTCTTTTATGTTAACACTCTTGTAAACCAAACTCGTATGGGTAGATAAGACTTTATACATATCATATCTATGTTTATAAATTGTTACTCTCGTTTCTTTTGAACGCATCTAAGTACTCAACTGAAAACTTGTACAATCTGGTACAGTGTAGATTACATTATATTGTGCAGTTGGGATTGAGAATTAGTTTTGTACTGTCCTATGACCTTGTATTATACAAGCCCTAACTCAGTATTTTGGTTAATAATAAAAAATTATGTTCTACAACCTGTTTTTCTAACTACATAATGAATATGTTAGCAGTCACAAGATCCTGTGGAATTCATGGGTTGGCATTCACTTGAGTGTATTTTTTCTTACAGACAGTACAGAGATTGAACTTGAAAATGCTCTCCTCGTGTGCTCATTCAAAATAATAGCAGGAGGAAGGAAGAGTTTTGCTTTAAGTGGAAAGGGATAGTCACTCCTTGCACTTGCATACTGAATCAGATAGAGACAGCTGCAGAGAGAAGATACGCGTTGCAAAAAACGGATCAATTGGATTCAGTCAAATCCAAATGAAATTACATCAGTCAATAACCTTCCTTTCGAGTTACTGAAATCTTCCTTGCCCAAATTTCTCTTGTCAGGTTACTGAGTTTTGGCAATGATTAAAGTATCTTGAAATTACTTCGATAAAATCAAGGACCTTGTTGTGACAAGGTCTGTAAATGCAGTCTCTTAAAAGAGAAAGCTGGGTTTCATGTAGAGTATCGAGTTTATTGACTGAATTTTTTTTCATGGGTTCTCAGAAGCTTGTATTCACAAAGACAGTGCAGAACGAAGGAAAATGGCATGTTTATTACCGAATGAAACCATTTCGTGTATGTGATACCAATATTTAATCTTTTGTATAGGATATGTCGTTTCTTCTAGGCTTTGAAATAGTTTGAAAATGTGTTCTTGTTTTGAAGTAGTACTTGGGGAATGGAATTCTGTAAATCAAGACTACTGTTAGGCTTATTTTTTTATCTCAGTCAATGCGTTTATGCAGTAACCAGGTCTAAATGTCACTATTTATGCTCAAGTGTGCCAGTTATTAGAATGAAGCAGAGCTTTCCTGTTCCAGCGGTAGTACCTCAGGTGCTGTGGTGTTTTGTCCTGCAGATAACTGTTTTACAGGCTAATCAACATGTATATTAGCAAATAGAAATTTGTAACCATTCGGGAAGTATTTATTAATGTTTATAACTTGATCAATACTGAGAAGAATTGAAGTAGTTAACAGTGTCTAGAAGACTCATTGCTCATCATTGTTTTGGGGGTCTGGTTGGTTTGGGTTTTTTTTTTTCACTAAAGAGCTTTGTAACTGTCATCCACGTAATGGAGTTGTGGGTGCACATTAATTCCTCGGATGAAGGGGTGTACCTTGAGCAGCCTGCATTTTAAAAATGCATATTATTGATATCACCTTCAGATGGTTTGATGTTTACTGCAGATACAGTTCATTGCCTTCTCAAACTGGTCTGGGTCAGCATTTCCTCTATAATTAAGTAGCTCAATTTTCTTTCTGTTTCCTTACCGTCTTACCTCATTGAAGTTTTTCCCAAATATCTCTTGAGGCTTGACAAACTTACCTGGTGGGAGAGTCCTAGTGTTTCAGAATTGGTGAGGTATGCTGAAGCAGACCTTTGAAGATAGACTGAGCTTACACTATGGTTGCAAATGTGGTTTACTTGTGCCCAGTTAACAGCCAAAAACATTGTTCTCACAACTGATATTTAAACTGATGAAAGCAAGTATGAAAATGGCTGAAATTTACTAACGATCAAAACTACTAAGCATTACATTTGTCCGCAATTTGTGCTTCTCGGTTTCTGTTACACAAATGAAGAGGGCCTTTGGCAATTCCAGTAGAAAGTATTGAAATGATCTGTGGGGTTTCTTGTGCTGTAAATTGCTTAGGAAAGTTGCACATATTCATCACCCGCCACCCCCATTACATAATACGTACTTAACCAAGCAGATTATAGCTGTGCGTGGTTAGGGGAAGAGTGAGAGAGGTTAATGTGTTTCTCTCCCATTATAACAAAACTTGAAGGAGAGTGCTTTCTTAGTTCTTTTTGTCCTGGAATGAAGGAGAACTGGTAGAGAACAACTCTTCTTCTAAAGGACCAAATAATGCAGTTGAGAACCTTCCTGTTGAAAATACCTGTTACTGCCTTACCTCTGATGCATTTTTCTATTTGATGTTTGTTCCATCTACTGGTGACAAAGATAGGGAAACTATTCAGTTTTGTTCATTGTCCTTATTTCACATTTTTATGTTCAGTAAATCCTTTTCTCAGCTAAGGCTGAAAATGCGAGTTCAGGTATTGCAGGCAGCTCTGGCTACTGCAGTCGGTAGAAGTTTGGAGTGGACGTGTAGGTGCCTCAATTCAGTGTAAAACCTCTGTAGCACATTTCATCATATTTGAGTAAGTGCCAGGAGGTTGTTAAGCAGGTATAGGAATGGGAGCAGCATCTCTTCAGATGAGGGAGGGTTGGGAAATGATATGTAGGGGTGGGAGAAAAGCAAAAGCTGGGAATAGGACAGAAGTCAAATCAATGTGGAACATCCCAGGAAAAATTTATAGTAAGTAGTTCTTCACAATCAGTAGTCAGTTATCAGCTAAGTTTGTGGGTTAAGCTGTTGTATTTATCCATTATTCCTTTGTCTTTTACCCACCTGTTGCTGGTTTGAACTGTGTTTGAACAAAGTTGGTAATGATTCCTTGACTAAATAATAATTTGGAGGTGAGAAGGGTGACTGTAACCCTAAATCATGTAAAATAAATGAAGTTAAGTCAAATTTTAAAAACAGTAGAAATGGAAAACTTTGCAGCCAGTTAAAAAATAAATTCCCTTTAATGTGACAGTATTCTTGAAATTTCTTGATGTGTTGCTATCAGTGAAAATGCAATGCAAAGAAATAATGTAGGATTCACTAGAGCAGGTATATTTCCTACTTGATGCCTTTGTTCTTACAGTGTTAAAGACAAAAAAAATTGGGATCTTGGCTTTGCTCTATAGTTACGGGTTTGCTCTGTGAGCCTTCTTTGTCTTTTATTACTTTGATTGTGAGCTTATTGTTAAAATTTAACATACTATTTTATTAGCCCAACTATGAAGTTTGTTTCATATATAAAACTGTTTATATTAATGTAATTAAACATAAAATATTTTATAAATATGTAATTATAAGTACAATCATAAGTGCATACATATGAATACATATACATACATATGTGTGTGTGTATATATATACACACACACACATATAAACATTTTGAGAAACAGAAATAAAAGTTCATATTAAAAGTATGGATTGCTGTATTCATCTCCAAACCTTGCTAGCCCAGATAGTACGTAGCCCATTACATGCTGATGACCTGACTCTGATGGCACAGTTGCAGTTACTCATACTGTTGCTGAGAGGATAGCGGTGGCACAAAGACTTTGAGCTTATCTCTAATTGTTTGCTGATGCCTTCATGCTTCTGCCCTTGCATGTGCACCTGCGTCAACATCACCCACTCTGATATGATCAGAACAAAACCAGTTGCACTAGCTAAGAGAAGGGGATTGTAATAAGATGACTATTAAAAGTATTTCTGTTTTACAGCTCAGCTTTTCTTCAGTTTTTTAAAACGTTCAAAATCGGACTGTAGTACTGCAGTTCAGTACACTCGATTTGAAATTCTAATCACATCCTAAGTAAGATATGAAAGGAGAATTTTTATTTGTTTACATATACATATTCCTTGCTGTGTGCCTGATGCTTACACTCTAAACCCTTATACTCAAAAGTAGTTTGCAAAGAAATGTTTTTGGAACATGCGGCAGCACTATGGCTGCTGTTCTTCAGAATGTTATTTATTTGTTTGATGAAAGTATGATAGCAGTTTAGAATTAATTGTATTTACAATTCTAAATAAATTTTTAAGTAGAAAACAAAACAAATGCAATGGAGACTTTATATAGGTCGTTCTTTGAAAAATTATGTGTATTTGAAGCTTAAAGACAACATTAATTTTTTTCTACGTAAAGTCTCGCAGTGTTGTCAGTTACGTGAATTTGCTGTGTTGAAGTAGTTTTAAAGAGTTCAAATGTAGAGAATCAGGACTTTAAAGCCATATTTATTTAAAAAGAAAAAGCATCCTTGAAAAGTACGTATGCCACAAGAGTGTCAAAGGACAGGAAGTACAAGTAGGAAAAAAAAGCTGCGAAGTCTTTCAAAGTATTGCCTCAAAGGCCATGTTTCAGAAGTGACTAAAGCTTTCTATATACTGAATTATTACATTGCATTGTGAAAGAAACCCTCCCTTAATGCTTCCTAAATCCTAAGACTTACTTTCTTTCAAATGCTATTCTATAAAACAAGCATTTTTTTAAAGTTCTAACACGGTACCTGTGTTGTTTGTGCTTGTTATGTGGTCAGTCCAATAGCTGTGTTTGTGTGGGTTTCAAATCTGAGGACAATGTTAGCTTCGCAATCAAGCCTACTTGTATTAAATTGTTGCTTTTATGATTAAAAAAAGAAAAAAGAAAATTATCTTCTCTGTCCTATGGTGGACTCCCTTTGTTCTTTGAACTGTATTGAGAAAAAGTTAAAAGGATGCTATACTTAACTTAGTTTAATGTTTTGACACAGAGACTCTTGGAAGTTTGGTATGAGTGTCTTAAACTATTTGGATCTGAGCATACACATTGCTTGAATTTAGTGTGATGTTAAAATGTTTCATAAGACAGAGCAGAGCTGCCATGATCTTTCAATGTTAATATTTTTTTCTTATCACTTTACTGTGTAGATACCCTTCATGAGACACAACTCTGCCACAACTCATCCTCGGAGGCAATCCTGGAAACCTCTTTTATAATATGATTTTTAAATGTGGATAAAGCTCTCAGTAGAGTACCTAAAGTAAAGGAGAACAGCTACCTTGTCTCTACTATAAACTTATTATGACAAAAAGTTGAATTTGCTTGTCAGGCTTGGATAGAATGTAATTGATTGGTTTGTTATTTGGACTGACAAGGTAGTTAATTTGCCTGCGGTTTTTTTGCACTAATCAGGAACATTTCGTATGTGCATTGTTGAAAAATCCCAGATAAATGTCTTGTCAGAATTGTCCTATTAAGTAATGTCTTTTTTCCCCTGTGCTTCCTTGGCAAATGATGTTATACAATGCTTTCATTCACTGAAGAGTGACAGAAGCCTGTGGGACTTAAATATTCCTCTATGGTGATACCGAATGAAATAAGCAACTGTTCGCCATCCATCTGCCGCTCTACGTATATGTAGTTTAATAAGAACATTACTATATAGAACACTGTGTTGTACATAGACCTTGCTGTAAAAAGGATTGTTTCCTAAAAAAACCCCCAATGTTCAGTGATAATGAGACCTGTAAAACACTTGATACTTACTATTCTGAAGGAATAGATTTGCCATGGAAAAATTGATTTTATGCTTATTAGTATGAACTAATTGTTTCTGACTTCAGACACTTGAGTGAATAGAACTATACCTTTATTGCTTTCTGAAAAATTTTTAAGAAAAAGAAAGATTTCAGTATATGCAGACATTTGTTTTATTTGGCTTACTTCTCTGGCAGTGTTCAGGACAAGCTTATCTCCTCACAATACAATTACGAAATTGTTATGTAAGTTGGGAAAGGAATGAAGAACTGATCACACAGCGTGACAGCTGAGATCTTCGTCTTCGTCCATATATATCCTGGTAGATGCAGACATAGTATTTTGATCTACAAATGGTACCGATCCAGTTCTTAAATCTACAGTAGCAGTGTGTTGACATCTTCATCGTTTTCATCTTGAACTTGCTTGGAAAAATTCTGCTCAAATGCAATCACACTTGTAACTTTATTACATATAATCTTTGAATTTCTTGAGATACGGTGGTTTTTGTCATCTATCAAGGTGCATTTCCATTTGAAAATATTTTTTAAGCTTAAGAGAGAAATGAAATGCTGTAATAAGTAATAGGAGAAATATACGAATTTGTGTATACTTATCTACAAGTCATATCTTACGAGGGCATTTCATGTTTGGATATTATATTAAATAAAATTAACCTGATGTCTAACACGTCGTTTTGTTTTAAAAAGGGGGTGGGATGATACCACAGTAAGATTTATGTCTGAACTATCGGAAATGCTTACCATTCAGTATTGGCAAGGCACACAGAGACACCTTTAAAATAAATAAATTTGCACTAGGACATAGACATTGGTGCATGAATTTGATCTTTTAAGAATCCATGAATCCATTTTGAGAAGAAAAGACGAAGTTTAGTGACCGCTTGTCCAGAATTCTGGAAGTAAAAAAGTTATATCCAAGCACTGTGCTAATGAGGGGGGGAAAAAGTGTTTGCCCGTACATCATGCTGAGTTTGGGG
>VZSC01006787.1:564670-628115 GCA_013398225.1 Steatornis caripensis
AATACTGTAAATGTAAGTTCTATCCAGTAGTTATATTAATAAAATAATAATATAATATTGTTATAATTTTATAATATTATAAATATTAACAAAACCAAACACATTTGACATAGTGTTTACATCAACATATTCCCCTTGTATATGTGGGACCTTAATGAATTTTGCAAAATAACTTATCAAAGTCATGTGTTTTATAGTTTTGAAGTAGAGAGAGAGAGGTGAACACCACTTGCTGAAAGGAAGCTGTTCACATACAGATATGGTAAATAAAGTTTCTTTATAGCATTGTTATAATTAATTGGGTACATACAACCAAGTTTCATGAAACAGGTGATTTGTGGACCATTCAGAAAAAGTCTGGATTACATAGGAATGTCACATAACAATAGCCAATTCAGATTATTCCTTACCCATAAATAATCAGTGTTAGGTTTTAGGATTGTTTGCTTGTTTTGCTATTAAAAAGCATGAATTAAATCAAGTAGTAGAGGTGGCAGTTTTGGGTTTAGCATAATAAGTTTACTTACACAAATGTCTGCCAGATTAATGCTTATTTTCTTTTGCTTATTTGTGGTATAATTGGCTATTTGTCAGTTCTGTTAAAATGAAGTATTCTGTGTTCAGGTCATGTGATGATAAGCATCTGGGGGGATGGGGAGTAAAAGCTACATGGTTTTTTCCTATTTAATTTATAGGTATAATGTTTTGTTTACCTTTTTTGCTTTAAAGTAGAACTTCCTAAAGGTCAAAGCCATAGAAATTCATGCCGTTATGTATTAGTGCTAAATACAGGCTTTTTAAAAAAACTCGCTTCATGTAGCAGATACTGGAAAGTGCAGCGTAGATCCTCTGGGTGAGTGAAGGCTTTTCCACAGGATTATTGTATGCTGAAGAGAAAAAAAATAATAATTTTATTGATGCCCTTGATTTTGGACAGAAATTTGAGTAAATTAGAAATTATGCAGTTTCCCACATCCAAAACCGTATTGGCACTTTATCGTGTAACTGCTGTTAGCTGAAGATCAGTAAACTCATCCTGCTTTGTCAGGCCACGTGTCAGTCTTGCCCATGCACTGTCTTCATCAGTAGTAAGTAGATGTAAAAAAACACAATGTAATAATCATCCTGTGTCTGGTGTATTCTCTCACCTTTCAGCAATAGCTATGCCCCTCTCTCTTCCAGGCATAACAGAAGAGAGTAGTAGTTCACTGCCTCATCTAGCATTATAAATGATGGAAGTCAGGGACTTCCTTTTGTGTGCCTGCTTTGTACCTGGCATAATAGAAATTTGAATGTGGCTTTTAGTTATTTTGTGTAATACCATAGGCATTATCCTTCCCAGAAAGAGTATTTCATTTACTTAAATCAAAATTATGAAAATATTAGAACTCAGAAAGACTCAGATTGTAAGGAATCTCTGTAGGTCATTTCTTCCAGCCACCCACTCACAGCAGGACTGACTGCAAAGTTAGATCTAACTTTGAAATTAGATCAAGTTTCTTAAGAGTTATGTGCGTTGAATTTTGAGCGTCTTTAGAGATAGATAGCCGTTCAGGATAACCAGTACCTGTGTTTGAAGAGGCTATATCATTGGGTTATATCCTGGTTTATATTCAATATTGTGTGCATGTGCAGTGACATAAGAATTTTAGTGCTGGAATCTGTCACGCTCCTGATGGTGAAGTCACCTAAAGCTTGGCTGGCCGATGTGAGAAGACTTTTAAATTATCCTGGTGCTGATAGTTTCTTAAAACTGTTCCGTAGAACAGAAACTGCAGGATGACTTGACTGTCCCTTTTTAGTTGCTATGCCACTTAAAAGGCAAGGGGAAAAGTGTAGAAATCAGCAAGAGGAAAAACAGCTTTTTGATTTTCTATTTTAAATTAGAGTCTAAGTACAGCACTGCATCACTTTTGTTTTGTGCTTGGCCTATCACATATCACAGCAAAATGAAAGTAATTTCTGTTGGAATCCATGAGGCTGAATTGAAGAATCTTGGTGTAGAATGACAGGGTAAGATATGAAGACTTATCTTCACTTACTTTCACTTTGTTCCAAGAGATGTCAGAAGAGAAAGCTAAAAAGAACAATGGTTTCCACATATTCTGTAATGAAAAAGTACTATTCTTTTGGGCGCCTCCCTCAGTAAGTAGAACAAATGTACTTTTTGGACAGCATTAATAATGCAGTAAAGATACAATTATACAGCTATTTCACCATTAGGTCTTTAATTAATTTTATTCTTTAAATAAGGATACAGGGAAGTCCCTTCTTTCACGTTAACATGTAAGAGTTGCTGGTATAACCAATCCCATGGTATTCATTCCTGTTACCCAGAATTTATCAGTTATCTTGGTTCTACGGGTTGCATTCACTTGAGCTACATCAGCTTACTCTGTTTTTTTGGGAATGCTTGCATGCTCCTTTCCATTGGATCTATCATACAGCCACTAACGGAACGAAATGCTGACAGTGCCCTAAGCTCTCATAGCAGGTTTTAAGTTGTTCATCTGAACCCAAGAATGTGCTGCAGTTTGAAATGAAGCCTTGCGTGTGTCTTCAGCTGTTTGCAGTTTCAGAGGGGCCTAGCGCTTGGACATTGAGGGATTAAACGGGAGAGAGGTCAGGGCCTGAGAGGAAACACTTGTTCCTCAGATTTTAAGAGCCTTTAGTCAGAAATGGGGACCAGAGCACGCCAGCAAGGAAAGATGCGTATCAATAGTTGACTCCACACAGGTGCTGGAAAAGCCATCATGTTGCATCCCCGCAGCTAAATGGGTGAGTAAATGCACACCCATCCCACTGCAGTTTTCTGAGAGTTTAAAAATTCTGGATTAGATTGCTTCCAGTTTTGTTCTAATTAATTCTAAGTTTGCCAGAGTAGGGCTTATGACAAGTTCTCTAGTTTTAGTGATGATGATGGTTTGTCAATATATATCAAAGTTTTATATCCTTTTCTCATTAAAATAAGTCTTCCTAAGCCGTTGTGATGAATAGGGAGTAGTATATATATTTTGCAATTTTGTTCAGCGTGGTACCTTTTGGCATGACACTGCAGATGATGTGCAATGATGTGTACATAAGTGATATTTTCAGTAGTCTCCGAAGCATATTTGGA
The DNA here is from genome assembly GCA_013398225.1 of Steatornis caripensis. Classification (NCBI taxonomy): domain Eukaryota; kingdom Metazoa; phylum Chordata; class Aves; order Caprimulgiformes; family Steatornithidae; genus Steatornis; species Steatornis caripensis. Next base: position 567,789 of record VZSC01006787.1, read on the forward strand.
AAGTTGTATTTAAGGATTAGCTTATTAATGTTGTGTTTCAGGGACATGTAGGTAATTACTTTTACAGCTATAGATGAGTGATGCTGTCTTGTGAATGCAAAATAGATGTCTTCACTCTGGCTGAATCAGCTCTTTGTGGTTTTTGATGATATTAACCAGTGACTTACAGATGTGCCAGTGATGGGCAGGTTTTGCATTCACTGTTCCTCTATAAAAGCACAGGTCTTTTTCCTCGGTGCTCCCAGGAAGACTTCTGCAGGCCAACTGATAAGACTCCCTTCTGTGCAGGTAGATGCAATGTAATGAAATTGGATGTGTGTGCTCTGCTTTGTAAATAAAATGAGATTGACCCCAGCCATTATCTCATTTATCTCATTTACATTGTAAAATCAGTATCTACACTATTGATTAGAGCATAATTAGTTAATTACAAACAGGAAAATGCAGAGTTATGTAGGGCTTGAGCACAGCCAGCTGTACTGCTAAAAAACTAGTAAAAACAATCCAAGGGCATGAGCAGATGGAGATCACTTTATTAAAAGAGCAAAGCAGACATATTTCAAGTATGGTAATGCCTAATCAAGCTCTCTTGCTGTGAAGGTGTAGCTGACCTGCACGCTATACTTTTATAAGTGATTTTTTAAAAAAAAAAAAGACCAAACTCCTTCAGAATTCACCTTTCTTCTTCACACCCCATTTTCTCAGTATATAGTGGGCATGTATCTATCCTCATTAATTACTAGAATGAGGAACATGGCGATTTCTAATTCTGATGCATAAAGGAATTTCAGGCTTGTTAAAACATTGATAGTAAGCAATTACCTGTCATTTAGAGGTAATTTAGGAGGTTAGGTTAGCTTGTCTTTGTGCAGAATTATTTTTATTTTCACAAAGTTTTTGGTACAACTGCTAGCCCGGCCACTGAAGATGGCTGTTTACTTAATTGCATTTGTAAATCATGTGCTTAACTACAAAAAAAGTTACCAAAAAATAATAGCAAGAAAAAAATATTTGCTAATTTAAGGACTGTTCTGAAGTTGTGACCTTGAATCCACAAGGGTAAAAATTTTAACTGAACCTTTAAAATGGAGGAAGTGGTTTCTTTCCCTTCCCCCCCCCTCCCCATCCCAATAGTTTAGCTTGTACTATTAAGCCATCTTCAGGATGGAAGTGGATGATATTTGTAAATGACAGTGTCGTGTGGCTCCCTTGCTCTGTAAATGTGTGTAGTGTGATTGATCTGTGAGTGCGTTTACTGAAAGGCTGCGAGACTGTCAGCGTGACGCCTTCTGTGACTCAACAATTTCATTCTCTAATTAAGTTGGAAGTACTACTTATTTTGTGTTGCTTTCTTATTTTCTGAATCTGACAGTGGAATTTCTATCATTTTATGTTGCTAGACAAAAGAACACAAGTAATATACACTCAAGGGCTTAATCTCATTTTCTAGTGCCATTTTAACGTAGGTGGAAGGTTTTCTTTTGGAATTAGAAATTAAGGATGCCAGTTTTGGTTTCTGTACAGTGATGTGTGTAAGCTTCACATTTTGTCCCGATTCAGTCTCAGCAGACGAGAGTTGCCAGGCAGCTAGGGCATCATCTTTAACCAAGGTACGGTGTGCATTCATCCATTTTCCCGGCATCATGCTCTGGGAACTTCAGAATCAGTGGCATTGTGTTCCGCAATACAGAATTTGTATTTCAATAAAAAGCAGTATGAAGGAAGTGTTTCCAAATATTTAGTATTGTCTCATTTTTATTGTCGTGCAGCTTTTCGTGTCTTGATACAGGAAACTCCGCTTTTGTTATTTACATTTTCTCAGGTGTGTAGGTGCAGATAGAAGCTATTAGTATCTGAAAACTTCTGTATAGATATTTTTAATTCATTCTAGGAGAATGCAGTTTTTCTTTTGCCAAACTAAACAGCTTTGAAGTGATAAAAATTAATGACAATAAATATTAAAATAATTCAATTTTAGAATGGTGCCTGTAGATCTGTATTTAATTTAATAATGTTCTGGTTATCCACCCAGCCTTGCTAACTCCCTCAGCGTACTTCTGAAACGTGGCTGAAGGTGCAGTCAGGAAATACCACATTCTAGATACAAAATGGAAAAGATGTAGGAAGAGATGGCAAAGCGTAATTTTAAAGGGGAAACATTTTCTTTTGAACATATAAACAGTTGTGTTAATGGACAGTCACTTCAGAAAAAAATAAAACTGAAGTCAGACGTAGATTTTAGGATTGAGCTCTGAAAATATGCTAAATCAGTCAGAAGTAGTGTGAATGCTTTATTTTATGTTACCTAGAGGATCCCAAACAGTTTACAAGAAAGGAGTTCTGATAAGCACTGCTGAAATGCAAGCACTTATGAGAATAAGATTCTAGATATAGGTTAATAAAAATATATTCCTTTCCAAATGAGAACATTGAGGCTCAAAGGAGGCTTAATCTTTTGCTGAAAGTCACATACGCTGTTGGGATGTTGAAGTGTAACCTCTCTCATCTCCTATTCTCAGCCTTTTTATTATTTTAATACGCTTTTCACAAGAAATAAAACTGCGTATATTTGTAATTGTAAGTAATTTATTTCTACATTGGAACTCTTGTGTCTTTAATAACTGAGAATGGTTTCCTTTTTAAAGCGTTTTCTTTGTCCTGGAATTAGGTTGAGTTATTACTATATAGATTGTAATATGATATATCCTGGTTTTTTAAAAACACCCAAACCATGTCAGTCCAGTGTTGCACACTGGTGATTGATAGGTGGATTATTGCTTTTAATTTCTACTTAGCAGAAGACAGTACATGCAATACCCTTACCAGTGCTTATGTCTGACATACAACTGCTAAAAACAGGCTTCCCTAGCAAGCACAGCCTTGACAGCAAGGACAAAAGCATTTACTTAGGTTAAACAGTCATAATCAGAAAACAGTTACTTCTTCTTGTTTAGAGACTAATCCTTGGAGAAAAGGCACGTGAACATTTTCTTCTGTTAATACAGCAGTATGTTCTGTTAGTTGAATCCTCTTCCTGTGATGGACTGTGTGTTCTGTTTATAAATTATATGCCTCTGTCTTTGATCTGTTGATGCCAGTGCCATGCTATTATAGCAATTTTTGGAGATTTTTTGTGTTTGCGTGTTTTGTAGAGGAGAAAATGAGCGGTCAGGGAAGCAGAGAAAGAAAGTGTAGGGGATTTCTTAGAAAATCTGATTTTTAAACATTTACTCTATTTCCTATGTTTGGATCATTTGTATTGGCTTTAATTCAGATTTTAAGGGCATTTAATGAAGAGACTATTGCAAAGTAAATTTGAAAAAAACTTTTTCACACAAAAGAATGCAGAGGTTTATGCAAATAAAGTGAAGTTCAGGAGGATATATGAAAGTCTCTATTATTTGCTTTTAAAATCTTTTTCTCGTTTGGAGCACATTATTGTACTGATTTTAAAATCCTTTCATGAAGCACTTGTTACGTTGTAGTATTTCTTCAATGCTGGTGCGTTAAGAATGGGTAAAAAATAGCTATGCTATGTGTTTTGAGCTTTTTATGTGAACCATGCATAGTACAAAACACTGACAGATTTATTAAAAAAGAACATGAAATTGTTGTGCATACATAGCGCAGTTTTATAAGTGAAAGATCACAGTGAAATCCTTTTAAATTAACGCCCTTTTCAGAAAATTCAAAGCAAATCAGAAAATATTTTGTGCATTTTTTTAGCAACCACATAGTCCTGGTATACAAAATAAGATTCATAGCTGTAAATTATACTCGTATGTACATACATGTATTTAAAATGTGTGAGCAAACATTTCACAGAGTTTGGCTTGAAAAAGTAGATGTATGAAATAGTGTCTTAAAACTATGAAAAATCAATATTGTCACTGTCTACAAAAAAATCACAGATTTCAGAACATAAATGGCAATGAATGACATTGAAGTATCTAAAAAATTGAGCTGGTTATACCTTTTTTTCTTTAATTTGCAAGTGTCTGAAATAATGTCACTTATGATGACATGATGATGACAAAGGTGATGTATGAGTGTCTGCATCAGGATATTCCAGATTAGGCAGAGCTTACTTGAAGTGATTGTGCTTGAATACACCCCTTACAGAAAATAGTTTTTCTGTATCGTGATAATGGATCAGGTAATCTAGTGATGAGAATCGAAGGGAAGCTCAATCTAAAAGAGTGTAGAAGTACCATTTATATAGAATTTTTTTTTTTTTCTGTTGCAGGTGTGATGAATGCAGACTTTGCTACCATTTTGGCTGTCTAGACCCTCCGTTGAAAAAGTCTCCTAAACAGACTGGCTATGGATGGATTTGTCAGGAATGTGACTCTACATCCTCGAAAGTAAGTTAATTCATCCTGTGAAATAGTTGAAGTATTCTGGTTTTAGCGGTCTTAGTGTCTGAAGGTTTTGTTGAAATGCTGTGTATACATAGGTCTGCTTTGAAAAACAGTAGGTGGTCATAAAATAATTATTTCAGATTCTCTGTACAGCAGGTAAAAACCAGAATGTATGGAAATATTCTTAATCAATAAAGAGAATTTTATCCCTATTAAATGCTTTCTTTTCACCTTATGTTCTCTCTGGGAAAGGAGTGAGTATGCATACCATATCAAGATCGGTAACATGATTAACAAATGAAAGTATTTCAGGAGTGGTACAGAATACAAGCCTCTAAGGACAGAGACAGAAAATACATGCTTTTCTAAATAAAAGAAGATTATTTGAATTACTAAACTTTTTTTCTTTGGAAAATGGTATGAAGATTGTTAATAGTTTATATTGATTGATATGCCTTGGTCAAATAAAACATTTTAAAACTACAACTACATTTTTTACATTGATTAACCCTCTTTAATAATACTGACAGTAATAGTATGCTTCTGTAGTACCAACTCTTCAAAAAATAAAGATTTTGATTCTTTATTTGTCTGCACAGAAGCTTATTTAGTACTGGCATTCTTTTCTATCATCACCATAACCTCTGAAGAGACACTTTCCAACTGATTTTTAAAATGTAATGTATAAATGCATCTGATACATCAATGTTAAAATAACATGCCATTCTAAAAGTCTTTTAAAATTTTACAGACTCTTCTGCTACTTTCTTTGTATTTTGCAGAATTTTTTAACTAGTAAGGAAGTGACTCAGTGTTTGGATACACAAGGACACAACTGTGCAGAGATGTTGTCATAAGTGACCTGTTAGCATACCTGGGTACTTAAACTCTTTTATGATGTTAGTCTTAAGAATGGAAGATACAAAATGTTCAGAAAGAGGTGTAATTTTTTGGCTTACTGGTGTCCAACTGGAAAAATACGGTATTCAGTTTCACCCTGGGGAGTTAATCAAATTGTTCTTCTGTAAGGAGATATGAAGACAGGCATTGGAAATTAGCTGTCCACTACAGTTTGGACATCAAGCAATCTTTCTGGAATACCACTTACATGCAGCGGATGTTCCAAGAGTGAATTAAAACAGTTATTGAATTTCTGTCACCTGTTTAAACTAAAAGGGGTACTTAATAACGTTAGTTAAAATCTTTCATCTTATGTTTTCTGGGCTTCTTCTGAGTAAACAAAAAACCTAGAGTTTTTTATTTCTGTATGTGTTTTCCAGGAAATTAGCGCACTATGTATCAGATGAAATTTAAAAAATACTTTATTATGTAAATCAAGTATGGTTGACTTTACAGCACAGGGCGTGTGTTAGTTTTAAGATGCATGTTGAGTAATAGAATGTTCTGAAGAGTAAACAGTTTATTGTCAGAATGATGATGTATATATTATCTTAGTGATTATTACAAATTTTAAAAATGGTTGTTATTGCATCTAATTTTCTTTTTCATTCATAGAGATTTTTAATGAGTGAATTTAAATAAAGTTTTTTGCACTTCTAAGCACAGGCAATTTGAATTGTATACGAGTGAAAATGCAATGAGTATGAAAGATACTGAAAAATTGTCTTATGGGGACTCCTTGTGGTTTCGGTTAGTCACTTTCCCATAGCTTTCCCACGTAACAGTGCAGAAGAATTTCTCTGAAAAAGCTGTATTGCTCTCTATGTTTTAAAAAAGTTTTTTTATGTAGCTTTTTCTGTTTTATTCTATACTGCATAACAGATTCAAACAATGTAACCTTGAGTTAAACTCCTTACAGATGTTCCTTAATGTGAACGTATTATTTATAAGACAGGGCTTTGTTTATGTGCTTAATCATTTTCAAATTCATTATTCTGTGTGGCTTTAGGATTGTGTATTATGTATCTGCGATTTTGCACAGCGTTTTACAGCCAGGAGGAGCTGATACGGTAAAGGCTTTTTCTGCCTGTTATGAGAGGGTAGTCTCTCAAATGTGTGCTTAGAGCTCAGAAGAGGAAAACTGTGGAGAAAGTTGTGTTGTTTGCTGCACTCTGCGCGAACTGTGAATGAATTGCAAGCCTGAGCTACCAGCAGTTTCAATCTCTCAGTCACTCACTAAATCCAATTCTTGGTATGTCACAGTGAAGTTTCACGTACAGATTGTAGCAGCAAAATGGGATTGGATTTCCAGCTTTGGCTAAGGAGCCTATTGTTTAGTTTTCATTCCTTCAACTTTTTTCATCTGTTTTGATCCAATTTAAATCACTGTTACAGTACACATTTTAAGATTCCCCAACAATATCTTCTGTAGCAGAACTGGGCCTTGAAAGCGGTGGGTAAATTACACTATTTGAGTGACAAGAGAGATTTTAGTGCCTAGCGTATAATGGTTCAGTTAGTTTTTATTTCTAATTATGAATTTCGGTTTTTAGATGTTCAGGAGAAGTTGTGTACTGCTGACAACAAAGAATGTGATTTTGTTTTCAGATTTTGCTTAACACTTCTGGGTGTCAGCAGTACAAGGGATGTAATTTAGCAGTAATAAACATATGCTTTAAATTGTTATCTGTCACAAGTGTTGGCCATGCTACTTCCATTTTGCTCGTACTAGTCACAGCACTTGTGTCAGTTTTTCCACCAGTGTAACGTATTCCCATATTACCCTGCCTGTCAAATAAAGGACAGACAGTGACTTTACTGTAGGGCATGAGGGCAACAGCTTCTCTGCTGGTAATGCTTGCTGTCACTTATATGGAATGGGTGATGCTCACTACTAAGGTCTGACAAGCTCTGTCATCTCAAAAACATCATAGATTTTGTTACATCACATGAAAGCTGAAGTAAACCTCTAAGCTCTCCATTTCTGCAACATTATCCATCTATCCTGCGAAGGGATTACGGTGTGGTTTCAGGATTGCCAAACAGCACTCTAAATCATAAATTTGCTGATAGTTTCGAATAGCAATGTTCAGAATGAATATAGAACCTTATTTTAATTGAATTGAATAAAAAGGAAGTAAATGAAATACAAACCAAATTATTCAATATTACGATATGTTAATATTCAGTAGGAATAAATGTGGTCTGACCATTTATTCATTATGTGCAATAAGGGTGTCATCATGAGGTCTCATTATTAGATGTGGACTCCTTTCTGTTGCCTTCCATTAAAAAAGTACTGTTTAAAGTATCTCCTTCAATTTACAAATTTTGCAAAGGACCAAGGCAGCAAAGAGTTTAAACATATATCATGGTGGCTACAATGACCGTGCTAGTTAGGTTTCTGTCTGCTCATCTTTGCATACAATCTGTTTTGCAAAATGCTGTAGAGTGTATATGTCAGGTCATTATTTGAGTGTTGCAAGATCAGCTGCCTTGTCTCTAGACTTCTGTTTAGTTTGCTTTTATTTTATCTTCTTACTGTATTGCATTTTTTCAGTGGAAATAAACTGTCAGTATATGTACGTAGAATTCTCATCTGAACCCCTCAGGAAATATTTTCTGGAATTACAAATACATGACACACCAACCCTGGCAAGTAATATTTTTTGTACACCTTTTGTGTTGGAAATCAATCATGGGTGATTTTACTTACTAGCCAGGTAGAAACATTTCTTTGGGTATATCTCACTTTCACACAGTGAATAAGCAAATTAATAGGACACTGTAATATTAAAGTATTGAATATAATATTGGAAATAGTATTTTTAAATTTAAAAAACATTTTTAAATTTAGATTTTATTTCAAATCTCTTAATTTGGTCAGATAAAAAGAAAAAAATGGAGCATTTCAATTTAATTCCTGTAGCCTGTGGAATTTTATTCTAGCAAAAAATAAGAGTGGTGGTTAAGAAAGCCTGTGAGGGGTGTAGAATTTTGATCCACTCATGAGTTGTGCAGGTGACCATCTTGTTATGGTTTATCGAATTTAATTTTTTTCATTACTCCTTTTTCTCAGACTCAGGGAGCATTTTCTCACACATGCATCGTTTCGCACACCTGTGTTAAGAAACAAACAATGAAAGCAAAAAATCCTGATATCAAGCTCTAAAAATTTTGGAAATACCAAAATTTAGGTGGCATGCAACTAAGTCCTTTTGTGGCTATATGTGAATTTGCTGCCTTTAATCACTTCATGCTGTGTTTGTTTTTCTTTCTATAGGACCCCTGCCTTCCCTGCTTTAGCTGTCAGGGGTCACCGAGAGGGATTAATATGGGTTGAGTATTAGAAGAATATACTGTCTTCAGGTTTTGCAAGACATGAAAGCTGAAGCGATGACTTCACGAACAGAAAAAAAAGGAAGCTTGACCTTATGTTTGACGTAAAATTGAATTTTACCTTTGTCTCACCCCAGAGCTCATGTGACTGTGGGACAAATAAAAATTTATGAATGTTTAGTAATTTTTTTCTGCTTATTTTCTATTGCCCAACGTGAATCCCTTGGCCCAACATGCAAAAATGCTGAGTTCTCACAGCTACAGTGGGTGAAAGTGTAAGCTATGTTTTGAAAGTATGAAGTCTCCATGATCATGTAGTCTGGACTCTTGCAAATTGAGTAACTACTTTAATAGAAATTTTAAGTCTTACTCTCCCTATGTCTTGACTTCCATTTTGCAAAATGTTGATACTACTTTCTTATTTTAGACATTTTTCTTAGATTTGGATGAATCGTTCTCTGGAGCAGACTATAGGAAGGAGCCAAGACAATTGCTTTAGTTTAGCGAGGGTTATAGTTTAGGTGGGATTCTCCTTACCTGAGTAAGGAGACGCAAAAGACGTTTGAATCAGCGTTGCATGGGCAGACTTTATCTGGGCATTTACTAAACGTTTGGAACAACCGACTTTCAATATAGCAAATATCTTTAGCATTTTATATAGACAAGAAAACCCTATTTGAACATAATATGAGGTGGGCACACAATGGTGGTATGTATGCATGCTTAAACATGTCTTAAATATGTTTTATAGTCCTTTTTTAGGTATCACTCAATACAATGTGATTTTAGGTAGTTATGTTTAAAATACATCTTTCCAGAAATAAACCCAAATCTCCTTATCCTTAGAGGTCTTTTGTATTAGTTCAAACTCATTTTGGTTGCATATTCTGACAAAGGGTGACTGCAATGCTTGTAAAGAAACTGTGACCCTAATTTAGTCAGCTTACATCAAAGAGGCTGTTGCATCAAAGCACCTTCTTCTGAGGACGCAGCATACAGCAAATATACTGCCACCATGGCAAACACCATTGCAGCTGAAAAATGATGAAAGGATACTGCTGATAAATCTGCTTGCTGATACAAGCAGAACATAATATAATGGAAAAAATTTCCATTCTTACGCAACATTTTTCAACCAAAAGTTAAGAGTATTTCAAAGTGGTTTACAGAATAACAAATTGCATAGTGTAATACGCTGACTGCATTTGTAAAGGTAGAATCTCTTCATTTTTACTAGGTGTGGATATTACGATCTGTTTTATGATATGGTCATCAAGAACGATAGATTTAAACATTTTTATATGTATCCATATGTTTTAAACTTGGTTGAGGGGAGTTGAATTATGCTACATAAATCAGATTAGGACTTTGGTTTCTTGTGTGACATGGAACAGAAGATGGTTTTTATATAGCAACTGGAAAATGTGCGGTTATTTTGAAGTCATTGTTGTCTTCCTGGGTTTGTGAGGAGCAGTGAAGCATTGGCACTGGAATGTTTTCTTTAAAATTGAACAAGAGAAAATTATCCAAATCTGTAAGACTGTGTGAAGATTTAACACAAGTCTTTACACTATTTATGCCCTGTTTTAAGAACTTAAGTAAAGCCAAACCTTGGCACAGAAATGAATGTCACTATTAAGATAGTCAAAAAAAAGGGTGAAATTGCAGTGTACTGTAATTATTATCAGTTGGCTGAAATATAGCCAACTGTGTTTTAATATTTACTCCCCAGGTATCATATTTGAAAAAATGAGTTGGCACGGACTCCGTTATTTTCTGGCAAACAGGTATAATAGGTCTGTGTAGAGAATAATTTATACCATAAAATGTTCCAAAAATAATCAGCCTTGAAATTAACTTAAGATAAGGCTTGATCTATGAAGAGCGGATAAGCTCAGCATAAAGTTAGTAGGTATTAAATTCCCAAATTAATCCAAATAATCAAATACACTTAGTTGGCAGAATTACGTTTCTATAGCATAAGTGGGAGGCTTAGGTTTTAATGACAAAAATGTTAAGCACTGTAAAATATTTCTGGAACGGATTCTTAGTTTAAACGTTTTGTTTCTTCTCCATATCAAAATCAATTCTACCAGTTCCAATACCCCATGTTACTGACTGCCACATCCTCATCATCACTAGTGCTTGTACCTCTTCTTAGGTGCGGCGTAACTGTGTCCAAAAAGTATAGTAAAAGATGGGTAATACAGTACAGCATTGTCTTTCCCATAACCTTCTCTGGATGAGTCGCTTTTTGACTGGTTACAAAGATGATAGTACATACAATAACAGCCAGAAGTTTAAAGAAATTGGAGTACAGGGATCTTTCTCTTAACGGGTTATTGCTCTTCCAAATGCAAAAACAGATTTTTGATTTTGAAGCATAGCACTGGGATAGAACAAAGAGTATTAATTAAAATGTTGTAAGAAGTGAAGTACCAATTAGGAGTACAAAGTGAAATATATAATTTTTTCTTGCATTAAACTTTGTCAAAAACCAGCAGTTGTAATAGAACTGTAATAGAATAAAAGTGTGTTTTTCCAGTGGTATATTCTTAGCAAATTAAGATTTAAACTATGCACAGCAGTTCAAATTAGTGTTTTGTCAAAAAAGCCTCATCTTAATGGTACTTGGTCCAAAAATTGTTTGATTTCTAAGATTCATTTTCTTCTTCCCCGTATTTTTTCTTATCCAGGAGACTGAAGAAATCACTTGCTGCTTAATTTCATTCTCTCTTTTTCATAAACAACCCAACCAAGCAGAATTTTTTCCAAAGCTGAAACATTGCAAACTGTTGTAAGTTCTTTTTCTTAATGGGAGAGCAGCAGTATCATGTAATGCCTTCCGTCATACCAAATTATTTTATGACAAAAGCAGGAGGAAAAAAATGTTTTAAATACTACTGAAGAGAGTGATTCATTCTGATGTCATTATACACACACACACCCCCCTTATACTACCTCTAAAAGGAAGCAAATTATTTTTTCAGGCGGCTTTGTGAGTGTCTCACAAATCAAGGTATTACTGAGGTAGTCCTGCTTTTGCTAAGTTGTCTTGACAGTTTTGCTTTTATGCAGCTAAAAATATGCTACCTAAGTAAAAACAAACAAGAATGGCTGAAATTAGAAACATTCGTTAATTATCACTCTGCTTAAAATACACACCCATATCTAATTTCCATTGGAACATTCAAGAGGTACCTGATTAATAAAGTACTAGACTTTAAAAAAATTGTCACAAACACGGCGTAGTGATTATACATTGTTAATGCATCTAATCTGAATATACAGAATTAGTATTTAAATGACTAAACCTCCCGTTTAGACGTGGTTTAGTTTAAATAGAATGATTATTACCAACTCTAAAGTAGCGGTTAAGGAAGCAAAATCTCTTCATGGACAGCTGTTAGAAACACCACTGCTACTCCTCGCCTTCTTTAGCTTATGCTTCTTGCAAAATCCGCTTACAATTACGGTTTATCTGGGAAACAGCTCTTCTACTGAATTATGACTTACACTTCCTAAGCCATGACAAAATGAATTTACAGCCTATGTTACCCGCTACTGTAGTGCTGCGTGGCAAGGAATCTCTGCTGGGACCTGTCTGCAATTGGGACAAATCCAAAAAGCAGCTAGCATCGTGTTTGAAGTAAAGCCACTAAACCTGGTTTTATGCTAACGCAGCGTGAGAGAATAAAAACGAGAGCACTTTTTCAGCCCTAAGCAGCACCCCGCAGCAGGAAGATTTTATACCTCCTCTTTGGCATGCAGCTGTGCGTACTCTCAAAGGGTGTGAGAAGGCTGATAGAAGGACTAGTGTCTAGGAAGGACAGTGGGAATGCTTACTTCCTGAAAGAACGGGAGGCTTTCTCTTTCTTGCTTTTGAAAATCAATTTCAAGATCTTTAGTGTTGAGCTGCATTGTGATAATGAGTTTTATATATTGAAGATGCTATATTGAAATGTAAAAGACATGAGTACAGTAGTTTCAACCCAAGTTTTCTCCATTTTGCACTCCTTTTTAAGTGAAGTTGCTAAAGGAAGAATACGCATGTGAAAGTCACCAAACTGTAGCTGCCAAAGCATCATAGCTTACACCACTGATACATGTTCGGATCTACTTCATCAATCCAGATGTCTTCCTACTTCTACAGCTCCTAAAATAATGAGCCTTTTGAGTATTGATAATTCGGGGCTTCATGCTGACAGTGGAGTCATAAAGAAATCTACCAATAAACTGTAATTGACTACTTCCTGTTAACAACCCTATTGGAAATTTTGAATCTTATTTACTGAATTAGCAGAGTACACATTGATTTTGAAAACGTCTGAAAAAAGTGTGAATGAAAAGCTTGTAACTGACTTTTGAATTTTTTAACCTTTTGAGCCTTGACTAAATTCTTGGGTTAGATGGTAAAAGCTGCCAGGAGGGCAGTATTAAAAAACGTATCAATTGTGCATAATCTTTTCTCATTTGAATATTCATGAAGACTTGAAGACTCAACAGAAAATAGCAAAAGGTGAGTGCTTTGCAATGATTTAAACAAAAGAAATCCTGAAAAATGTAAAGGTATATCTGGAGTCTGGTGGCATGCCATTCCACTCTGATTTTGCAAAGTAGTGTTCTGTTGCTACTAAATTCCTGAGATAAATTTCTTTGCCTAGAAATATATTTCTTGCCTTATGTTTTATATAGAACTAGAAAGTATGTAATTAAAGAAGAATTATATATATTAATTCCTCACTGGTCCAACTTTATTACCCTGCAAATTATCTTAGCGCATCACCTGTAATCACGTTCTGTATCATGGAAGAAGAATTAAGTCTTTAATTGTTAGTCTAATTACCTGCTCGTATTTACTCTCAAGATTGATTCTGTTTTAAAGTCTTCCAAAGAAATGAAGCTATATATGTCACTTTGTGTCGCACATCAGTATAAATTAACAATGCTGCAAATGGGCAAAATCTAATCATACTGAACCAGGAGAGAGAAAGGAGAGGAGGGAAGAAACCAAAAAAGTGCCATTTTATGAAGTGCTAAGCAAGTAATGAATTTTAGGAGAGTCAAGATTTGCTTTTCGTCATAGTGTTAGATAGTGGTAGTGAGGTTTAGTCGCCGTTCTCCAATAGAGATTCTCTTAGTGCCAGTCACATTTAATCACATTTTGCAGAAGACAGCTGGGCATTGCAGATTTGTGCTGTGTCAGCCACTTTCTGTGCAATTGAGTGTCTCATCGCTTGGATTTTAGCATTCTGTAGCAGAAAAGTTCCCTCTTGTTAAAATTGGCTCAGCAAATAGCTTGTGTGGGAATATAACTGTAAGAGCATTACAATCAGCTCTACCAAGAAAAAGCACAAATATATGGAATTTTAAGGTGGCTTTTGAAAAGATTTTCAGAAAACCTGTAAAATGTATAGCGCATCATTAAATTCTGGTAGAAATTAAGTTTATCTTAGATTTTTTAGTAAATGTGTCTTTGGTAACGGTTGAAAATTATTATCTGGTTCAGTGATTTGAAACATCTTTGGCAATGTTTGTAAAGTCTTAAGTGTATTTCAGCTGCATGTAGAAGTACCAACATATTTCATATGTGGAAAGCCTTGGAATCTGTAGATACCAAGATTTCTTCTAGCTAGTAATCTCACGAAGACTGAAGGGCAGATGGTATCCTTTCAGAAGTGGTATAAATAGCCAAAGAAAAGAAGCATCAGAAAGGAAATAGTAAGATATCTTAGTATTTATGGAAGGTACACGCAAGTGTACTTAGAGTGGGTTAATCACATCACGTATTTATTTTTGGAAATAGAAGAGCATCAGCAGATTGATACAATCATTGACATAATGAGTATTAAATATGTAACCAGTCCTGTGCAATGAATAAGGATACCTATCAGGTACTAGTATTTGCAAGTGTATTGTGTATTAAATGAATATGCAGTTTCTCATGCCATCTTCTTCTGGTGCCTAGTATCTCCACTGCTTGTTTAGGTTTAAAGTGTTGCAGAAGGCAGAGGAACTTCAGAGCAAAATTATATTCTTAATACTTTTTTTTAAAAATGCTGGTGGTAAGGAACTTTTTGAAGGTTATGATAAGATATCTATATTCATGTAAGGATGTTTTCAAGAACCTCACATTTAAAGGGTAATTACGAGAAAATACAAAAGTTTGAGACTTGGGACGTGATTTATTAAACTTGTATTAATTCTCTCAGTGAGATGACCTATAGACCTGTTGTCGTTTATGTGCTTTCTGGGTGCAGTACACACAGACCAAAAAGCTCCTTGATAGAAAATAATAAAATATTCAGAAGACAATTTGTACCCTTTCTCAGGTGTGCTGGGTAACGTACACTGAATCATTCTCCCCAGTGAATAATTCTTCCATGCAAAGCAACCTGCTTCAGCCGCAGAAGAGTAAGATGGCTTAAGCAATCCCTTGGGAAATGTTATTCTGAACCCTCTTAAGAGGAAGAGGGAAGTGAATCAAGGATGGTTGAATGTGTTCACCAATTAATTTAGGGCAGAAGTCGAACCATCATCTGAAAGTAAGGCATTGAGTATGTCTGTCTCTTTTTTTTTTTCTTTTCTTTTTTTTTGTCTTTTTGATTTGAAAAAAAGGGGGAAGGGGAGTTGTTAGACCCCAGAGAACTATCAGGATGCTGAATCTCAGGAGGAAAAAGGGAACTGCTGATAATCCAGGATAACACTACTGAATTCTGAATAAAGCTGGGATTTAAAATACTCTTGTCATTTCGAACATTTCCTATTGATTAGCTTAAATAGTTCTACATTCCAGTATGCTCATTTTCATGGATGTTAATCTGAGGTACCGTAGTGCATATTTGTCTTAGAATTTTGTTAAGATTGGGAATACATTTCTGAAAGGCATCACCCAGTTGCCATCAATTACTATGCTTTGGTTTACATTATGGAGTGGTCTCAAGAGTGCAAACTGGATTCCTGTCAAGGAACGCTAAAGCTGAGAATGTGTTCTGACTGCTAACGGGCATGCCATCTCTGTGACCAAACTAGTCGTATCTTTGAGACATATATAGCACGTCTGGCTGACCCTCAACACCAACTGCTTTGCTCTACAGAACTGTTCCTGTCGCACCACGGTAGTTACTGCCATGAAGTGACTGTTAAAACCACTCTTACGTTGGCTGTATCAAAGGTGTGTTTGTGGTTTATTTTTGTTGGCTACAAAAGTTATTTCATTCCTAGTTTGGTAAGAGAATTTGTGAAATTAACCTATCGGGAGTTTCAAGGTTGAAAGCAGAAAAATTAATACACAAATATACACTGCTAGGGTATTAAATGTTGTCATTTGTATGTTTGTATAAGCACTGTATGCATATGTTTTTAACTGAAAGAATCTGGTCCACAATGTTATTGGGCAACTATATTTAGGAGTAAGGAACTTGGTGTGTGCTTTCTGTTATGAGAAACATAAAAAGGAGTTTTGTCTGGCAAGCGTAATCTTTTTTTTTAAAAAAAAAACAGGGAAAATATTCATACCTCCTAAAACAAGGCACTAAAGTCAACATTTCGAGTCAGTTTTGTCTCATATATCATTTTCAGCATTCTTAATTAGGGAAGAGTGAGCAATTTCCAAGCCTTTTTGAGGATGCTTTAGAACAGCAGCACTAGCTGTGACCTTTCAGTTCCTGTGGGCTCAGCAAAAGATGGCTGATTAATGTCACATCTTAAACTCTGTCAACTGGGCTGTTCATTCCCTTTTTAGCAAACATTTCCTTGTCAGTTTAGCTCAGTTTGACAGAATAAAATATCATTATGTTTTAGCTGCCTGCCTTATGTTAATATGAATATGTGTTTTCTCTTTTTTCTGTTTGTATGTTAATATAAAGTTGAATGAAAATTTTCTTTAATTACTCTAGTGACTAGCGTGAATGAGTAAATCGGACCACCCACAAAATAGGGTTCCTGACATTTGTTTGAAGCTTCTTAAAGGATTTGTGAGACATTTTTTAATTTGGCATATTCAGATGTTAGAGAGGTCTGAAAAGGAGGATATAAGAAACTTTTTATAGAAAGCTTTTCTATAGATTATGGCCTTGAATTAGTATTTTTCTGCTTTATCAGTTGAAAATAAAAGATGGTACTTCTTAAGAAGAGGGAGAGAGAAAAAAGCAGAACAGGAAAAAAAATAACGGGACTGCAAGAAGTGCTGTTGGCATAGAAGGGCAAATGTGAGCACACTCGCATTCATAAGGCTGCGAAAATTCCACTTGGAGAAGTGCTCAGAAACTCTTACAGGGGAGAATGGGGTGAGTTAAGAAACAGGGCCATGGCAAAGTGGAGAGAAGGATGTGGAGGGCACACAGGGAGCCTTCCCTCAGAGCAGGGTGGAGCGTTTGTAGAAAACGTCTGCAGCACAAGCAGATAAGGGGGTGCCACATAAGGAAAGTTTAGGGAGCTATACAATTGCGTAATAAACTTAAACTGCAAGAAATTATGTACTGTGCAGTCCCTTTCTTCATTTCATCTTGTTATGGGAGAAAAATTCTGGAAGTGGGGAGAGATGACAACCAGTCTTGATTTAATAAGTAGCGTTTGATGATTTTGTGATGCTTTTAGTGATCGCACATTTTGATATCATTCTGTTTTGCATTTTGTTGGGAAAATCTGGACTTCAAGGAGTTGAAAAGCAAGAATTGGTGCTGATGAAGATGTAAAGAACTAAATAAATATTACTTAAAGGACTTCTCGAAGGGGGAGGAAAAAACCCCAACCCTATGAATGTGCTGACCCTGTCTTGAGAATTAAGTTAGACGGTACAATTTAAAGCTTTGTTTCAGCATCTGACAGACACACTCTGCATGCTGATGCATAATATCTGAAGCTTGTATGCTTGAAAGAAAGCCTTTTCTGAGCCACATTCTATTTTTGTTAGAATAAAGCAGCTGCTTTTTGGAGCAGAGATCTTCTCAAGTACTCAATCTTCTAGTTCAAATTAAGTATTAGCCAAGTATTGTGAGCCAATTTTGTGTATGCTTTCTCCCAAGCTGCTGAAGTGGAGTAAAGCAAACTACTTTGACCATAAATTGTTGCGGCTTGACCCTGAGAGGAGGAAGTAAGTTTGGTGCTGTACCTTACTCTCAAGTTGTATTCCTAATGCAATCACTGCCTTTGCAATCCAAAGCGTGGAAAATTTGGGGCAATTCAAACATGACTTGAAAAGAAATAAAGATGGAGTAAAACTATCTTTTAGAGAAACTATATGAATATATTGCCATGGTCCGTCCCATATCATTTCTGAAGGAAAGAAGGATTGCTTAAGGAAACAGACAACTGGAAACCCAGGTGTAGCCTTACTAATGGAGCGATTGTAGCTGCAGCACTGCCTTCCGCAAGTATAATAGCAGGTGGCTTTGTACATTTGATGTTTAGAAAAACTTTGTTTTAAATCTTGGGTGTAAGGTGCTGCTATCATTCTGTAAATATATTGAAGTCAACAATTGCAAGTTATATGCAACGTACATACAGCAACAGAGTAAGCGCCACGTTTACGGTGGCTGTAGATGCTTGCGATGCATTTGAGAATTTGTTTTGCAGCTTTTGGTCTTTTTTTCTTTTAGAGGAGGGAAATGGGGATTGGAGAGATCAGAGCAGTACAAAATGGGCACAGGGAAGATGAATATCCTGATCTGGCAGTCATAAATTATGTGTGTATTGTCTTAAAGAGCTTTTAAAATTCCATAAAATATAAAATTAAGACAAAAATAACTTTCTAGGCTATAGTGTGTGCCTGTAACCTAAGTGATAATAAGAAAAAAATAGCAGAACAATATATAGGAAGAAAGCAGTGTGGACAAAAAAAGGAAAAAGTATTGAATTACTCTTATATGCAGTGAAAATGACGTAGTGCAGCAGTCTTGTCAGTATATTAATATCCTGCGAAAGGCTATTCATATAAAATCTGTTGCTCTGGTGCACCAAATAATTACCAAATTATGCAAGACATAGGAGAGTAAGCACAAAAAGTGTAGATATTGGCTTTTTTGAAGCCAATTTGAATTCTTTATTGAAGAAATTCTAAACATTTCTGGTGATGGTCTTCATGCTCATATGGAAATTTTTGCCAGTAGTTTGAGCCATACTGTACCTGTGATCAGTGGCTTTAATCCTTCACAGTAACAGGAAAGTTGTGTTCCTTTGCATTATACATATGCAGTGAGATTAGTGTGCTGAATCTGTATTTTGACGTTTAATTCCAGTTGTTGTATTCTAATGTGGTTTTATTAATAACAATATTTTAAGAGTTCGATACAGTTCAGAGAATTCTGAGGTCAGAAAAAAGCTATTTGTAGCTAAAAGAACAGCTTTTGAGTGTTGGGGAATAATGAACGATGAGAAAGTAAAAGGGAAATACAGCAATGTAGGGGAGTTTGATTTGAAAGGTGGAAAATTCGGTCCAAAGAGAGGTCGGATTAGTACACTGAGTAATGGAAATGTAGAAAATATGTGGGTTAGAAAGGCGAAACTAATTCAGGTTCCAGAGGTCAGTGAATGATAATACCTTCAAATGGTAAAATGTTCTCCTGTTTGGTGTTTCTGTTTGCATGTAATAAAGTTGGAAGAATAAACGTGAAAAATATTATTTTGAGAGTGCTCTTTCTACCTTTAAATATATGTAAATTAGGGTTTTTTCCATTTGAAGAAGGCATACAGAGAAAACACATGACCCTGTTTCATACTTTCTTCAAACGCTTCTGGTAAAATATTAATAATAGTAGCATCATTATTTTAAAACAACGATAAAAGCAGGCATTCACTCTTTGGCACTTGGAAATGTAGGTAGATTTCAAAGATGCAAGCTTGCTTTGTCAGTGCTGTAGTTTATTGAAAGATAAAGGGATAATAAATTTAAATAGATGGGTGTTTATTGGAAACTTCTTGTAACTTTATTAGTTCCTTCATATTGCACGGTGTGTTTGAAGAAAGAAAACAGTGTGAGGCTAAGAATGTAGTCAAGTTTCTATATTTGGAGAACAGAGAATTATAAAAGGTTTTTCTTTTGTGTCTATCTTTGAAAGAAGGCAGAGGTTTTGGAGCTAGGTTAAGGTTTATTACCTGAACCGAGGTAGTTTCAGAGTGAGCTGAGAATGTGACCCTGTTGTGTTAGCAGTGTATAAACATAGAAGTCATCGTTCCCTTCTCAACAGCGAGAAAAAATAGCGGAGGACAGAACAACGGCATTTCCTCTGCGACTGGCAGCATCGGAGGTTAGCGCGTGTACGCTAAAGGTTGCATTTGTCATCTCCTATCTTTGGAGAGTGCAGAGGAAGAGAGGAGATGATTGTCAGATGTTAAATAAAATCGACATGAGGAGGGAGACAAAGGCAGAATAGAAAGAGGAAGGGAAATTTTACAGCCGCAGACAAATATTTCTACTTTGTTAGTGTTAGAAAGTCTTTGTTAGTAACTTTGGCTTCCAGTTCATTACTGCAGTCATGTTTTCAGAGCCTGGTGTGAGAGATAAACCCTTCGCAAATGAAGACAGCATGCATTTTCTTTCTACCTCAGGCCACACAGAATTGATTGGGGTAATAAAATGACAGTACCATGTAATATACTGACGGCTCTTTAATTTGAAAACTAGTTCCAGGCTGATTCAAAACTTGTTTAAAGCTAATTTACGACTTGTGTAGTTTTCAACTGGACCAAGGTAAAGGATGATATATGAAAACTGATGCAGAGTTAATGTAATGTATTCAAACCTGTCAGCTTGAAATCATCTATAAAGGGTTTGTGGGTTAATTTGTTTTGTTTTTTAGTTTTGTTTTGTTTTAAAGTCGAAATGGCAGAAAAAAACCCAGATACTTGGCTGGTATAAATACCATTGTAAGACACTATTTTTCCATCATCTTGTTTCAAATGCAACTTCTTATGCTTTCTAGCAAGTTATTTTATGCATCCTTTTTTTTATATGCATCAGTTCTCCATTTTCTTCAAAATCAGCTCAGTAGAGTTTCTATTTTGTATGAGTCAACATCTGTGCTGACAGTAGCATAGATTGGTAAAGAATTACAGTATTTTGTCACAATAATGTTCCCTATGAATATACATGTCTGTATATACAGATCTGTATCTTATTTACATACGCATACATATCTGTATATGTGTATTGATCTTGTATTTACCGGTCTGGTTAAAAAAAAAAAAAAAAGTAAAAATAGGCAAGTCCTCAAATTAAGCCACAACATCAGCATAGCATAAAATGTAAATATTTTCCTCTGAAATCTATCATTTCTATGTAGCTCACAAATGAAATCCACATCTGTTCTGTATGCACTATTGATTTTTCAGCGTACTGTACCAGTGATACTTTTGCACAGTGAAAAACAAAACTAAAAGAACAATGTTTGCTTCTATTGCAGTAGATGCAAATAGCAAATATGCCAAATGGGATGGAGGGGAGAAAAGAACTGAATGCTTTGAGGGAGGTGCTACAGTTGGATGCACCTCACATTTCGATTTCTCACCTCCTACCGGTCATTGTCACCTTTGATCTCTGCTGACCTGAATTTAAAACTAAACAAAAATGTTGAATGTCCAAGACTCAGAATTTAACCAGCTACACTTTCGTGTCTGCTGACAAGGCTAGCAAGCAAGTTCCATCCCAGGCCAGGAATATCTGATTTGTTATGTATTTCTGTTGACATGTAATTCAAATACTTTTTTTTTTTCAGAACTGTGATTGATTCAAGCCAATGCTGTTGTGATATTTTAAACTGCGTGAACATTTAGGTCATCTGAAGAAGGACATAGTTCAAAGCAGGGCTGTCTTTCTTGCATAAACATAGTAGAATGTCAACACATTTCATGTTTATTCTTCAAGGTTCATAAGTCCAAGAAGGATCATGTTCTGAGGAGCTTTGAGCAAAATTAGCATTGTGCCCAAAAAATGTGATTACTGAGCATTCTGAATTTATTTGTTTATGAGGCACTTAAATTTTGATGAAGAATTTCTGTGTTTTCAGAAACCTGGAAGTACCACTTAATAGTTATTTTTTTCCCCTATTATTAGTTAATTATTGATTTTAATTATTAATTAAGGTCATTAAATATTGTGATCCACTAAAAGACTGTGTCTTGGTCTGTCCAACTTGAAAATGTAAATATGTGAGGTTTCATATGTAGGTTGGAAAAAATAATATTTTAATGAAATGGGAAGGGATTAAGTGCTAGAAAAGATGCGTACTGAATTACTTATTGTGTAGGTTACATGCCCGTGAACAGTCGTGTCCATCACTGCCACAGCTGAGGCTCACAGGTCAATAAGAGGTGCCATTGACATGGTTTTCATCGTACAAGACCTTGAAAAAAGAAAGACGCGATGTCCCATATGTTATGATATAAATAATAATTAGGAAGGACAAGAAACTAATTTTATTTATTTTTGAAATATATTTTTCCTTTTAACACTTCTGGAATAAAAATGTCAGTTTAGGTCAGAGATACAGATTTTTTGCTTTTCTTTAAAAAGTAAACAATGCTAATACTTTTTCAGATTGTTTTATTTACTGAGTAAAAGTCAAGGTACCAGGATTTGTTACCACAACTGTTGATCACTAGGCTGTGTACTCATAACACACAGAGAAGAAGCTTTGTGAAAGTTCTCACTTGCACCTTGTAACATTTTCGTCGTCGTACCTTACATGAAAGGATCTCATTTCGCTTACTGGATATTTCTGATAGCTGTGCTTCGCGTGTTGCTGAACTAGTTCAGAGTGACATAGATTGCCTTTCTTACGTATGTTCAGACTCTATACAGTTTTCCTACAAAGTTACAGTGGTGTGAAAAGAGGTAATAAAACCAGTGTAATTGGAAAGGGAGGTGCATTTTCTCGGCTTGGTTTCTTAATAATAAAGTAAATTTTATTTCCATCCATCTCCTTAAAAATTGAAGTATTATATTAGCTAACAGGTTCTTAAGAAAGCTATTGAGAAGGATGGCCGAGCTGCTTAGAAAGAAGATATTTGGGACTTGATGGGGAAGAGAATCCATGATGTGCTTGTCCTGTTGAGGCAAGAGGAATGGAACAGGAATGTATGTTTAGCAAATTGCAGTTGCTCAGACAATTTTTGAAAATCACCGTTTATTACTTTCAAAACTCATAAGTGAAAAAAAAAGTGTTGTTACCATTATCTGGCCACAGGTAGTAGCAGCATAATTAAAGTTTGTTCAGAGACAGGCCTGTCAAAAGACAGGCAGAATTCTAGGAGAGAAATCACTGAACCAAAGAATTTAGACAAGTACATAATTTTCTTCCAGCAGATGTGGTTGTTACTTTTGTTTTTGTAAGTAGAGCAGAAGAACTTGTGGAGACATATTGAGCTGATAAATTGCATGGTGATGGTTTAACTTCCCAGTTCTCAAGGAGAAAATGAAGCAGTGCTGTTCAGTACTCAGAGTCAGTTCATGGCTAATTGGGTCAACGAGATAGTCTCATTGTTATAATTTAGTGAGGACCAAACTGCGGCAGCCTTTGAGAGAGGGAAAACAGTGAGCTGTCAGGATGGACACGATGCAAAGTTTCTTTTGGTGGCGTATAGAGCATGGGGCTTTCGTACAGTCTGTAGAGTAGAGTCAGACTTCTGTTATCACAATGCTAGAGATGTTTCTCCTTGTAGTTAACTGTTTAGCCGTGGTGTTGATATTCTTTTGAGGAAATGAGAAAGCTGAAAAATAGTGGTTTATTCCTGTCATGGAATTATTTGGAATAGTAACTCTACCAAGGTATCTTGTTTTTCCTTTTGCTCCACAGATCCAGTGCTTATGCCCGTAAAACAGTTCAGTGGACTTCGTGGTATTCTTTAGTCATTGCTGAAAGCTGGTTTTTCCTAAAATATCTTCCTCATACCAAACCACAAACATAAGGTGGTATGCCACAGAATGAGCCAGAATATCCTTTTTCAAAGTCACAGAGAGGTGATGCAACGAGAAAGGCATAAAAAGCTTTATTTGAAATATTTAAGCTTAGAAGCTATTTTAAAGGCATACACCTGATGTATGAAATAGAGATATTAGAGTATTCCACCTCCAGGTCCAAAGAGATTTTTCCAGCTTTCTAGCCTCCGGCAACCCACTCCGTGTATTAATTCTTGTACAATATCTTGTCTTATCTGTGATTCTCTGTGCGATTCAGTAATGGTAGTTTGACCACAGTGTTCAGTTTTCCCCTGCCAACAGCCAAACATAAATTGGGCTAAACTGCAAATGCTGAATATAATAATTATGAAATTTTAATTTACTTCTTAGAGGTTGTTATGTTGGAAAACTTAATAATGAGCTTTGCAGCTTGCAGTTTCCAAAAGTATAATCTTGATTTCCTTGCAATTAATGACTGTAGAGGGAAAGTGATATATCAAAAGCACACATTCTGCTTGCTAAGCGATGACATCTAAAATATCTTCTCTAATGAGCATTACAACAAGCACAGTAGCGATAGTACTGATTAATGGATTTTTTTCTCTGTAGTAAAATATCTCAATCCATGCAGTTATCAAAACCACTGCGTGAAGCAGTGAAGGTATTAATGTGTTTTTTGTTTTGACTGATGTAGTCATGTTGCATTGCAAAAGCAAAGTAGTTTGGAAAATAAAATATGAACTACTTAAGCATGCTTATTCAGAACTTTGCAATTCTGAAATGCTTTATAGCTATTTAATAAGTCTTATAATGCTCTTGTGAAGAAAGTATGACTATTTTAAGAGAAAAATACATAACAGATGTTTTTGCTTCTGTGGTAAAAGTTGCCCAGGGTAAAAAGAGTAGAGTTTAGACCTCAAGGATTTTCCATTTCTCTGTCTGTGCTTAGAGTGCGGTTCCTCTGAAAAGTCTCATTTTCTTGGTGTGCCACATCAACATGCTGCTGAGGGGTCTATTTGTCTCTGTTACCCTCAGGACTCCGAACCGTCAAATGAGGTGGTCTCAGAGGCCCCAGGTAATGTGGTACCCTCTACCTCAAGAAGTAGCTGTGAAGAGCTGATACTGGTGGCACAGAAACGTCCAGAAGAGGTAGGACATTCTGTGTCTATTCTTTTCCAAGATCAACTGTTGGGGGATACACGTTTGCCTCTGTTTTTCATGCCTGGTGTTTTAACTCAAGGCAGAGACTTTTTAAAGCTAAAGCTTAATCTTAACCTCCCATACCAGCAACATGGAAGACCAAGGTAATTCCCAGGAACTTCATTAACGGTAACTATAAGCCGAGTATATTCCATTTACTACCTTTTTAATACTGTTTCTTTATCAGTATTGGGAAAATACCTTTTCTTGTTCCTGTCTTTCATGGCACGACAGTAACAGGAGTCCCATGAGATTCTGGCAAATTAAACTTTATGACACTAAAGCATCAAAAATAAAGTATAGTTATATAGGTAGTTGTAAAGCTTTTGTCATCCCTCACTATGTTTAAATACAGCTGACTGATGGGTTGTGCAAAGGAAAGATCCTCGCTAGTACTGTCCCTTTTTTTGTGCCTTTGTTTTCAAAAAAACGATACTGGATGCTAATGATGTAGTATGATCATAAGTCCATAGTCGCTGTTGTTATAAGAAAAGGTGCCAGCTTGTAAGGTAGTTCCATAAAGTAGCCAATGACTTGGGGTTTTTTCTGTCCCTGCAATACATACTCGTCACACTAAATCATAGCTGGAGGAGACGCCGTCTGCAGAATTCAGACTCACAACTTCAGTTTGTGGTGGCAATCATCCTTTCAGAGAGCCATTATTATCCTTAAATTAAGCCTTCGTGTGAGAAGGAAGTCCTCCCTTTGGAGTAGCCTTAACATTGTTAATCTTGGCTTCCTCAAACAGTTGAGTTATTATTAAACATGTTCCATATACCAGGTAATATAAAGACTAGTCTTTCCGGCTTTTTTCTCAGATTTCTTTTGAGTATAATCTTCCCAATAAAGGAGAATATGGAATACTAGCCATAGGAAATACCGTGCCATTTATTAGTTCTTTAGTGCAGCCTTTAGATAATTATAGGATACCTTCTTGAATTTCTCCTTTCCTCTGATAGTCTTCTCATTTTGTTGAAGAAGAGGGAAGTCTGCAGTACAGGGACAGGAAAATTCTTAAGAGTGTCTCCTGGATTAAGACCAAATAGGTACTTCACTTAATTTGGAGTATCACCACGTATTCTAAGATAGAAAGTCAGATTATCACATCTAAGCCATCCTGAGGACAGAGTAATACAGGCTTTTAGTGTTACTTTTGTATATGTTCTCGAGTAGCAAAAGGACCTCTAATCTATGGAGGGCCATAGGTTCTGCTTCTTGAGTCTCAACTTTGCCAACTTACCTCACTCCACTGGAGAAATTAAAATTGAGAGCACAGATGATATTTAAAAATAAAAATAGAGGATAAATGCTGCAGAAAGAGGAATGAAACATAGTAAAAGATAACCAAGAGGAAGATGGGTACGCAGTTTTTGCCTTTGTGGAATAAAAACAGCAAAACGGGGTGGGCAAAGGGAACTTCAGAGAATTGAAAGATGGAAACACACCTTTTGAATTTTACTAAATATCTCAGTAATAGCTTATGTTGAAGTTTTTTTACCGATTGTGGGGTCATAAAGTATTATATGTGTTTTATAAGGGAATGAGACTTTCTCCAATCATATTTGCTGCAGTTCCTATAAAAGCAGAGATAGGTGAGTCAGAAAGAGTTTTGTGGTTGGATTTGCAGGGAACCTTGAGAGGGGAGCACCAGTATGCTGAATTTCCAAATTCAGAACTCACCATGAAACAACCCATCTAAGTTACACATGGGTAAGTCAGCACAGTAAACAAACATTTGTGAATTACACCCTAAAATCCAGGTCTTTAACGCAACAAAACAAAGTGTTTGCAGAGCTTTACTTCAACTAATGGCTTTTTTCTTTCTCATTTTATTTGAAATCTCCTAGTACATCACTCCTTTATAGTCTTTCAGTATCTGCTTAATGAGTTAACATTTGGAATTAACTGCAGCTGCTAACTGATGCATTGTTTGTATAATAATTTATGTCTCATCTGAATTCGACTCATCAGTATTGGTGAGAAGGCAGTTGTTAAGGAAAAGCTCAAATGCAGTCATGGAAAAGAGAAATAGGAGAAGAGAGAAGGCAAAATGGCTAACAGACTAAGGATTTCAGGAAGGTGGAGGAGAATTGAGAAAGATGTGAGAAGTGATGTTCAAAAAGAGTCTTGGACTTGCAAATGTGAGGAGAAAAGAATTTCTAGTAGGAGTAAATAAGGAAAATCCTATGAGTTGCCACATTAATTTGCATAAGCCGTGTTTTTTTCCTGCTTACAATCTATTTGCCTCTTAGACAGGCCAGTCTGAATCTAACACTCATGTCCTCAGGTTTATGTTGTGGGATGTCATTTGATCACACAGACGAGGCTTTGTTTTGCTTGTATAGTCCTTCCTCCTAGTAGAAACGATGGTTGAATTTTGAGTTGTACTCAACAGGAGGGCAGGACGGCATCCACTCTTGCCTCCCTTTTTCCGCAGCCTGTTTTCATGCTCTAAAACCAGACTTAACTCTGCGTGGGATAGGGAGAGTGTTCAGCTGTGTGGCATATGATAAAAGCCACTGCAGAAATAATCAATGTGTTTAGATTTAGATACCTGTGAAATTTTTGTACCCGTGAAGGATTCAGGAAAGTGTGTGTATTCATTGGTGTACTTAGAATGCAGAAACACTTTGGGTTATAAAATAACCAAATTGTGTTCAAAGTTAGAGAGGTATCTTGTTCTGTGTTTTCAAAAGCTGTGCAGTCCTCAGTAAAGTTTAAGTTGTATAGACTTGAATGCTTGAATGATTTAATTAGCATCCATAGTATAATAAGGAAGTTTCCTGTATGATTGCTGAGTTAATGTTATATATATTTATTGTGGGTTTTTTAAGAATTGGAATTGAGAAGTGTGATTGAAAGAAAAAAATTGATGCATTTGAAAGGGGTCAGATGTGTGTCACCCTAATTTCAGCGTAATTTCGTTAGACCTTCTTAGCAGTTTCTTAGGAAACTGTAGAATAACACTGCTTTTCATAGAATGTTATACTAAATTATATCATTTTTGTGGTTTCCCTCCAACAGTAACGCTTAAAAATAGGAATTTTGTCCTGACAACCATTTCAAAATTCAAAACTGCACTAATGTTAATATGTCCTGAGTCAATACATTGAATTATATCTCTGATATCACACATTCTTTACCGTGAACTGATGGAAGAAAATTCTGGACTTGTTGATTACTTAAGATTCACAGCTTTTAAAATGTTTTAAATGTACAAACAGAGTTGCTTGAGTAACGCTGTTTTAAAGGTTTAATAAAACTGAAGGGCTGATGGATTAGGTTTCATGACGCTTACTCTGTTTTCTGTGGCCACCTTCTGTGGTCATTGTGCATCTGGCAGGTGCAGTACATTTAGTAAATATAATTATGTAGTTTTTTAGATGAATATACAGTAACGTCGAAGAAAGTGAATGTTTATTGTTAAAGTAATTTTGCTTTCCCTTTTTCATATAGTGGCTGAAGAGCAACACGGGTGGGCTCTATCTTGATTCTCATAAGCAGCACTTTAATGTACGGGAGACTGGTGGTGTCAGTGGTTGGTTATCTAAACAAGGAGAGGCTGCTTTTGACAGTTCCCTTAAACCTTAGGTTCATAAGAGACATATCTTCTTCATTAATTAGGAGTGAAATAGAAATACACGAGTTATGTGTATTAATTTCCTTTGCCGATCCTGTGGCAAATCAATTAATCATGTTTTAATAGTGTAAGCCTAGGGGCTAACAGAGCTGTTCTTTCTGAATGGCTGCATTGCCAGAGCACTACAGATACAGATGAAATGCTGTGCCATTCTCTCTCTTGGATAAAAAAAATGAGCAACACAGCCAAACCTCTACTTTCCTCCACAAAAAAGCATGTATATATGTTCTGGAGCATTTTAGGGTAAAAATGAATGACGTGACTGTAGCATATGAACACAAATAACTTACGTATCTGTGGTGCTTTCTGAGTTCTGTATTAAAACTATGAAAGCTGTACAAAGGATTGTGAATCTCAGCTAAAGAAAGATTAAGATAGGTACCCATTAATCTGCTTCTGAACTGTTAGACATTCAGTGTTTGCAGTTTATCTGGAAAGAGCACAGGCTTTTTTCCATTAGTAATGCACAGCTGAGGTGTGTTATAGTGTTTTATAAGAAAAGCTGTGTCCCACACTTAAGTCATCTACCATTAGTCGTAACTATGGTACAAGCAGCTTGAAAGGATTATAGAATTCAGTGTTAAAATCATTGAAAATCTGAGGGAGCCATCTGCATTATCTCATATACGAGCAAAGGGAACGCTTCTGAATTTTTATGAATACAGTTGGCAGCTGACGTTATCTTTTGTTTCTTGAGTTGCCTTATCTCCTTCATCTCTGGATATAACCTTTCCCAACAAGTCCCGTTGCCTCTTCAAGTTAGTACGAAAAGAGGGGTTTTTTTAAAACCTGAAGCTATAAACGTCTTCAGCAGAGTGTCCAGACCATCCTTACGCTATTTTACTACACTGAGGTGTTTGTTTTTAAACAAAGTATGATGTATCAGAAATACACAGCCAGCAGGGCTAGGGAAGTGATCGTCCCCTGGTACTCGGCACTGGTGAGGCCGCACCTCGAATACTGTGTTCAGTTTTTAGCCCCTCACTACAAGAAAGACATTGAGGTGCTGGATCACATCCAAAGAAGTCGCAAGTCTTACGAGGAGCAGCTGAGGGAGCTGGGGTTGTTTAGCCTGGAGAAAAGGAGGCTGAGGGGAGACCTTATTGCTCTCTCCAACTGCCTGAAAGGAGGCTGTAGCCAGGTGGGTGCCGGTCTCTTCTCCCAAGTAACAAATGACAGGACAAGAGGAAATGGCCTCAAGTTGTGCCAGGTGAGGTTTAGATCGGATATTAGGCAAAATTTCTTCACTGAAAGGCTTGTCAAGCATTGGACCAGGCTCCCCAGGGAAGTGGTGGAATCACCATCCCTGGAGGTGTTTAAAAGATGTGTAGACGTGGTGCTTAGGGACGTGGATTAGTGGTGAACTTGGCAGTGCTAGGCTAACAGTTGGACCTCATGATCTTAAAGGTCTTTTCCAACCTAAACAATTCTATGAGTCTTTGTTGTGAAAGAATTGAATAAAAAGTAATTCCATGGCAAAGTCTTTAATAATGCTCATGTGATATTTTCTCCTGTTAAATAACTGGATTTCCATCACCGACATGTTTCATTTGAGAAAATAACTCAATCATCGTGTAGGATAAGTATTGGCAAGAAGCAGAAAGATTACTTGTACTCTGAGGAACACATGAAAATGTTAGAGAAAATATACATTTGTGTGTCTGCGTGTACGAATACAAAGCTTTTATGCTTGTGCTTGTGAAATGGCTCTGCATTCTTTTCTAAACTTCGTAGGCATAGCAATATTTTCCCTCTGTTCTGTGTAGCTGCTAGCTTGAACTCATTTAACAGAAGAATTGTGTCAGGCTGTTGTTGCTATAAATATGTTGGTCTTCCTGACACACTGTTAATTGAAAAAAAAAATACAGTTACCCACATAGAGTGGGTTGGACTGCATATTTGCTCTTGAACACTAAATTTTTTAACTTCTAAAGAGCTTTCCTGCTCAGAAAAGTTACTGGAAATTTCCATGCTGTATGGACCTAGCAGACAGTTTTCTGATAAAAGATCATAAGTGATAATTTACTAGTTATTCTGTGTCATAGATAAACTCCCTTTATGTTAGAAGTAGTAGGACTGTGATTTTGGAACAGAGGCCGATTTGTACTCTGAACCTGCTGCTACACTGAGATCAGGTTGTTCATTTTGAGCAACATCACAACTGCTACATGGCATATTTTAATGAAGAGAAGACAACGTATTAGGTCATCTGTGTCATCCATCCCCTAGCAGCCACAGGACTGATCCCCTCCGGTGTATTTTTTGGTACTTTATTCTGGTTTTAAAACTTCTGAGCAGTGATGGTTTTCACAATTTCAGTGCCTTTTCCTTTCCGCTCCTGTACAAAGCACCTGTCAGAACATTTGTTGCACCCCTCCTCTTTGTTTTCTTTGAGTGACAACGAAGAATTGCAGNGTCTTTGTTGTGAAAGAATTGAATAAAAAGTAATTCCATGGCAAAGTCTTTAATAATGCTCATGTGATATTTTCTCCTGTTAAATAACTGGATTTCCATCACCGACATGTTTCATTTGAGAAAATAACTCAATCATCGTGTAGGATAAGTATTGGCAAGAAGCAGAAAGATTACTTGTACTCTGAGGAACACATGAAAATGTTAGAGAAAATATACATTTGTGTGTCTGCGTGTACGAATACAAAGCTTTTATGCTTGTGCTTGTGAAATGGCTCTGCATTCTTTTCTAAACTTCGTAGGCATAGCAATATTTTCCCTCTGTTCTGTGTAGCTGCTAGCTTGAACTCGTTTAACAGAAGAATTGTGTCAGGCTGTTGTTGCTATAAATATGTTGGTCTTCCTGACACACTGTTAATTGAAAAAAAAAATACAGTTACCCACATAGAGTGGGTTGGACTGCATATTTGCTCTTGAACACTAAATTTTTTAACTTCTAAAGAGCTTTCCTGCTCAGAAAAGTTACTGGAAATTTCCATGCTGTATGGACCTAGCAGACAGTTTTCTGATAAAAGATCATAAGTGATAATTTACTAGTTATTCTGTGTCATAGATAAACTCCCTTTACGTTAGAAGTAGTAGGACTGTGATTTTGGAACAGAGGCCGATTTGTACTCTGAACCTGCTGCTACACTGAGATCAGGTTGTTCATTTTGAGCAACATCACAACTGCTACATGGCATATTTTAATGAAGAGAAGACAACGTATTAGGTCATCTGTGTCATCCATCCCCTAGCAGCCACAGGACTGATCCCCTCCGGTGTATTTTTTGGTACTTTATTCTGGTTTTAAAACTTCTGAGCAGTGATGGTTTTCACAATTTCAGTGCCTTTTCCTTTCCGCTCCTGTACAAAGCACCTGTCAGAACATTTGTTGCACCCCTCCTCTTTGTTTTCTTTGAGTGACAACGAAGAATTGCAGCAGATTACAGATCTGCAGTTGCTATGCATTTAGAATATTTTCTGGACCTAAGTCAGATTCATTGTAGAGAAGATTGAAATTTGGTTACTTGGCTGAAGCTTGATGATTTGGCCCCAAATCCAACTCCTTGTCTGAGAGTGTGGGTTCCAGCCATCAAACTCATTTGTCAAAACAGAGGAGTTGACTCGTCCATTCAGGTCATTTGGCACTCAGGAGATTTGTTTGAATTTACTT
Source organism: Steatornis caripensis (assembly GCA_013398225.1). Taxonomy (NCBI): domain Eukaryota; kingdom Metazoa; phylum Chordata; class Aves; order Caprimulgiformes; family Steatornithidae; genus Steatornis; species Steatornis caripensis. The sequence continues at coordinate 599,753 of VZSC01006787.1, forward strand.
TTTGTATACTCCTACCAGTAATTGTTATGATTACTGTAGTTTCCATTAATATTTCATAACAAAAGTGCTAAGCCACATGCCTAAAAAGCCTTAGACTCTAACTGTGTTAAAAGTGAATTAATAATGAAGAGNCCTTTTTGTACTCCTACCAGTAATTGTTATGATTACTGTAGTTCCCATTAATATTTCATAACAAAAGTGCTAAGCCACATGCCTAAAAAGCCTTAGACTCTAACTGTGTTAAAAGTGAATTAATAATGAAGAGAGAAGAGAACATAATACGTTTGACTACTGAAGTGATTCTTCTGTAAAATAAACCGGGANACTTTTTGTATACTCCTACCAGTAATTGTTATGATTACTGTAGTTTCCATTAATATTTCATAACAAAAGTGCTAAGCCACATGCCTAAAAAGCCTTAGACTCTAACTGTGTTAAAAGTGAATTAATAATGAAGAGAGAAGAGAACATAATACGTTTGACTACTGAAGTGATTCTTCTGTAAAATAAACCGGGAAATACAGTAAGTATGCAAATGTTCTGAAGTTAGGAATTCATATTTTCAGTCTAATCTCTTCACATGACTGTTTTATGTAATCTTCTTAATAACAAAACATAAAGGTCGCAAGATGGCTGGAAAATGCTGTCATGCAGTTCTGCTTTTGAAGTCAAAATTTATTTATGTATATTTAAGCTGTAAATGGCCTTATGGAATGAGGGCTCCTCTTAGAGGAACATTATTAATTTAAAAAATGAATTAGTTCTGTGTAAAATTTCCACAAATCCAGGACATTTTTCTTTATTTAACCTTTTCACAGTCTCTGCCCTTCTTTAAAGTACATTCAGTCTATATCATCTGTTACTCAGGAAGGTATTTAATACATGACTTGGCATCATTTGCATTATACAAGAAGATTAACTTTACAAGCTCTGCTATTAATCTGAGTAGCTCTACATATTGACCTATGAAAGAACATAATTAAGTTAGCTTAATTAAGTTAATTAATTGTTACACTCTGATGAACTTACTATTGAGAGGAAATTAAAGGCAAATAGAAAATGGCATTCATTGGTTTGAAATCATATTTTAAAGGTTTTTACAAAGATACATTATATTTAGATGACGAAAATATCTATTGTGTAATAACCAGAGCAGAGGCAATTAAAAATGTCAAAAGCTTAAGAATCTCTGCAGTATTCTCTCTTATTGCCTGACATTAGGCCATATTTCTAAAAGCAATTTAAAAACTGTGCTAGAAATTTAAAAAATAACTGTTGGGATTTTTTTTCCCCCAATACCCAAATAATTGAATTCAGAAATCGACACCACTGTCTACCCATGGACTACAGAGAAAAGCACACTATAGGAGTTAGATAAGTGTTATAATCCCATATCAGACTCTCCTCTGGGGGAGATAAAAGAGGGAAGGCTTGAAAGACAGAACATGGCAGCAAGCAGTACCCGGTCAAATGTACATACTCGCACATCAGTGTAAGAGTGTCTTTCTCGTGCAGTGATGGAGGGGAAAGGAGACGCTCCAGGAATTTCCTCCGTCAGCTGCATTTATGTTGTCAGGAATGCCTGCAAGTTCACTGCCGGAAAACATTCAGGGTTACAGCACAGACGCTGTGCATGGACAGACCCTCCACATGACTCCAACATCTGGGGCATGTTCATCGATCTTGATACGCACTGATGTGTACCCTGGGGATCAATTCCAAGTAGCCGTAATTAATAAAAAGTAAGAGGGAAATGGTGAAACATGCACAAATGTGCCACAATAAATGCTGCCAAATGAGCAGTTTATTAATCTGTGAGATTCATTAATTTAACCAGGGCTTTAGTTTGAAATTAATTTGTCTGAACAATTGTTAGTTCTCTACTAATTTTTTTCAGCGGATATATGGATTTTCTGGATGGCATCCTCAGTGATTTTAGGATTTCATGCTTTCTTTCTGCTGTAAAAATGATTATTTTAACTCCAGTGAAAACAGTATTTTCCCTGAGGTGTTATTCTTTGGCATTTCCAGATCACATGAAAGGGTCGTTGATCTGTGGATACATTCTCTGGAAAAATAGCAGCATTGAAAACGGGAAGCCAGTGGCATTTAGAATCACTTGTGTACAAATTTGTATTCATATTCTGAATACAGATAAACGGGAATTTCATTCCTTCAAAATGAAAAAAAAAATCTTTCCTTGAATGATACTAGGTTCTTTTTTATTTGATAAAATAAAATCTTTAAAATGGATAGGTTCAGAAGAAAAGATTGAACTATGGCTACTGTATTTTTACTAAGACATACTGTTTAACACCTTACCCACAAAAAAAAATGTTTTCATTTTTGTAGATTCAGTTTGAAATGAACATGTTGTTATATTTGGCTACGTAAAGGTGTTATGGAGTGTTAGACAACCGGTTATATTCTCAGAAGAAAGAACAGCTTTGATTTCAGCTTAAACGACATGCTGTAAATTTTTTTTTTTTTTTTTGCTAGAGTAAGAGAGTGGAAAATTGAATGAAAAATTAGAATTAAGCAAGCATTAGGTGGGAAAATAGCAGCAAGTTGTACAAGTTTGTTGTACAGGCTGTTTCACACCTGCTGTATATTTTGATAGCTGTACTGATGTCGGTGGACTTCAGTGTACCTGGGTGCACTACCTGGCCAGCTGTGACAGGATTGTTTTGAGGTGTTCGTGCCGTGGCGTGGTACGGTGTCAAGTAAGCAACTGCTGTCATTTGATGTGCGGCATGTGTGATACACGATGGAAATTCTTTCCTGGAGGAAAGTAAATTTATCTTCTTTCTTCAGTATGTTACGTACACATTCTTAGTCTTCCGTTTTCTTTCTTTTCTGAGGGATTTGTTATCTTCTTTCTTATCTGTAATATTTGAATGAAAAATTAAGCAAATACGTTCTCTGGTCATTGGTTGCAGTATAAATATTAGGCTTCATGTTGCGCTATGTGAACAAAGCAATGATCCTTTTTCTGGGTGACAAATGTCAGAAATTTTCTGGTTTATTTTAATATGACACGTTGAAAATATCATCAGAATCCTTTTAAGCTATTATAGTCTAGATTTTGGATAATGAAGCTTGAGCAGCGCAGAAAATTTCAATGTCATCTTTAAGGTAGTGAAGATAAGCAGAGGTCAGTCAGTAGTCATTAACGTTGTAGCTTATATAGATTTTTCCCTACCCACTTGTTTCAGAGTTATCTCTGAACTGCAGTGCAATCCCAGTGCTGCTTCATCAAAGTATTGTTCCTTTAAATTTCTCTCACTGTTAAGCAGAATATTTAGGAGACATTGAAGAGTTCATATTACCTAACTATTTTAGCATGGTGAGATTGATGGTGTTTTGTTTATTAGAATAGCCCTTTTTGCTATTAATATGCATTTTTGTGATAGTCATATATACATTAATTTACCCTGGTTAACGGTAAATTAAAATTAAATTTACGTTAGCACCAAGTATATCTTTTCGGAAGACTATGAAGTAGATTAACACACACCATTATCTTTTGTAGCCCTCATTGACCTGCTACGTCCTTGTTAAGTGAACAGTTTTTCTACAGTTAATCTTTTATTTTTTAAAGGGACTACGCAGCTAGCTGAGTCTCCCCAAACCCTCTAGATTACCTGGGATACCCAGAGCTACATATTCTGTGCTATAGTTACGGGCTTTGTTTTATTTAGAAACTGAAAATGTTACTGAAAATACAGTTAAATTCAGCAGGAATTATACTACAACGAGAAGTGGTATTTTTGGGAAGTTAGTTATCTGTTATCCAGTCCTGATGTGTTTTACTCTGGTAAGATTCTTGTTTAAACTGATTGAAGTCAGCACAGGAAATTGAAGATAAGTAGTGGAAATTAGCACACATTTTCTACCCATAAAGTATACTTTTTTGTCCTCTCGTAAGGGACTACTTTGGTATTATTCTGTATTCTCCATATACGCAAAAGAGGTGGAGATATGCCTATTTCACGACTTAGCTGGCTAAAATTATTTGTCTAAACCTCTGTAGATTGTGCTGGTGTTCACTGAAAAAGATGCTTGCAGAAGGGCTTTTCAGGGCACCCAGAGCAGTCTTTAACCTAGAGGAATGTGTTTCGCTGGTGGCTAAGGCAGGGGCCTGGAGGTGCTCTGCAATTCAGTAGCCAGCACAGCAAATCCTCGGTCAATTTACACCAGCCCAAGCCCACACCACTGCTGAAAGGGCCACCTGTTCCCGCAGCCCGCCTGCTGATCTTGTTGGCCCAGAAGACGAGTGAGCTGGGTCGGTGGGCTGACCTGGCAGACCGTGGTGTGACATCCACAGAGAGTGGAGGGATTGCAGAGCTGCGGACCACGACCTCCCTCTTCAGTGGCAGCCTGCAGTTAAATGGTCCAGGACCAACAGTGAGACTGCATTGTAATTGAGGTGCTCTAGAAACGTTAAATTAAAATAACCCTCAAAGTACTCATTGGTGTTTCTGGCTTTAGTGTATTGGCCAATTCTTCTGTATTTATCCATTCAAAAGGAGCACCACTTCTTCTTTTTACAGCTTTCCTCTCTCTTTAGCCCACAAGAGTAGGCTTGTCATATTTGGGTTGTTCAGGAGATGCACTACAATTAATGTTGTAACTAATGAAAATCCTGCTCCTCTTTCTGTAAATTAGGATCAACTGCTACTTGTAAGTTTTTCAGACAGGTGATTTAGTTACGCAAAATTTAGATTGTGATTTGGAATCAAGAACCGCAGGCACTGGAATGCGCAGCAAGTGGTATATCTGTGCTTACATCCTTGTGACTTTTTTTTGTGATCTTTATCAGAACAAATCTTTTCAGACTATTAGTGCAAAGAGGCATATCCAGACTGTGCTTTTTTGGGAAACTGTCACTGTTGGCTTGGATTCAACAAAATATAGGGAACCATGTTCAAAGCTAGGACTCTAACCTGAGTATCCTCCCTCAAAAACAGTAAATTTAAGTAGTAGGTTCTAATTTGGGGTCAATTTACAAAGGAAATTCCAAAATGAGTAGTTGGTGTAGGAAGTTGCCTTAAATCTGGACAACTGAATGACAATACATTGTTCTCTGTATGTTTTCCAGAACTTCGATTATATTTGACTCCAGTTTTCTCCAAATTTTCGATAGACTTTTTGCGTGTAGGCACTCACTGCAGGTAAACTCAGTTAATCCAATATTGGTCACACAGGGTGGATATTATGAAGATAAATATCCATAGTTTAGGAGGATAAAGACAGGCTTTTAGAAATTACCTTCTTAGAGAAGTATAGAAAATTAAACACAAAGTCAAGAATAAAGGCACTTTTGTTCTAATGTAGCTCTGAATCTGGGAGGTATAATACTCAAAATTGAAGACAAGATATGAAATAGTAGGAAGCATAAAGAAAGATAACATAAAGAAAGGAGCAGAGAACTTTTTCTGTATTTTAGATGCTTATTTTTATTCTCATTTTCTGACAATCTTTGTTTATATAGTTAGCTCTGGGAAAAAGATCCCAGTAAGTCAGCATTTAAAAATTGAGTCACCCATAGAATATAATTTGTGTGCATGGTGTGCAAAATTTTAGATGTTTGTTTCTGAAAAATGCTGCTTGTTTTAACAACCTCTTTATAGTTTCAAGGGTGGTATTTGAAATCAGGATAGAGGCAAAAATGATGTAGTGTCATTCAGAGCCTGTAGATAATCCAAAAGTCTCCATTGTTCGTATTTTAGCCTGATAAGCAGCAGAGTAAAAATAACCCAATTTTAAAGTTGTGTTGTTACTTGAGAAAGCTTTCAGTATCTGCAGATACAGCAACTTATTCAAAAAGAGGAAGCACATAAAAACCTACAAAAATGCAAACCAAACCCCAATTCCTGTAAGAAAGACTGAGTAGAGGAAACTTCCTTCGTCACCGCCAGCATGACACCCTGCAAAATCTCTCCTTATGCCGTGGAGGGAAACGCATTTTATCCCTTCATCCCTTCCTCAACGTCTCATGTAGAAACACTGAACACTTAGAGAAAATTTGAAAAGAAACTGTTAATTGAATTATTTTATCTGAGATTGAAAGGTGGAAGAATCTACATTGCTCTTTAAAATAATATTACCATTCTTAAAGCCGAAGTTTCCTAAATTCCTCCTAGGATACTACGTATTTCAAGTGAAATTTCTTTATGTCAAAGTTTATTGTATTTAGTAATAACACTTAATTTGGGAAATTAATAGGGATACATTTGATTTGTTCTTGCCTTCATCTTGCAGTCTTCCGTGAGCATCTGCCTGTGGCCATTGAAGGCGACAAGAAACTGGGCTAGATAAACATCTGTTTGTCTTATTTCTTTATGCCAAAAGTTAACCTGCCAGTGTCTGGGTGGAGTGATGAAGTCAAGAAATAGTGTCAAAATTTAAAACTTTTTAGATGCAGTATTGCTTACATAGTGTAGTTTCTGTTCTTTTTTTTCTTGCTAAATCAGCATCTATGTTTGTATTTCACTATTTACTACAAATGTAGCGCATTGAGAAGACGGCTTAGCTGGTATTTCTGGAGTATTATAACTTTATTATTTTTGTTTACTGAATTAATGCTAGTTAATTTAAATCAATATGCATCTTGATTTGAATTTAATAAGCAAGAGGTCTTTCTGTTACAGTCTGTGAAGCCCCCGTAACACAGATTAGCAAATAATTCTGTTCAATTATATATTTTACTTTTCTCCTGGCAGTCGTACCCCAAGAGCTAGTCATTTTGCGTATTTATTTTTAACTCCATAATCTGTATTGTGAATACATTTCCATTTTGCAGTCAGTGCTATATGATTAAAAAAAAATTATCCTTACCTCAAAGGGCTTCCATTTCTAGTATAAAACCGGATGTTGTGAATAAAAAATTTTTTAAAAATCAAGTTGTTTTCTGTTTGCTGCATTTTGGCTAGGGTTTGCACTTTTTTTAAAATGAAAGGCTGATAATAAGACTGATAATATTGTTTCAAATATTTGGAAATTTCACTGTTTTTTTCCTACAGAGTTTATTATTCAGCAGTTTATAACAGCCTCTACTTCTCTGCATAATACAGAAGCTTAAGTTAGTAATAGCAACAAGATTAAAGACAGTGAATGGATCGCTTAATGGAACAAATGGATTCCTAGTCCTATTAATTGGTGAGCTTAAACTAGAGAAGTATTGCACTTGTAAACTGGGTAAATGGAAGGCTGTTTGCATAAATATTTTTCCGCTGTTAAAGCGCGTCATTAATAGACTTGATCAAATCAAACCAAGGGTCTGTATCAAGCAGCTTCATCATCCATGTAGTCATGAAGTGAATGTCATCAGAAATCACTGGGCTTAAACACTTAGCAGCTCAATATGATAAAATGACTGCATTTTTATTTCCACAATAACCTCAAATCCTCATATTAAAAAGTGGCAAATTTTTTTGCCCTTTGCTGTTCTAAGTGTGACACATGTAACAATTATTCATCATTCCATAATGGATCATTTTTATCAGAGTCCTGTGTCTCTTCTGTATATATAGAATAAATATTTATGTTTTCTCATTTTTCTGAACTAGAAGATACTGATAGAATAGGTTTGAAGTGTCAACTATAATTCATTGCCTGCAAAGAAAAGCTTTATACTGATACTGTGTGAAAGGAAAAGAATATCTAAATCATTTCAGCAGCAAGCTTATAACCAAGATAATATCAGCATTTTCCTTCTTGAAAATATATCTGCCGTAAATTAAAGGAGGTCTTCAGTATTTTATTAAAATGCTTCTGACAAGTTTAACCCCATCTTCAACAGGAATGTACGTATGAATACGAAACCCTTTTTAAAAAAAACAGTGAAGGTCAAGTGAAAGTTAAAACAAGCTTGCAGTAAACTTCAAACTAATTCTGCAAATATTTTGTTTGGAACACATTAACAAATTGCAATGCTTGTTTAGTATCAACCTAAAGGTAGACATTTTATTGTTATAGAGAGCTTAAGATGTATGCAGCACTTCCACGTTTTGTACAATAGTCATATAGTTTGCAAAAAAAGCCCATGAAATACATGTATACTGAATATATTTCAATGAACACTTAATTTAGTTAAAATTAGCCTTAGCAGTAAATGTAATAGAGGAGAGGTGCATGTCACAGTATATAATTATGTTTAAATATATACATAGCAAAGTAATTGGGTTAATAAGAATATAGTTAGAATTCAAAATATGTTTGTAATGAAGCATTTTATACACAAATGCTGTGGTTCAGTATCTTAACACGTTTTCAGCTATGCTTCCGGTTTCTTTAACAGGAAAGCGTTGGCACTATTTGTAATGAAGTAATAGCACGAGAGAAAAGCTGCGTGTAATGAAACCTTGCACCTATTTCGCAGAATTCCTAGCTCTCCCTTCATTATTTTTTAAAACATTTTGATTTTAAGTCCTTCAGAGGGTCATATACCGCCTTTCACTAAAGGCAGAAATGTACCCACTTCCCGCTCAAGGGCGACAGGTTAAGTTTCATGCTTTCTTTGTGAGTGCTCCTTCCCCAAGCCCTGAGCTGCAGCAGCAGCAGCAGCTCCTCCCGCGTTTACAGCCACTTGCTCCCTAATTCCAGCTGCAGCTGGAGAGCGTGTGTCCTTTGAGAGAGGTGTTCTCCAAGATGCTTGCTCAGAAGAGCCATTTCTTTTCTGGAGCCAGTCCCATCCACAGAAGACCCAAAGCATCCATCACAGGCTGGACCAGCTTTTTGCAAACAAGCAGAAAGCTGAAACAAAGTCTCAGTGTTTCTGACATACATGAGAATTTTACCTTGAACCCCAGGTGTTTTTTTCCCTGCAATAAATTTAACTTTAATCACTCATTAGTATCACGTCACATTGAAACAAGCTGAAAGTTTTTCTAAGGTCATGTATTCAATAGGAAGCTTATGAAAATATAATTTTATGAAGTATACCCAACATTTCAGTTTTGAACTGCTGCGTAGAAACTTGATAATTGTTTTCTTTAAAAAATCATATATTTGAAGACAATGTGAGAATAAATTATTCCTCTCCATGACAGAAATACAGAAGCAGTCCTTCATTTTGGAAGCAATTAGTATGTTAGGAAAGTCGTTACTGTAAAGCTATGCATTTGGCCCTGCTAGTAACATGAAAAAACAAAGTGAATTTACGGTATTTGCTGTTGTCAGATTGCATTAGCATCTTAAGCATGATAAGAATGTCACTAATGTGAAACAAAATTAATTACTATGATAAGGCAATAAGACTTGTTTAATACTGCGTGATCAGTAGCATGAAAGAAACTTGCAATTTCAATTCCTTCTGTAAATATTTCCAGTTCCTACAGACTCTGAATCTTTACCTTTTGTGACAGACGTAGTGGATTTTACTCCTGGATGGGCACTCTGTAGAAACAAAGTGTTAAGGATGTCTCCATTTGCTTGCCATCTGTCCTTGCTGCAATGTTTTTAGCATATGTATTAGGGAATTGTTGCACTATCCCATCCTAAAATCAATGTAGAAGATAAGGGTGATGAGTTATGTTCTAGAAGCTCGCTCCTTCTGCTGTCCACCAAGTACGTCTTCTGTAAGCAAATTGTCTAACTTTCAGGCAGCTCAAACGCAGGAAAGATGAGTCTGAGCCATGGCTGTTGAAGTTAGCAATGGTTCTGTATCAAACCGCATAGAAATGAATTGATTAGCTTTGATCATATTTCACTCAGGTTTTTAAGGATCTTTTTTAAGTTTGTGCTGTTTATATGTGCTGAATTTTGGTCAGCGACCTCAAGAGGCCTCGAAGTAACAGAACCTCAACCCAAACAGCTGCCTGCACGCTGGATGAGAACCTCTTTTAACTGGAAGGTTCCACTGCTTATTAGAGGGAAGCAATGGCATCGATTGCATTTGTATCTGTAAATTCTACATACTCGATTTATAAGCAGCATCATACCGGAAAGATTGTTATTTTCTCGACAGCAGACAACCGTTTGTATTTGGTCTTGTCCTGCATATTCACTAGGTTCTCTTACCTTATGAAGAATTTGAGTTAATTAATAGTAATAAAGGCAGGAAGTCAATTGAACCATTTAATGTTCCACCAACTACCCTAAGTGAGACTGTAAACTTTTTTTTAGGGTAAAAGCTTTTCTCTCAGTGTTGTCCTGCTCAAAACGCAGACTTTTGGTGTTGAAAATGAACCTTGACTAGGTGGGCAAGACACTATTCAGAATCAATAAAACTCAGCATTTCATTCCAAAAAATCGATCTGTCTGCATCTGTATGGGTCTGCTTCTGGAGAACTATCTAGAGCTTTCAGTTGCTTGCGTACAATCAAATGCAGGCTAAAAACTTAGAATTCACAACAGCCCATTGTTCTTTCCTTTAAAATATCTGTTCATGTTCAATGTAAGAGAGATACTCTATGAGTATATGTCTATATTGAAGTGTGAGGACATACCTGTTGGAAATCAGGCTGTCACATGCACTTGGCTTTTGTCTTTGAAGAGGCATGCTAACAACTTAGCATTCACAGCACATCTTTCATCGAATTGGCTCCTGGTATGCTGTGGGACAAGTTCATCTGACAAAAACTGTTTCAGGCTACCAGTATGTAAAGTTGCATATAGCAGAGGCTTTTCTTGCCTGCAAAAGCCCCAGTATCTCTGTTCCAACAAAGTGGATACATTAGATGAATTTATTTTGTTACAAGTCAGGTTTTTTGTGCTTTGAAACAGAAGTACTGAGAAATAGTTGGTTGTCTTCATCCCTTCGTGAACCACAGGAGCCTGCCTACATTGCCGAACAAGTATGATGCCTGCATGGCAGACTGAGCAGGCACACGGACTGCTACTTCCTTTGTGCTTCTCAAACATACAGCAATACTTCTGAGGCAAGCAAACTCCAGGATCATGTAGTCTGGTAGACTTTGATCGACTGGTGGTGACTTCGGAATTTCAGCGCGAGAGTTCACATCTTCGCAGTGCTTTGTGAGGAGCTTGCTTCGCATCTTCCAGTACCAAACAACTTCATTACGAGAGCCTACCTTTGGTTAGAAGTAAAGTCATACTGCTCCTTTCATAGTAGTGTACCAGCTAGCTTTAAGCATGTGGCCAATCTTGCGTTTGAACGTGGTATTTCAGTGGAGACGATCAGGAGGAATATAAACGGGGCTTTCTAAAGTGCAAATTTCTTAGACCACATATGCTTGAGTGTGCCTCTTAGAGTATGAAAAAAATTGTTAACTGCAGCGTATGTACTGCCTGATTTTGCAGGGCTTGATAGGTCACTGGTTCGTAAATATTAATGCAGAAAACAGGAGAACGGTGCACAAGCCAAGGTATTGAGATCTGGCCTTTCATATGTTTGGACAGGCATGGCGTTTTGTTGTCAATTGACACTTCTTACCCTTTCCTCCCGTGGGTTATGAAATCATATGCCCTGAGGAAAGAAAATTTAATTATGCATTTAACGTTTTTGGAATAGTGGGGAATCTGCATCTGGTGTGGTGAAAGCAGGATGGTTTTATCTGTAAAAGTTAGTTACAAAAATTGTCTCAGTTGCTATGATTACAAACTGCTGTATTCCTCAGAAAATCTGTAACCGTTGAGACAAAAGCTGCTATTATCACTGTTAGAATCTAAATCTTTTTGTCAGAGTGATGGAACATTAATGTGATGGGATTTCTAAAATATTAAAAAGTTTGACTTGTGAAAGTAGTAATAGAAATGTGTCCCTGTGTCCAAAAAGTATTTAGGGGCAACACCTAATGTAACAGCTTACCAGCAGATAGACGAGTACAATGCAACTTGAGTTCTCTATTCCACCCCATCCAAACCACCCATCCAAATTGTTCAGTTTTTGACAGTTCGTTTTGCATGAAAAGACTGGAAGCTTAATTTTCCAGGTACAGAAGAAAAATAAAATAAAATACTGGAGTAAGTAGTGTCTGGATGCTGCTTAGCAAGGATTACTGATTTAGTCATGGTCTAGTTCTCTTCCCCAAGATGAGAATAAGGACTGAAGTCTGGCAACTGCTGTTACTGGCTACGGAATAGATAGGTGGACTGTCATTTAAAACAAACGAACAAACAAACAAAAAAGCTGAACACGTCAGTTGGAAAATTTAATTTCTGTGTTGTACCCTTTCATCTAAAATTTTTAATTTCATTCTTGCAGAGGTGGATAAAATATGTTGCTCAAGAGAATAAACCTGAGCTTAAATATTACTTCATATATTCCCTTTCAGAAATCAGGACTCCGACTTAAAGGTCTTATGACAGATGAATGAGCTGCAAATTACATTTATCAGTGACATATTTGTTGCCTGTGTCAACCATTACAAAATGGACACCGTAGGACAAACGGACACCAAACTGTTTCAGTTTTTCTTCTTGGATTCCCTTAAATGCCAGATTAGAGGACAAATTATGATTTAGAATTTTAAAAAAGGGAAACAACTGCCAGGTATTTCCTTTCTAGGATAATCTCCTCAGCTCCACACACACACACACACACCCACCTTGAACATCATCTGCAAGTGGTGAGCTGTTACTTGTACCTTATCCTTGTACCAAGAGAAGATGTTCTTTTAAGGAAGTAGACAGATAACAGCAACAAAGAAAAAAGAGTTCATGTCTGAAGGAAAGGACATTTTAAGCGTCATCTTAAGTTATCTTCAGAAACTTTCCTGGTTAAAAAGGTGAGAATTTTGTGAAGTACACTGTGGAAGCTAGGAGGAGACAAGCCTGGAGATGATGAAACATCCACCAAAGGGTGAAGCTCTGCACATGTTGAGAAGGCAGCAAAAGGAAATGATTTGTGGGAGGAAGGTGACATGGCCTTGAGATGTGCTATTTTCACTTGCTTTTGTCTACAGCTGTCAGCTCAAAACAAAACAACCAAATGGGCATGGAGAAAATTCCCTTTTATTCTTTGTATCAATGGATAAGACCTTGAAAATGAAAAAATATATTTGGGACTTTATCCAAGGAGTAGGGGAGGGCTGTGTTGCCTTTAATGAAACTATTCAGAGAAAATAAAAATCTTAGCTGTCACCTCAATCACTCAGAGAAACAACAGGGAGAATTACAGATAGAGCCTTTATTTCTACATAGACCAGGAATGCAAATCCTTTTCATTAAGCTAGAATACTAGCTTATTCCTGGGAGCCGGTGCAGGCAAAGCGCAGTTCAAATCACCTTGGAAAGAATAGTGCCAGGAAATGTATTTTCCATTTGCTTGGATCTTCTTTCTCCTTCTTGCACGCTTTCATGCTTCTACCAGCTAAACTTTGAAATGTCCTGTATAAAAAAAAAATCCTTATGTCTTGTGAGAAATCGTAGAAATTATTGATCAATTTACCTTACTGTGGAGAAGTGTGTAAAACTGACAAGTTTGGCTATGCCAAAGACTACGTTAAGAAAATGTTTGCTTCACAAATGGTAGAAAATGCCATTTCCTTTTAGCCAACGGTAGCCACTTGAGAACTTAGCTTGGATCCCCAGACTACAGAATTAACTTGAGTTGCCTACCCTTGGCTTACAAGTGTCGTGTTTTCCCACTCTGAAGGCAAGTAGGAGAGCTACAGTTAGATACTGAAGGTTGTTAGAGTGAGCTGCCAGTGAGCTCTGGCACCTGATTCACTTTCGTTGTGCTTTCTGCAGATTTTGGGTTGTAGGACTGTAATCCATTAGTTTACTGGAATCTGCTTTTAATCTGGGTAGGTACCGTTTGTTTTTTTTTCTCCTCTGCTCAAGGCGTAAGTTCAAGACAGAGACCTCTATGAATAGCTACTAGTTTGGCTAGGATGAAAAGGTAGGTAGCTCTGAGTACTGTGATGGAAATATCTTAGTGCTATGCTTTCATCATTTTAAGTTGCTTAAAGATTGTTGGGCTTTTATTTTTCATTTAAATACCTGGTGAATCTCACTGTGCTGACAGAAGGCCTGACATCATATCCACAAGCAAAGAGCCGTGTTGCCTTCTGTGTCATCAGCGGACCCAGAGCTTCTGCGAGGGAGACAAGGGGATGCTGGTTTTCTGGCCCTTCTCTGCCAGGACACATAGGTGGCAAGCCACCGGACTCCACAGGTGTCTGTCATTTTTCAGGATGTTGTTCAAGTTGTGACCTGTGGTTAATCAGTCTAAGAAAGAAAAAACAAAAAATAGCCATGTTCATTGACTAGGAAGTTACTGTTTTCCGTGGCGGTAAAATATGAATAAGGGTTTTCTGAATGGGCTCCTGCGTGCTGTGGGGCGGCTATTTGAGGTACACTTGGGTGCTTTGGCCTGTAGAAAAAAGGAGACAGTACCTGCTAATGAGGAAGCTCTTGCTGAATAGCGTAGCTTATGCGCTGCACCAGCAAAGTACCTAATGCCGTAATAAGCTACAAATCCGAGCTATTCAGGTTGGGATAAGTGTTACAATCAATTATTGTGGCTTTCAGTAGAGTGCCTGTTCCTCTTCTTTTTGTCAGACTTAGCCTCTTACCTGCCTTGTTGAGTCATATCTTGATGTGAGATAATTATATCCGGTCACAGCTGGTGTTGAATGCTGATGCGTATGAAGCTATCCGTGGGTTAAACTTCTCAGTTAATGAGGAACTGACTGTGTGGGATTGGATTACCGCCTGGATTAGGTTTCTAACGCAATTCATTTCCAGGCATCCTCTTTCAGTATTTTCACTACACTTTAGTCTATATTAAGGTGGAAATTGGATTAAAAAGACAAAGCGTGAAGTCATTTGCTGAAGCAAACAGTGTTAGTGCCAAATTTTGTATAAAAGGATGCTGCTGTGGGTCTCTCTCTTCTAATCCGCGGAGAATCCCTCCACCTCTGAGTTTAAGGACTTCATTTCCAAATACAATGCACAGGGGGTACGTAAACCCCTGTTAAACAGTTCATTTTGTGCATTCATCTCTTGTTTGTTTAGGGTATTAAAAGTGTTGTTTTCAGCCTGGAACAATCCCATTCATGCAGAAATCACTTTGTAAATGTAAATACTGTGTTAGTGACAGCTCTGTTCAGAGCTAGTATTTTAACCTGTCGGGCAGTATCAGTAGCTCTCCTCCTGTAATTAATGTTTTGGATACACAAAAGAAAATTCTGCCTTCTGTTTTTCTCAGTGAAAAAAAGATTTTCAGGAGGAAAACTTGGTTATACAGAGAGGCAATGCTTACTGTATCTGAAAATGTGTTGACAGGGCAAATGAATTATGGCTGTTCGTGGAGGAAGGCGATGTTGCGTGTGAAATTTCCGCTGTCCTCTGAGTAAACAGCAAAGTTTGAATTGCAAGCACAAGACAGGACATAAACGATACATTTTAAAAATCACAAATCAGAAACTAAATATCAAAAAGTATGTGCACCCGAAGATGTAATTCTGGGCCACAACCTTAAAAATTTGTCATCACCTGCTGCAAGGCAACCTAAATATGAAAGTATATTCACACAGAAAAAACTGATCTAACTCAAGCTGACCACTGCAGCTTTCACAGAGAGGATATCGACTACTTCTTAAATGCTATTAGGATGTGGTCTTCCTTGGAGAGCACCTACTTGTCCTCTTGAAAAAGTGGAATAGACACATCAATTTAATTTGATCCCCCTGGCTTATGTACTAGCGCTGACTTGGTAGTTACTTCCTTATTTCATTATGTTTTATAAATGACTCCATTCTCTTTTCATCATTCCAAACCAGACACCTTTTTTATGCATTGCCTTCTGATTGCTCTCAAAGCATCTTTCCAATTAAATAATTTCCTGATGAAAGACAAGTTTATATGAAGTAGAACTGGTTTTCATATGCTTTATAGCTTGCTGCATATTATATTGTATCATGTATCATAAAACTCGTGCTATTAATGGTTGTTTACTTTTCCCAGAGACCAAAATTAGGCATCAGAATTTAGAACCAGGCAATTTCTTGCAATAACTGCACTCGTTTTATGTCTTCTTTGCTGGTTTCAGAAAGAACCAGGTGATGTTCTGCACCAGATAGGTTAATGCTTTTAAAGCCTTCTGTACTTTCTGAATATAATAACAATGACAGCACTTAGCACTTATATAAATCTTTTCATGCATAGAGCTCCATCCTGACATTGAAAGTCTTATTATTATGCACGTTTTACGGATAAGTTCTATAATGTAGCAGTGAGTTCAATTTCCACACCGTCCAGGCCGAGTATGTGTAGGGGGACAAACGTCAGAGATTTTAGCCAAGAAGTTCCTTGTCCGAGTCTCAGACCTTGTTTTACTATGGACACGTGCATTAACTTTATCCTGGTTTCTGTTAGTGACCCTCCTCTAGATTACAAATCCTATTACATACCACTGCTCCATGTCTGCCTTGCTTTCAATGACATTTTCCAGCTCACTGTCCAGAGGTTTTCTCAGTTTTCTCCACACACCGTGCTTCATACGGGCAGTTCTCACCTTGACCTGAGTTCCATTTCCCCCCTGCCAAAAGCAGACCTCTTGACTCCGCAAGGCTCAGTACTGTTTTGATAAAATATCTGCAATAACTGTCTGATTTTTTGTGTCTGTCCTGTATATTTGCTTTATAAAGAAACGTAGAATATTTCTATCATCTGAAATAGTTTTATGTTCATTTTGATGATAGTAACTTTTTCATCGTTCTTCATTTATTGGCCATACTTGGCACAAAAACGTGATTGAGATACATGCCCATTATCCTGACCCACCTAGCTTTTATGATCTTTTACCTCTTGTCCTTCTTTCTTTTTTTTCATAACTGATTTTAGGCTCCGCAAGATCAGACTCTCCAGATGTGTGTGTACAGTATGTGGCATGATATGACTTTGCCAAGATTTGGTTTATTAATTAATATTATAGTTAAATAAATATTATATCTATATAGGACCATTTATCAAATTGAACAGCAACACCTTGAAAGGAGCTAGAGACCCTTCTCTACCTGGGTCTTAAAAGGCATCATTTCTGGGGTCTTGAATGGACGATGGAAGCAACAGCTAACAACATTTTTCAGGTGTTCCTTTTTTGAGAACTTAGCTCCTGAAAGGTTTCCTTGAATTTAAGCGAGTTGAAAATGCTTCAGTCCACTTCCAGTCACAAATTACTAGCTGTCACTGACGAGAGTACTGACAGACAAAGGGAGGCATCAATTATTGTGGGAACAGTGAGGTCCTTGATTTCTTGTCTACCAAAATAGCCAGTGTTTGCTGTATTTTCTTCATAGACTTCATATTCCTAATAATCGTATTTTAAAATTACATTGACAGGTGAAATAGTATAGTTACGTGTTTGTTTCTAAATTTAAGTGCTGATTTAAATGACAGTGCTACAGGCTTTTGTAGTTCTTGTTGTGTTGCATTGTCTCAGGTACATCTAGATGAGAAGAAGCGGGCAAAATTGCTTGTATCAAATACTAGGTAGTGTTTTCCACAGGAGAACATGAGCCTGCTTTTTCTACACAACCTTTTTTTTTTTTTTTTGTTGCTACCTCTTCTGTTTTGTGAGTCAAGGAGACATATGATGATTATCTTAAATCACAGGTAAACAGAAAATAATCAAATAGTTACTGTCTGTTAACTCTTAGAATCGTGGTATCCAGTTGCTGGAGCTCCTGTACGTGCAGAAAGAGAAAATCCAATTAATAAAACCAGACAAATAGATTTCAACTAAGTAAGATGAGTGAATATGTAAGCACGTGCTTGGTATTGTCAGGTAACACTGACAGTTACGAGAGCAGCTGTGGCACAAGAGCAGCAAGCAGCAACTGTGGAACGTTGCTGACCCTATGTAAGGTGCTGGGCAGGAACTCTTTAGAGGCAACTGACTGGCAGCCCTAGGATTTCAGGAAAAAGCAGCCCTGTGAAAATAGCCTCAACTTCCTCTTAAATACCCATAATTTAAATGTCATGCTTCATCCGGGGGGCTGTTTAAATTGAGTATTCCGTTCCAGAGAAGCCTTGTTCTACAGTGTATTTCATACATAACCCCACTAAGTAGTTGAACGTCACGGTGCATGTATACGTGTTTGCAAGTCGTGACCCTTAATGGTTGCGAAGAATGTTACGTGTTGGAAGCAGTGTGATTAAATGTAATGGGAGACAAAAACCCTTCTGAGTGAGTAGTCTTCTGAGGAATGGAGTTTAGCGAGCTTCAAGAGGAGTTTCAATGAATGATACTAGGTGGCTTCAGTGTTTTAAGGAAAAAGTAGATAAATAATGATTAAAGAATGTGAGCTCTGTAATGAGCTCTTCTACCATGAATATGCAAAACACTAACTAGTGATAGCCAAATTTCCCTAGCTTTGGGAATCTTTTAGAATATAGCTTTTCAGTAATTGAATCACATAAAAGTATTTTTTCTCCCACTGTTCTAACAAAGTTATGTGTGCTTTGTTGGAGGGTGAGCAGAGATGGGAAGCAAGTTGTTGACAAACCAAAAGATTACTTTGATGAGAATAGTGAAACACTAACTTCTACATTTATCAGAAAGAAATGCACCACGGACCTGTAAGGACCCATGTTTGTGGTGACTGTCTGCACCGAGGTAAGGTCTGTCAATTAATTCGATTAAGTTTTTCAACGGCAACCTTTTTTTTTTTTTTTTTTTTTTTTACAAAGTGCATAAATATTGTTAGAGAAGAAGTTTTGGAAGGGTATCAGAGTGTGTTTGGAGGCAGATGCTACTTTTACAGGGCAGGTTTTTGCAAAGTTGCTTTTGATGATAGTATTACCTTAAATGGTTGAACATTGTGTAATTTCCAGTTGAAAGAGTTTCATCAGATTCTGAGTTCAAAAAATTACAGTGAAGCAGCATTCCTATCATGACAAATTACCAAAACATCCCTCAATATAGCCACTGACTTTAGAACCTCACTTGGAAATGCAAAGACAAGTGGAGGTTGAAGAGAATTCGTTCTGTTGTTAAACCTAATACATTAATTTTTTAGCTTAGAAGCTGATCAGCTTGAAACTACCGAAACCTTGGTATATTGAATGTTACAATTTTGACTCAAAATTGACTATGTGTTTATTACCAATACACCCTTGATGCTTCAAATACAGTTGACTTGATCTATTGTATGAAACAGGACTGTTCAGGCATCATTACAGAACCAGAACAGTAAGCGCTATCTTCAAATACAGAAATAAAGTCAAAATTTAAAACTAAACAAATCTACAAGCCTTCCTTTGCCGTCAAGCCAACTGAATTCGAACTTCTAAAGCCACAGATTTCTTGTCTTGTTTGATTGCAGGTCCATAGCCAAATGTTTGGGTTATATTGTCGAATTAGAAGTATGTTTATACAGCTTGTAAAGGAATGATTTTGACTTCTGGGTAGGTCTGCAATGCTAATGTTAATTTAGATGAAATGAATGATAACAGCAGGGAAGGTGTATGTCTTCCATGAGAGACTGTGCTTGGGTTGTTAGCATGAAGATGTGGATGTGGTCCTAGCCTAGAACGCTCTTTTGGGGATTTTATTCAATGGATGTTGAAATCATTGAAACGTCTATCTACTAATAGTTGTTGGATTCTGGATTTAAATGTCAGGATGTGCTTTGGGGGACCTACTGAAAGGAATTGTGGGCTTTTTTACAAAAGCAAAAGTCTCTTCCACCTCTGCTTTCTTCATCAGTAGCACGGATTTTAATTGCTATCATAGTCTATCCTCCATCTGTTTCTACAGCTTTGTCCATTTCTATCAGTTTGGTTTGCATCTTCATGCATTGTGACTAAATGTAGGCATTCAGTATTACACCAAATAAATGTAATTTTTACAGCATTTAGTTTTATCACATTTTGGAAAATAGGTGACTAAAATAAAGGCCTTTGCTGTGTTGTTCAGACTCCTGTGTCATCGTATTAGCTCCATTGAAAGAAGATCTGTCTTTTATGCCTTGAGCCTGAACAGAATGTCATGACTGCACTCAGGTGAAATGTTCTGATGAAATATAAAAGAAAGGAGAAAAAAGCTTTCTGAATTTTTAGCTGTCACGTTATAGCAATATTTTCATGAATTCCCAAGTTATTAAATTTAGAATACTGCAGTAGACTTTTTTAATTAAATGGGCATTTTCTTTTGTCATGAGGAAAGAAAAAAATGGTTATGCTTTTTACAGTAATTTAATTAAGCATCTCCTGTAAGTTTATTTCAGTATCTATCATGGCTCACTAAAGTTGGAATTCAGTATAGAATGGTAGATTAATTGCCCTTTGTCTTAGATAAAATAAGAATCCTGAATATGCAGAGTCATGAAATTTAATTGTGTTACTCAATTGCTTATTCAATGCTTTGGAAACCTGAATCAAGAAATACTGAAGAAGAGGGCCAAAGGTTGTTAAATGTAGCGAGTAACACAGATTTTGAACTTTACTTAATGAACCAAGTGTTTATTACTATGAAATAAATGCACCATTTAAAGAATTACGGTGGAAATGTAAAACATTAAAACTCTAATTAATTTTGGTCAGAAGCATGCAATGCACTCATTTTTCCTAAAACATTTTCATTAGGGTCTAGGTTTTCTCTGTTATTGAGATAAATGTATTCCTTTCATATGATAGTGCTATCTTTTTCCATTAAAAACGTGTACTTCAGCGATTTTTCGAGTGATGTCTTTCAGCTGCCTTTGACTGTAGGAAGTGTGTCTTGGTTGTAGCCTATGGGAGCATTTCTATATATCCTGGTTGTGCCTACTTTTCTATTTAATATTGTTAATCCTTTTGGAAACCAAGAATGTTGAGACCTCTTGATTAAAGGCTGTCTATAGCCAAGCTTATTTGTGAAAACAGTTAAAGCATGAAAAAGAGCCTTCAGCTATCATACATGTAACTACCAAGATACATATGTAGCCTAACAATTGAGCTGTTAAAAATCAGCCTCTTACTTGTTTTTTTTTTTTATTAAACAGTACTTAGAAATAAAATTGTTTAAAAGAGCTATTAATTCCTTATTGTTGGCCTGGGCACCTTTTGTTCTCATGTAGCTATTGTAAGAAGAAACTGTTTTATTTGTTATTATCAGGAATACAATCATGAAGTTTTGCTTCTTATAGTTTAGTGTAAATATGACAGGCGTAGAACCATGAGTTTTTAAAATTGTCTTGATTTGATTAGAATATGCATTTCTAGGCTATGGAATATTATTGTGTGATAGTATTATGAGTGTATATAAAGTGGGACTTTCTGTTTTAATTTATGATTCATAAAAATGGTGATTACATTGCCACATAAGTAGAAAATGCTATTGTGGTTTCCATATAGATGTTTATATACGCACAGCTGTACGTATTACAATTGAGTGACAAATTTGCCTTAGAAAGGATCTAGGACAGGGTCAGATTCAAAGGCTTGAAAACTAATGCAAGCGTGCAGCCTGAGACCGGAGTGGAAATCAAGGGGGCCCGTCCCGTGCAGGCACAGTACCGTCCTGTTAAAGTTGGTTTTCATCTGTTTCTTAGATGGTTTTTCAGGTTTGTGATATCTAAGCATTTATAGATAGAGACTAAAGTTCCTAAGCCTAAACCTTTAAAGACTCAAATCGTTAAAAGAGGAAACATTTTCCTCTACTTTCTTCAAGGAGAACCAGCTGAACTTGTAAAACAATGGTTGGGTTTCAAGCACCACCTGCCCTGAAGAGCATCCCAACTGTAGTGGCAGTCAGCCAAAAGGGCCACTCAGTGGAATGGTTGCCTCCTAAAAAGGAGAGAAACAGATGGAGGATTTGAAATCTGGCATGAAACTCCACTTCTGAACTAAGCGTTAAATGAAATTTGACTGTAAGAGCTCTTGCGGTGGTACATTTATCTGTATAATCAGAATTAGAAACAAGGAAATAGAAAATACAGAGCACTGACAAACATTTCAAAGAGACTTAAAGTTCTTGTACCAGTGCAAGTTAAAGGGAAGAGCTTGTCATAAACATGCAGCTGCTTGTAGCTTCTTAAGAGGAGCTTTGGTGTAAAAATAGTTCTCCTAGTCTTGCATTGCCACCTAGAGCACGACGCCATGTACTGCATCGGTGAAGGAAACCTCCCGCGGTTAAACGGTGCTCTTTTTACTGAACAAAAGGGGGTGGTGGAAGGCTGCTTCCAGTTAATTGATGTCATGTTTACTTACATTATAATGGTTAGTTCATTCATAGCCTCCGTGTTTTTTGTGTACCAGATCAGCAGAGATTTCGTTGTAGGAATTTGGTGGGCTTTGTCAGTAAGAATTAACGGAGATGCGCATTAAAAGGTACGACTGTCAGCTTGCCGGGGTCCCAGAGGGAACATTTTCTTGATGGCTGCTTCAGAATACTTCATGAAGGAAATGTCAAACTTGTCAAGGCTGTCACTATGAAAATGATCCATGTAGCAAGGGTCTCCTTTTCTTGGGAAACAAACAGCTGCCTTATCACTGCAGAGCTACGGTGACAGAAAACTGTCATCTATCACAAGAAATTTATATTTGCTTCTAATACCCATTGGTAAAGACTGTTCCAGTTGTACTCTGTATTTTTGCACCGCTCTTCGTTATAAGGGTTGTCAGTAATACATTTGAAGAAGATAGCATAGGCTTTGGAGGAAAAACAGCTTTTGAATTTCAGTGCTGGATGCTCAGCTTTTGCCGATTGCAAGTGATTGAACTCCCGGTTTTTAGCTCTGAAACTCCTTTTCCTCCAAATTTGGAAAGCTAGGCTTCAACATACACAAAGAAAAGCTCTCGTAGTTTCTAAAGTCCCTTTTTCATGATATGTTTTTAAAGAGTATTAGAAGTGTTTTTGCCTGCTTCCAACTGGTGTTTTGCTAGCTAGAATCTGTGAGACAGGAGATGAAATATCAGCTGGACACCTTCACTGGAGCTCAGTATATTAGTCACATTACAGTTCTTTTAGGTTAACATACTATGAGAAGTAATAGTATCTGAACTTGGTCCTGAGTGATTTTGAGATAATATTGCCAGATTATGTGATCGCATAGAGAAAGCGTTAGTCATTCCTCATTATAGTAGGGTATTTTTGTGTTTTGCACACTTTCTTGTTATTCGACGTTCATTTGCATCATACAGTAATATATAGCTGTTTATTAAGTTTAGAATATGGGTTACAGTTTGTGAAGCACATAACGGCAAGTTTATTTTATGAAGTTACCTTTGTAGTGCAACTTTAGAAATTACAGGTGTGTTATAATGCACAAATCTGTGAAATGGTGCATTTCCTAGCACAGTTAATTGAGGTGTGATCTGTTCTACATACAGAGTAGTGTCAGATTCCCTGTAGAGCTAAGAATTGTCTAATTCACTCTCATCTTCCAGATTTCATATCATTAACTAATGAAATAAAAAGAAAATCTCATATATTTTGAATGAAATTGCTTGGAGGGGGGAAAGGAGAAAGGGACACTCAAAACTCTATTTCTAGGCTTTTTTTTTTTTTTAATGTCAGAATTTCTCTATAGGGGAATATTGTGGAATAATTACTACAAAATTAACTTTCCGTGTGGGACCTGTTATTCTCTGCTTGGAACACCATTTGTAGTTGACCTTAAACATGCTTTCAAAGGGGATGAAGTTATATGACAGTCTCTCTCAACTGTCAGATCAAAATTTTCAGAAATAGGATCTTAAAAGTCAGCTCCTTGCCTTTAGTTTTTGGCACCAAAAGGCATCTAATACCAAAGTATTCCGATTAACTTCAGCATAGCTATTGAATGCTCGATACTTTAATAATAATTCACAACCCTTATTTACATAGCAGATTGTAGGTTCTCGGGTTTAAATTCTTGGCCCCATTCTGTTACTGTGAGCCATAAATGCTCAACATCCAAGTGTAGACTAAGCAGTTCGAAGGAAAAGATGTCCATAGGACGTTTGAAGACATCCACAGAGCATCTAAAAGACCCATTAATCCAGAACCTTGTTTCCGTCAGGGAAAATGAAGGATGCCTGGAGAAAGCATAGAGGAAGAAAAAATTATGCGGAAGATCCATCAGTGTCATCAGGACGCTGATGAGGTGCCCAGTCATCAGTGGCTTAAGGAGTTCCTGAGCTGACATTTCAATTCAGGTTGTTGGGTTTAACAGCGCTTTATAAAGCCCTGTGTACTTTTGCTTATCACTATTGATTTTGTAAATCTGAAAGAGCAACAATTCGAGACTAGTATAAACTTCATTCATTTCAACATGAAACTATTCTTTGGGCTGTTAAATGCACTCTTTCAGCAAGAATACAATACAGTTTTGAGGGATTTGCTATTCTCACAAGTCACCAGAGCTGTGCTGAGGCATCTTTTAGGTGAATGTGTTCAAAATTCACTATGTAATGCTCGAGTCTATGGTTGTCTGTATTCAGAAAAGATACGGAGAGCAGTTTGACTTGTAACATCTGCTAGCAAAAACTGCTTTGATCGTTGAACATTTTAACATCAAAATGACTGTCCCCTGATTCAGAATTATTGGAACAGAAAGCACTAGACAGTAGAGTCGTAGGTGGCTGGAAGCAAAATAAATAATAAAATAAAATAGATATGTGAGGCATTAATAGATATAATGTGAAATGAATTTCTGTGAAACAGGAACTGGAATTCAGTGTTTCATCTGCTGTGTAGCCACTGGTAATACCAACTTTGAACACTGCCATCATGGACTGCTTTTTAAGAGATAACGTGGAAATAAAAGGTTTTCCTTTGCTATCTGTCAGAATAAAAAGCATTATAATCATAATGATAGGTGGTAATTAGTAAAACAAATATATTAAATACGTTTAATCTGCAGTCTGCTTGGCATAGTGTCTTGATAATTGGGCTATATAGACTATTTAGCTGAAAATTCAAACATTATTAACAACATTAGGAACGCCAAGCAATTCAGTATTCTGTGTGTAATCATTGGGATGCCTCTTGGGCTATTAAAAAAAAAAGATAAAACATTTCATAGAAATTTTGCATTGTCAACAAACTGAAAGAATAGAGAGTCTTGGAGTATGGTTAATACGTGAGCTCTAAATTGTCAGTTCAAATCTTTCCCGAGTATATTGGCAGTGATATTGTGCTTATAATTCATAGGAGTTCACATCTTAAAATCTTCGGATAATTTTCTCTCGTTAGTAAGTTTGCCATTCTCAGGCCACTGCTGTCACTTCTTTTCTGGCAGAAAGCTGCATGGGTGCCAGAAGTGGTCGTTCATCCTTTCCAGTGTCCCCTGCCAGTCATTTTTGCCATCTCTTTTATGCTGGCACTGTTGTTCATGTGGTAATGCACAGGTCTGGGAACTGATCTGGCTGAAGACCTGTCTGACAAAGAAAAACTTTTCTCCCCTTGATGATTCATACTGTGAGAAAGATAAACCATCATTACTCTGTGTTTTGCACAGCAGTCACCCATGTGCCGAGATACTGAGAGTTCTGTTTCAAAATGAAATGTGAGTTTCTGTTCTTGGAAATCAGAGGTGGAGTAAAAGCGCCTCTACAAAATTAAGATGTCCTACGTGGAGAATTCTTTAATACAATACTATTCAGAAAGCTTTTGTGCGTGAAAATAGCAAAATAACAAAAAATAACAAAATACCACTCAGGGACCTGGATGACTTGTGTGTGGGAATCTGCCCGCATAAGTCCGGTTTGTACTCTGCTGGTAGATTTTACCTGTTTGAATATGTTTTACCTCGTTGAAGGAACAGGAGATGAGCAAAGGAAAGGGTACTGGTACTGCAAAATACCCCAAAGCGGATACTTCCATCTTGAGTATTTACACAGAGCAAATCCTGGCCTTGCCGTAGCCACTCAACCATCATTTCTGCATCTCATAAAACACTGATCACTGCAGCTGCTGCTGTAACCTAGGAAATCTGCCAGAGAGCAAGCATGACCTTACGAGCACAGAATTAAAACATTTCAAGTCTACACAAAGCCAGAAGATTCTGTTACAAAACCTCTTTCACTGAATAAAACCTTTCTGTCCACAAAAAATAGACTCGGGATGCTGATGTTCGATATTGAGCCTAATGTCCCTTCACCCTCTTGTAGTCTTCAGTGAAGGTACAGCCCTGTAGTCTCTGAAATTTCTGCATGCTCCCTCTATTAGGAGAGGAAGCCCTAAGCAATATGTCAAGTGTGCAGGGAAAAGAATGATTGTGTAGGGTTTATATTCCCTGTGTGAAGGAGTGCAAGTCAGGACGTTGGAATAATGACAGGTTGTGTGCTGGGGACGTGGATTAGTTGGCGTTGAGGTCAGTAGGGATACCACTTCTGTAGGTAAGGACCTTCGGAAACATGCAGATTTGCGTGTTTGTTAACAAGTCCTTTACGAAAGACTTTGGCTGTTTTTCTGTTGCAGCCAAAAGTTTCTGTAGGTGGCTTTTTTATTCAGCAATATTCTTTGTCACCTGTAAGCAGTACATCTAAGCTTAGTTACACACTGCTCTTTTGTTGTTTCCCATTCTGTCTTGCCTTTATTTTCTTTAGAAGTTTGACCTTTGTATGTGTACTGTACCTTACACTCTCTTGAACATGTGCTACACTTGTAATTTCAACGAATGAACAATCTTTGGTTTCACAGACATGTTTCCTCACCAGAACTAAAAGAGACACAGTGCTCACTGTGTATTTTAAAGGTAATCGAAGAGATGACAGTCCAGAAAGATAAGAAAAAAAGCATTTGGCCTTTAGCGGTCGGTCGTGTAAGTATTTCTCAGTGCCCGGCCTATCCCCAGAAGCGGGGGAGGATTTAGAAGCAGAATGGTTTGGAGTGTATGTTTCTTTAAAAGAGCAACTAGCTTTTCGATGTTATCTTAGCGTTGTGTAACATCATAGGAGACCACATTTTTTAAATAAGATTTTCCATTGCTATTCTATTTTGCGCTGCCCATGTGATCTTCCTATATATTTAGTACCTCTAAATCTTTATTATAATTACCCTTGCAAAACACCCTTTGATGGTGAAAGGAGAACTAGAATGCAGAAAGATAGAGTTATTTTCCTAGAAGAACAAAGGTGATGCTTTAAAGCAGGAAACTGCACCCTGGGTTCCCACGTCCCACCTAATATCCCCAACGTTTCCGTTCTCTCAACTCTTGACTTGTGAGTGGTGTTACAGCAGCCGGGACCCTTCTTCATTCCCAAATGTCTATTCATTTCTTCTCATTTTTGGAACGAGGAAGATTCTCTGTATATTGAATTAAAATGCAGGCAGGAAAAGTGGCCATACTTTGAATGTGTGATAAGAACTGTTCATGATGCGATGGGTTGCAAATTGTCTTGTAAAACGGTTTTCTCAGTCTTCTGTAATTTATGCTTTGGAGGTCACGATTTTGTACTGGACACAAAATAGTAGCCATTCCTATGGAAAA
The DNA here is from genome assembly GCA_013398225.1 of Steatornis caripensis. Classification (NCBI taxonomy): domain Eukaryota; kingdom Metazoa; phylum Chordata; class Aves; order Caprimulgiformes; family Steatornithidae; genus Steatornis; species Steatornis caripensis. Next base: position 627,064 of record VZSC01006787.1, read on the forward strand.
GGGCATTATGATGTCACTTCATTTTTTCAGTGAGATCCAGAGGAACCCGTAGTGAATTATGAGCCCTACTCTTAGAGCTGAAGCTGTAGAATATTGTAAGCATACTGCTGTCTGACATGCTCATGTTTCCTATTTTAGACCTGACTGATCTTCAGATAACATATGGTGGTACAAGTAATTGGAAAATTGGCAGACCTGTCAAGAAAATATGCTAGATGGGACAAAAATACGATACTGCAGCACATAAAGTGTCTCTGAAGTTAAATTTATTGTCTTTTATCAAATGGTGAAGTAAACGTATCTGGTCTCAAAAAAAAAGAAACATTGTTTCAATGGCAGATGCTTTTCAAAAGTAATTTTTAGAACAGTGATGAAAGTTCTTGCATTCGAAAGCAATTTAGTGGAAACCTCTGGTCAAGAACAAAGGAAAGGTGGTAATATTGTCTGCTGCAGACGTTTGAATATCTTGTCATCCGTGTATGGTTTAGTAATTTTTTTTATGTAACCATCCAGTAAATTGGTCAGTGAAATACTTATTCATTAAATTGTTCTTCTACTATAAATATAGGTGATTAGACTTGTTCAAATTTCTTATCATTTTTATTTCAATCCTTGAGCAAAATCAAATGCTTGAATAAATTACATTTTTTGCTTATTTTTAGGCTTATTGGTCAGGCAACAGATGACAAAAGTCCATACAGAATTCTATACGTATGCATAAATACAAAAAGTGTACTTCTTCAGTAAGTTGATTACTATTCAGGTTTTCATTTTCTTTTACAGGAACACGAAAATGAAGCTGTGGTAGAAAATCCATCTCAGGAGCTGAATTTGGAACAGAACAAATAAAAAAAAATAGGAGATTGCTGTCTTGTTTGAAATATTTGCAAGTTGTGTAACAGTGATTATAGTTTCTCATTGTAAAATTAACAAAAAAAGTTCTCAATAAAGTCATTGAAAATTAAATTCCTGCTGCACTGGGGAATTAATGAAGTAGCTCATGGTGATATTCTTGATTGCATTAAAAGCTGAATTATCAGAACTGAGCACCA
>VZSC01006787.1:634611-658937 GCA_013398225.1 Steatornis caripensis
CATATTACTGTGATCTGAAAAGTTTTTCCCAGGTCAGCGTCATAGCTTTCATTTCTACAGATGAGAGGGAGGTGATACCTGTAGAGTTCTGGCTAGAGATAGTCTGCGGGTTGGGGCTGTGACATAAATTGAGTCAAAACCAGACAATTCCAGTGATCTAGAAAGAAAAAAAATACACAGACAACTTCAGTCTTTAATCATCAGTAATGTGAAGGTTTTAAAGGGTGCATGAGACAATATTCAGCAAGTGCTTCAAACCCTTGTGGAATAAGAAACACTAATTAGCTGCTGAGAAGATGGGATTTATAAAAGCTAGAACATAACAGCAGTGTTACCCACAGGAAAGACTCGAATGTTTTTGTTTAATTGTTGAAATACAATTGCTTAGTATTTTTTTTAAGTATCTTCAATCACCAACGTCTGAATTGTTTTTACCCAACACTGGACATTTTATTTTTAATTTTTAACATCTTGCTATGAAAGATGTGTTATTAAATAATCTTTTTTCTTAAATGTTTTAATAATCAGTTGAATTTTTTATGTCTTTATTTTTTCAGACTTAAACACCTCTGACAAATATTGAATCAGCTGCAGTATTATGAGATGTTTTGTCCCTGAAAAGAAATGCAACGTTCATTCTTAATTACAAACATCAAGCTAAACGCTTAGGTGGAAAATACTTCTTTTGGCCCTCATTTGTTGCCTAAATTTTCCTGCTCCATTTTGAATCCAAGCATAGCACAGATAATTCATGGCATTGCTAAACCCGCCCTTTAACCCGCACTGTTCGTGTTACGGAATTGTCTTTCATTGCTAACCAGCTTGCTTGTCTAAACCTTGGTACGTATTTTAAGAATTTTCTTTTGCTGTGAAGTCACATTGTTGATTCACATCTTTAGGATCTGGAATTGAAACAACGCCCAGACTACCCTTTCTTCCTTACAGATAAAACCATTTTTAGACCGGCCAGGAGAATTGTCACCTTTCAGAGATGCCAGCACAACGGGACCCAGAGCTTCGTTTCAATTACAGATGCCAACAACCTGGAAACAGAGTGAAGAAGAGGTATAGCTTGGACCATGTATTTTAGCACGACCCTACATAGTCTTCTGTATTTTTTGCACCTTTGTTAAGAGAGAAAGGAGTAGAAGACTGCACCACTGATTGATTGCTTAAAATATGTAGTAGGCCACGCTGGAGCAAAAATGGCAGAGCTAATCTCAGTGAATATCATCCTTGGGTCCAAGCAGTTAACGCAATTTCTTCTTACCAGCTCATCTCCCAGGAGAAAGCTTGCAGACATTGCTCTGCTCATCGCTACACACAGTAATTGGTGCACGCTTTTATTGCCTTTTAAAAAGCCATGCAGATGTGAAAAAAGGATTCTTAGAATAATCTTGTCTTTTTGCATAGGTTATCCTCACCCAGTTAATCATGAGAGAGACTTTCAGAGAAAGACCAGACATATGAAATAATTTCAGCACCACTTACATGCAGGCACGATTGTCTTGCAAGCTGTTTCTGAGGAGTGGATGAGGCTGGTTGTTCAGTCACTTTGCCGCTCGCAGCCCCAGGAGCATCTCCCTGGGTGGTTGTGGACGGTATCTCCTCTTCCTAAGGATCTGCCAAGAGCAGCGTGCCACGGTGTGACTATCTGTTGTGTCTGCAACTTTGCTCTCCCAAAACAGTGAGTGTATGGGAGCCAGAACGGTTGATATGGGGCAGCAGTAATGCAGCCTGCTGATCAGTATTTTAACTCAGTCTTTCAGCCAGAGTTTAACCAAGACTAGAGCATGAATGAGAGTGAATTGGCTGTACCAAACAAGACTGAGATGATGATGAAAGTTTGGGGTCATCAGCTGAGAAGTTGGCAGAAGTAGCAGTAGTCCTTTAGACTGAACAAAGTTTTTCCACTTGTAACTGACAGCTAGGTCTTTAGATCCACATTTTCTGTTCATCTCATCGTTTCGTTCTCAATCTGGTCAGATTTTGCCATCCATACCTGGTTAGGAAGATACCTGTGTCTGTTTGACACAGACATCACACCTGTTATCTTTCTGCTTTTCCTCAAGGCTGGAATTCTGTGCAGTGTTCGTCCCCAAAACCAGTTTGAGTCTCAAGTGAAGGTAGTGTCTCACTACAGAAGGAAAAATACACAAGCTCTCGTTCTTGGCCTGCTTGTTGGTCTCTGGTATCAATTTAAACACAAACTTATGACCAACCACCCTGCTTCTTCCCTGTACCCTGGGACTGTCCTTTTTTCAAAGATTTCCTCTTGCCTGGGCATGCTGCCACTGCTGAAGTCATGCAGGCTCGCTTGATTTAGGATCTCATACCACAAAAGACAGCGGTTCCAAGTGTTTTCTGAGAGGACACCAAGGCTGAATGAATTTCCCACCTTCTCACTGTCCAATGCTTGTTAACCTTCAGAGCGCAGCAAAGTTTTGTGGTAGGGCAAAACCCGTCTTCATGAGGGCTTGAGAGAAGGCTGAAGATATAACACTTACAAAAATGAAAATAACTGTTTTGTTAGAATGATTAATTACTAAGTCATTTTTCCAGTGTATTCAATCACCTCTTACTCTTGTTTGAGCAGTTAGTCCTGGGTGGAAGCTTTCAGATTCTTTTAAAACTAAATATTTATTACACACAAATAAAGTGCCTAGTTGCTGACTTGCATGCAAGTTCATGGCCTATTCCCTTTACTGCTTCATTCATGAGTGAGACCTTTTTATTATAACTATTTGCCATTATTGTGGGGGTTTTTTATTAATTATAGTAATACCTCATCATTGACCTGGAGCCAAATTTTTAGGAACATTAAAAATTAATGAGAATAAATCAGTCTCCATTCTATTCTGAGTTAAAACTTCAATGCAATCTAGCGAGGGCTTTGGCTCTAGCCTACGGACTTTTTTCCTGGGAATATGGTTAGACTTCCTTGTGGAAGTTCCTTAAAAGGCCCTAGAAATGTTCATATTTAGCTCTAAAAGGTTTGTGCAAAGGAAACTGCACAAACCTGAGAGGATTGCACAAACCCTGTAAGATTTCAATAAAGCAGTGACAACAGTGGCCATTTACCTTAAATTATCAAGCTAAGACATGTATTTTTTAATTTCAGTATTTTATTTCTAGTATTTTAACTGTTAGTACAAGATCAAGCGGCATATCAAATTCTAATCCGAAAGCTCACCATTAACCATGTCAATGTTTGACATGTTATTTAAAATTTTGACATGTAAGAATCTTAAAACATAGCTAAAATGTGGAAGGAAAAAAAATGCAACTGCTACCTCCCCATCATTTATTCTACGTTGAACGAATTGGCAGAGCGTGAGTGGTTTACCTTTGTAGTCATCTGGGAATGTGAAGGAAAACGAATGTATTTATCTCAGATGTAATGATTTAGAAGTGGAAAAATAGACTGATTTTTCAAGCCTTTATAGTTAAATTTAGAGAAAAGTAGACTTCTGTTTCTACCACAGGGGGTAAAAATACAGGAATAATGGTTGACGTGCATCAAGGTTCTGCCTGTAGTATTGATGGGAAAATCAGATACACCATTAACGTGTTGCACCTACATGTGTTTCAGTATATCTGTTAGAGTCCAGACATTCAGTCCCGTGGACAGAAGAACAATGTTTTTCTGATATTAAAGTACATACCATTCGTAAAGCATGTGCAGCGAGAGAAGTATAGATCTCTAACACCACTGCAGTTTTGTTATTTTTGAAATCTCCCAGGAATAAATCAGAAAGCCCAAATATTCAAGCATACCAGTGGAAATACCACTGCACCACATGATCATGGCCCCTGAAAATGGAACAGTCAATTTGCCATGGTTGCCCAAGTTGTCAGTGAAGTTACAGAAACACAGTAATTAAGCAGCAGGTTTGGTATCAGTGCCTCTAAGCTTGTACGATTACATTTCAAAGATCTTTATTTTTAGGTAAAATTATTTTCTCATCAGGAGTATAGTGATATCAGAAGTCAAATTAATATAGTATTTATGAATTATATTTCACTTATTAATTGTATTTTAGTTGCTTTCAAGAGCACTGTTTTATCTATGGCGTGAGGAAACAAACCTGACCTTTATTTGCCTCTTTTACAATGAATTCTAATTTTAGATCACAGCCTGGTCTAGTATATATCCCCTAATACATACAAACCTTTTTGAACACTATCAGTCAGCTGCTTTTCTAAATCCAGATATCAATTAAATACAGTATTATATGTACATACACACATATAAAAATCATTTATTATATTTCTTTTAGTTCTATAGATACATAGGTTGTGTAGTCTCCTTTCTTAGAAGATAAAGCCCTGAGAATCCTAGTCTGATCTCAAGCTGGCCCTTCTATGAGCAGGAGGCTCAACTGAGACCTCCCGATCTGCCTTCCCACCTGAATTCTATGATTCCGTGATAATCATTTCATATTTATATACTTAGCGGCTTGTATGTGCAAATAGAAAGGATAATAAAACACTTTGCTTCTAAACTCCAAGTGTGTCTGTTTTCCCTCTGGGAACGTGAGGGAAATGTCACTTTCCAGGGCATGACCCTGAGCTTGACGCTGCATCCAATTTCCCAGCTTTGAGCGGAATCCAGGCATTGTCCTGGGATCTGGGGGTCCTGGTGAGCTGCTGCGGCTCAGACTAACACTGCCTTCTAAAATAAGTCTCATAGAGCAAATATTCAGCCTCTAAAAATGAATAGCAGATTTTAGGACTCCATTTCAGAGCTCTTCAGCAATTTGGGCATAGTGATTTATCGTTTATCCCTTCAGAAATACGTGGTAATGGAAATAGATCTGAGGTGTTGGTCTTGGAGGGTTTTTTAATTGCTTTGTTTTTCCTCTCCTTAAATTTTCAACAACTCAAATGTATACAGACTTAGGTGATGCTTGCGGAGCTCAAGCTGACAGAATTAAATGTCGCTAGGCCCTGGCTTAGTGAAGCCACAAGGAACTTCAGGAAGTTTTCCCCATTCCTTTGTGCACAAGTCCTGCTCTGCTGGCCACCAGTTCTATATCTTTGGAAAGTGACTGATCTCTCGACTTTATCACAAACTACACAAGCTTAAACGTACAAGATGATACGTACGTGGTTTTTCTGAAAAATAGTGGCAGTCTCCTGGATATAACTTGGAAGGGATTATTATTTTTGAGTTCATGACCAGTTTGCAAGAGAACACTGATAAAGGTGTATTTTTCTTGTATTCTTCTTCCATTATTTTACTTCCATCAAGATAATTATTCTTGCATCTCTTTATGTTATGTCTCACCATAGATGAAACATCCGATAAATACCAAGATAAAGGGGAAAAAAAGGGTTATAGGTAGAAAATAATGTTTTAAATCAGCGTTTTAATCTTTCAGGTAGCATCAGCTATAGCATTTCTCTTGCCTACTCTTTCTTCAAAAGGATGGATGTAAACTTTTTCTCCGTAAGGGTCTGCCTGTCGCACCCTGCTGACAGAAATGCTGTGCATATGCCCCGTAGAAACTGCTGGCTACAGAGCTGGTTTAGTAGCTGTCACTGTTCTGTGTTTCTGTAGCAGTTCCTGGTCAGTGTTTCATTACATCTATGTTAGATGAATGCTCTGTTAGGAATATAGTCATCCCAAAGTATAATCTACAGTGTTAGTGCTCTAGGGTACATCCTGCATACTCTCCTTTTAAACAAAGATGTGTTCGTCTTTTGATATTCATTCATTAGAGGGTTCATCCATGGCGTATGTAACATCTTAATAAAGCCTAAGGATTTAGTATTTATGAAGGAAAAGCAGCGTGGCATAAGCTGGTGATTCTCCAGGGCAGCAGTAACCTCAGTAGCTCCCGTTCAGCAGAGGCTTCTTGACATCTTTCCCTTGGGTCAGGTCAATAGAGAGTACAAGCATCGCAAATGCCACATATGGAGGGCTGTTGAAGACAGCAGTGACACTTATTTACGAGCCTTTGCTGGCTGGCTTATCTTTGAAGCACTATTGATTACCTCATGAGGAGGAGGCTGTATATTCTTTCCCTTCTGCCAAAGCAAGGTAAGTTATGTGGGCACAGGTAATGGAAGCAGTGAATTTTGGGGAAAAGAGATCTATGGGTCAAGTAAAGTACAACGGACACTCTGATGTCAAGAAAGGTGCTGCGATGAAAAGGAGGGGAACAATCGAAGCTGCCAAGAACTCATTGGCGTTAACCTATACTGAAATAGCAAGAAGCAGAGCCATTCATATGACAGATTATTATACAAACTGTCTTGTTTTGCCTTACTAAATTAGTCTACACCCATGTCTTGTGAAAAAAGCCGATTTGCTATGAAATTGTAAGTACATCGCGATGGCAGAAGGGTTCTAAGGGACTGTGGGTCATGTATCTTCTCACAGGCTTCGCCTAGCAAACCGCTGCTTTTTCACAGCATGCAGGGCAACATCATCATTAGGAAACCCAGGTATCCTATCCCCCCCATCCCATTCACCACTCTTAGTATGAAAATATCACGTTCATGGGTAATCTTCCTTACCCTAATGAGTGTAACCGCAAAGACCCTCATACGTGGTACAGTTTTCAACCCAGGTGCATTAACCGTGACTGAGGCCACATGCAGGCTCCTGCTGCACTGTCAGGAGCACAACGCTCATGCCGCGCAGGCGCATTAAGCACGCTAGCGTGCGTGGAGCTGGGGTAGGGCGTCACTGGAGCCCCCTCAGCCCTCTCTGCCCCCTCTCCCCACTCCAGATGGGTCTGTTCCTGATTGAGCCCGTTAGCTCTTCTGAATTGAAATATTGGTTTCATCATCACTCGGGAGATCACTGAGCTGACAGTTGGAGAAAACTTTTCAGCTCCAGTTAATTTATTAAGTAACGTTGTTTAGATGAAGCATATTGGCTCTTGTTCAGCAGAGGCTGCATTGTTTCCCTAAATACATATTTGAGGAAATCAGTGATATGTATAAATACTTTATTCAACGACAACTTTTTCTTTAGATCAGTACAGTGTTAGCGAGGCTGTTCTGCTCGTGCTTCTGAAGCCAAATCTGCAAAACCTTGTCTGAGTTGGACTCCTCTGAAGCAGAGATAAACCTTGCTTTCATTTCTACTAAATTGGAAGTGGTTTGCAATGCTGACAAGCGTCTACGCAGAATTCAGATGGAATAATAAATCGTTTCCTCTGATCCACAATAATATATGAGGGCACATGGGCCTGCACACACAGAAACACACAGAAATACTTGTGTGTGTGACCATCTGCTTGATTTTTACTTTTCTGCATGCCACAAGAAATACTGTTTTGTTGTTAAACTATATTACAGAGTAATTTAATTTACAGTAGGAGCTGAGTTTTAATTTCCACTTGAAAAAATTCTTTGTTTATTAATATAGTTGTTGAAATAGGAGCTTGCGGAAAAGTCTCACCGTTCTGATTTTGTAGATGCTAATGCAGTCTTCTAATAGCAATAAAAACTACCAGAGTTCATGACATCCTATCCAATGAGTATTCCCATGAAAAATATTTTAGAGTGTGGTCGAATTACATTTATATCACAAAGTGAAGTTGTACTATGATAGAACTCTAATCAAATTACAATTATTTCCATTTGGCATAAAAAGAAATTTCAAACTCTTGCTGTTTATCAACTTAACTTTGCTAATTGAAGGAAATTGTTTGTATGCCCTTTATAGGATATGCAAGGCACGTTTGTATTGCCAAATCAACTTTTTCAAGATTGTTGCAAGGTAGAGTGTAATGGCTGTTGAATGGCTGCAGAATGATTCTTCTGCATTGAAAGGCTAGTGCTTTTATTTTTTTTTCTTGTGTAAAACTTAATTCAACGTGTTGATTCAGCTTATATTTATAGCAAAGCAAGAAACCTGACAGCTGTTTCTATATGCTAATTATGCACAGTAAACAAAGAGGTGCATATGAGTAAGGACAGAATATACTGGCTTTCTGGCAAATTTACATACTTTTATTACACCTGTCCATAGGGACTCGATAGAATAATAGGACCACTGTAATGAGAAATGACTCATCAAGTTCTTTGCCGCATAGTACTAATGTCCAGTTTATTTAGAAGATTAATTCTCAGTGCGAGAGACGAAAATGTGAGAACTTTTCTTGCTCAGGATGTTGGGGAAACAGTGTGCGTTTCTTAATGAAATTCTGATTTTTTTTAAGGTTCTCATCTAAAAAATTACTTGAAGCCTCTATTTTGACATTAGACATTTCTGAATTGTACCACACAAATTACACAAAAGAATTTTCCTTCCCATGTGAGAGAATTCAGCAGAGACTGATTTTAATAACATTAAGTGTTATAACAAAACATTTTGATTTCCATACTGTCACTATTTATCCCAGCAGGAAAGCTCTTATTTCTGAATTCCCCATGGAACTAGCTCTTGTACTTGCTAATTACTGTACCAGTTCCCTGAAGCTTATCTGCAATAAGGTTTAAGATTCTGGTAGAGAGCTTGACTGTAAAGGAAAGCTCAAATAAAGGACATTTTCCACTAAAAACTGGTAAATTGTAGTCCATGTTCTTATAATGCCTGCTATCTTGTAAGTATGTACACATGTCCACAGACTGTAATTGCATCTGAAATTGCAATAGAAATGACGCATTCTAGTTATGCCTTCTTACTTACTGCTTGGATGTTTGTTTAATGGCGTACCAAGAAGAGCCACATTAGTGGCATATACAACGTATGTAGCCAGGTCTTGAATATTAAATGATGAAAATACGTACTTGTATTTGAACGCATGCCAGAGCAATCTATTTTTATATCAGTAACATGTAACAAATCCGAACGAGTTTCCCGTATGCGTAAAGTTAAGCTGTGAGGACAATTAATGATTAATTTCTGAAGGCTTTTACATTGGATCATCTGTTTAATGCATAATATTAAATTATATGCGTAATATTAAATTATATACGTAATGGGGATATTACATTAAATTGTATCGCATTTGGACTGTGATTGTGCCTTAGAGCCCAGGTCCTTTTACACTGGATACTATAAAAATCACAGAATGTTTGGGTTTTTTTAATTCATGGAGATTATGTAAAGTAAAAGAGGAGAACAGACATGTTAAAAAAACACTGTATATGCCGATGGATAGCAGCGTGTCCCAGTTTCAGACTGGAGGCACTCTTTAAGTCAACATATCTAGAGTCAAGACAAGACATGATGGTTTGCTTCATAGTTTAAATGACTACTATGGTAAGTAAAAGACGACTTTGATTAAAAATGTAATTTTTTTTACAAAGAGAAAATGAGGCTGCATGTTGCTATTACAGCAGAAAGGAGTAGTGTTTGATTCCATGCTGAAGGGACTGGTAAGACAGTATATAAAATGAAAGGATTTAGTAAACTTGCTTTCATAATCTGTCCATCATCAAAGGACTCTCTTTTCAACGCAGAAATACTGCATGCAAGCGGTGTGTAGTTACAACTGCTGAAGATTGCCGTTGACATTGCAAGGTACTACACCACACAGTCACATTGGCTATCCATCTTTATTTATAGCATGTAACCTTTAGGTATTCATTTTATCATATTTAGTAAATAATACAAAGTGTTACTACATCAAGATGTCAGATTCATCCCCAAAATGTTGTCTACATTATCATGTGCATTTTACACGTAAAGATAAATGTGTGACCTTTTTTTCCCAAGAAATTTTAAAGTATTTAAGCATAATATATTCAGGCTTGTAATTTAAATGCATGTAACTTAGACGACATGAAAGACGTCTTCCCAGGAATAGTCTTAATGCTTTCTCTTTACAGGCCTGATTTTTCATTCAGCAGGTTGATCCCTATTTAATCACCAAAATAAAAATCACCAAGTTCTGAAAGATGCCAAGTGTCACAAAGTTCGGCGAGTCCAGAAATATCATGTTGTAGTCAGGCAAAACATTGCTGAGAGTCAGCTGTCAGTTTTACTTAACTGACATAAGAGAGCTCCAGGGCTCATGGTCCTCCATTTCTAAGTGCTGGCAGGAACGGAGAGGAGCAGATTTTACAGTGCATTCACAGCAAATCTTGGATGATAGCTGCTCCTACTTTCAGGCTGGTTGGGATTTTTCTCTTAGAAATTTGGGAATTGGATATTGCTGTTCAGCTGCGTACCAGAATCTGCTACCGGGCATACTTGCTGTTTCTCACAGTTACTTAATTCAGCCTAACAGGCTTTGCTGATGACTTGGGGCCGTAGGCCGCAGCCCCCTTTGCTCTGCTCCCTGTGCAACTCGAGTCCTGCGTGGAGCACAGCTCTGGCCCAGGGTGTTTCTGAAGCATTTATTGATTCAGTTGGATCCTGTTATGTTCCCACGTACGGTGTACGATCCCGTACAAGGATTTGACAAGGAGAGTATGTCTCCTGGCACCATTACTTCAAGAAATTCTGATCAGATTCTTGCGCTCATCTGGATGTTCTTTTGTGTTTTCCACATTAATTGGGGGTGGTCAGCTGCAACCTCTCTACCATTTTGTTTTGGTCACTAAGATGCTTTCTTCCCAGAGGGTAAAATTATGGGTTCCCCGTAATTTTATAGGATCTTAGCACTCAGGTTTGACTGAAGTGGTGTTTACCTTATAAAATGAGATTTTTCTTGTTTGGGTTATTCTATTTTCTGGTAATTTCTGCTATATTGTAAATGGAGATTACAAGTGAAAAACTAGGGAATTTCTGTGGGCAGGTTAGATTTGAGGGCTAGTCTATACGAGCTTCCAGGAGGTGACACCTAGATTCTTCTTTGAAAATTGCATGGTGAAACATGCCAGACCTGTACCCCGGGGAAAGGTGATTTTGATGGAGAGTTTTCTTCAGCTGTTGTAACATCAGGACTCTTAACAGTATTTTCTCAAAGGTTGGAAGGGCCGGTTGACCTGCCTTTAATGATTGATAACAGGAGAAATCTGATGAGGTTTGTATCTGGAATACTACCACAGTAAATAACAGTATATCATGTTTGAACGGTTATGAGAATTGTCCCGGTTATTTTCTGTCCGTTGTTTAATCTTGGCAATAAAGTGTTCCTTCTTGAAAAACAAATAGAATTTTACTACTTAATTCCTCCTATCACTAGAACATTGCCATCACCTTTTTGCATGTTTCACTGATCTTTAAATGACACATGATATTAATGAATATAAGGGTTATTTTGAAGGAGAGTTTTTGTACGTACTGTAAGCATTTTCTAGTTTGAAGGCTGGACTTACTGGACCTTTTTTCTTTCAGCTCTTTCACTACTCATGTGATCAAAAAGATGGTTAAGGTGCAATTTCAGTAACAGCTGTAGAAATCTTTTTCAAGTAGGTTTCATTCTTGGGCTCTGGGTCATCTTGTATACAAACTGCTGAATTCTGAAGTTATTTTTTGATGTGTGTTAGCATGGGCATCTTTCAGTGCAGCCATATCGAATCTTTCCTCTGCTTCTGACATTGCACTGATCCATGGTGATTTTTTTCATCCAGCCTTTGTAATTTTGAATGGCTTTGCCTGGTACTGTTTAAACTTCCTTTTATCTTGGTTGTTGCAGTGGTTCAGACTGGCTTTGAAGAACCGATGCTTCTGTATCAAATAGATAAATGCTTTTATAAACGCCTAAAACAGGCGGTGCTTTCATCCTCAGTTATTTCCAGGACTTCCCAGAGTTCCTGCTTTTGGTCTTAATTTGCTTTATTCTTAGGAGCCTTCATTGGATAACATCTAATTCACGATACAAAACAGTGTACCATGTGCTGGTGTTTATATAGAGTTATGAACTAGTTCCTTCTCTTTCCTCAGGGAATAAGTTGTAAAGCATTCACTCAGATATTTTGAGGCATGCTGTTAACAAAATTTCTTTCACTTGGCATCTTTTTTTATGCAGGTCCTGGGTGTGATTGTAGGTACAGATAAATTAAATTCCTCCCCTCATGTATACAACAAATTGTTCTGTTATTCCACGGACTGTCACCCCGGACACTATGGGTATTTAAGCATGTGGCTCATCTTACTTACATGAATTTAACATATCGGGTTTCGTTTGATGATTGAAGCCCCAAAGTGGCTCTTGACGCCTGAGGACATGACTAGGACCCAGAGGAAATGCATGTACAGGGTGTTTGGAGTGCTTTACTATTCGCAGGCTTCAAGGAGGGTTTAAATGCTAAGGTGAAATAGGCAGCTAGTTAACTTAATAGCAGTTTTAAAAATTATATTGGTTTTTACAGGGCATTGATTTTGCACATCATCTGAATTGTCCGAGGAGTCCTATTTAACTGATCATTTTCACAGCCTTCCTAGGCTGAAGTCTTTTGAGATAACATACCTAGAGGTAAGGAGAGCGTGTTTCCAAACAGCGGTGGCACAAAGGGGTGAGGGATTACTGTGAGCAGCCCTGCCAAGATCATTTCAACAGCATGAAAAACGCTGATAAACGCTGTGGGGAAAAAAACCTGAAGTCCCCGGTTCACGGAGGCCTGCTTGTCCAGATAGGCTTGAATGGCTGCCAGTGGGTGAATCAGATGTCACCTGGGTTTGCACTAGAGGACACTATCTGTTCCAGCAGCGCCTGAGCCTGAAAAGAGGGAATGAATCAATGGGATGAGACTCCATACACAATGTCCTTTTCATGTTACTAGGAAAACCAGTTTTATGCCAAATTACTCTGGGATCAGGCTTGTGCCATTTACCTTATTGGAAAGCAATAGCTCCGCTTTATCAGTCAGTACAGTACTCATTTTCATTGCCATCTTTTCATTAAGGAAAGGGATATGGTTTCTTTGAGAACAGCGTTGAATTGGGTTTCATTCTATGAGGCCATGCAACTGTTGATAAATAATTCTATTTGCCGACATTTAAATCACTGTTGTTTTCATGATAAGGAGAATTCAGATTTTCTTTTGAATTAGCTGAAATTTTATAGATTGCAGGTTCCATTTTACCCCTGGGGCACTGTCTGCTCCACTTAGAAAAATGCCAAGTTCAATGAGACCAAAATAAATTAATCTCAATTCTGTGATTTCAAGCTTTGTTGCTTCCCCAGAAACGCAGACGTGCACGTGCGCCCGCACACACGTGCACACACACTGTCAGTCTGAATGGTGGTTTTGGTCATTTGAAGGGCTGCAAATGGCTTGAATTTTTTAAAATGGCTGCTGAGGGACCCCGTAAGTTTTTGTACTCAGCAGCAGATATTAACTGTGTTCCCACCTTGGATCTAACAATCCGTATTTTCTGTTCATGTTTGGTTTAGGTGGTTTTCGGCGCTATTAACTATATTCATTAATTTTCTCCAAAACTGACCTTTAAATAATGACCACTTTCTCTCAACCTTTTTGATAAAAAAATTTATGTTGGGTGCGGACAGAAAAGGAATGCTTTGAATACCTGTCCTGCCAGTCAGTGAAAAGCCAGGTTTAATTTCCTGAGGGGATAGATTATTGCTGAGCGATAAACTTGTACTTGATATTAACCACGTAGTGTTTGTGCAGAAGTAGCCAGGATGGCATCCGGTTCCTGAATAGAGAGACATGACACAGCTAGACTTTATTGGCAGTGCTCTCTGATCTGTTCCCATTGCCCATCTTTCTAAATAAATTTGTTGCTTTGGGTAGCCTATGTACTAACCAGGAATACTGCTATCAGGGCAGAAATCAATGGTATGTAGAAGAGAGGAAAGCTTAACTGAGATTTAGGATTAATCCTTTTAGATCTTTATCAAAATACTTTTTTCTCGCTCACAGTGTGATTGCTTTTGCGGTACCTTCATGTCTTGCCACTCTTTTAACCATTTTACCTCTTTCCATGCAGCACTTCTCAAATGTGTCACAAATGGCCCCTGTGCTACCTTTTCCATGCGTGTTTTGTCTGTTGCTGGTTTAAGCCATAAATACTTCAAAAGATGTAAGCCCCCCCAAAAAAATCAATGATGACATATGTGCAGTGTTCATAATATATAAAGACAGTGGTATGAAATGGCAATTTGAAAATTCTGTAAAATTAATCACCATATTTATTACAGAACTGTCTCCTTTATCAACATAATTATTGTTGTTATTGATATGACTGCAGGCCTCCTATTATTGTAGCCTTGTGCTTATTAGACAGAAGCCTGTTTCATATGTGAAGGCAAGGTTTCTACAGGTTTTTTTGCCAAGCGTGTGAAATACTGTGTTGTATTCGGACTTAGCTGCACAAAGATGTTCCTGTGTCCTCCTAATAATTTTTTTATCTACCAGCTATACTTTCTTCTTTGGACAGGGGCAGAAGAGCCCTTCTGTGGCACTAAAGCATGGCTACCTTCTGTTGCCCTGGACATGAAATGTGGGACTTCAGCAACAAATAGCTGAGTGCAGTGAGCACACTGCTTTCTAGCCTGTCGGCTCAAGTGCATAAAGGAATAGAAAGCATATGCTCCTTACGGCCTCCAGCCCTGAAGTGTGTGAAACACACGGGTGACATATAGGGGATGGTGTCAAAACAGAGCCAGAGCAGTAGTTGCACACGGTTTCTGGTTGCAGGCCTTTGGCATCGTGCTTGTGACTCCTGAATCTCACTTCAAGTTGCATCTTCCCTCTGTCATCCTGCTTTAGGCAGCTGTGAGTTTGGAACCTCTGGGTAAAGGGGTATTCTGGGCATGTTAAAAAATGCATATTCCTTTATTCCCTCAGCTTTTTGTTTGTTTGGCTGGTTTTGTTTTGGTTTTAATTCTGCTAAAAATAACCTGTCAGGGACTATACCAGAGTTCAGAATTGAATAGCCATTAATTTTATGCCTCCAAATAGGCTTCATAGTTCCAATGTGATTTCACAGTGCAGACACCGAGAGGTGCCCATTGCCCAGGCCTTAACGGCGATTCTGCTACAGCCGTCTCAGTGGTTTCTGTGTGCTCCGTCTTTTACCGCCTCGGTGCCTAACGCACTTAGCTATACAGAGCTCTACTTAGCTGGATAACTGTAGTAATTATTGTAACAAAAGTAACGTGGATTTTATTGTTCTGTTGTGGAGGGGGATGTGTGTGAAGCAGCCTGATTGCCAGCCCTACAAGTTCCATCTGGATTTCCTCCAGCATGCTCTTCATTGCCGGTAATGAAGACTGTGCAGCTCCAGTTATGCCCTGTCCTGTTGCCTACAGGTTATATCTGAGAGACATTCATGTAAAGCTAACGGGGCTGTCCCCAGAGCCGTGGCCCTGAAGGTCAGAGACAGTTTAAGCCTCAAGAGTACCAGGAAGGCTTCTGAGTTTGACACTTACAGAAAATGAACAACCTATTTAGACTTGATAAATGGAAATATTTACGATTGTAATAAAAGAATTACTGTGGATATAAAGCCTCACACTTTTTGTAGGCCAGCTTTGGAACTTCACGTAGGAAGATGTATCCAAGAAGGGAGATCTGACCCACAAAAAGGTAAGTGCTGACATTTTCGTGAGTTTTCATGCGTGCCAATGCATTCAGCTGATAGCAGAGCCGACCCAAACGTGATTTTCTTTTCACAAAAGAGTGAGATTGGGTAATCTGTTGTACTTTCTCAATTAGTTATAATGAGAGACATTTGACTATGTTATTGGAAAACTAATATAATTATCAGATGCTGTATTGGAAAATTCATAATGATTTGAAGATGCTGGCAACATTTAATGAGATTTCCTCTTTTGCTTTCATTCATTCAAGTACTTCCTTCAGCAGTCACGTTGGTAAAGGTTGAGATATTTCGGCATGAAAGAGTTTCTTAAGTGCAAAATTCTTGAACAGTGGGAACTGTTCATATACCAAACCTTATCTGAACCTGATTATATTAGAGAACTTTTATTGGCTTATTTTTTGTCATTTTTTCCATGATTAATTTTCTGTCATAAATTATGAGAAAACTGGATTTTTCCTGATATCAAATTGCTACCTAATCTGCAAATGCATTATGAAAGAAAAAAAATTAATGTTCTTTTGGAGGGTTTAAATACTCAGAATGCTTTTCTTGAGTAGAAAAAAGGGCAAAATTAAACAAAACAAGACCAAACAATACTTGTTGTATGCGCTCTTGTTTTTTGATTCTAAATACGCCTTGTGACTATACAATGCTCTAAGACAGACTTCAAGACTGCATTTAATATAATGGTAACTCAACAAAAATATATTTATCCTTCTCTATTAGAAAAATGACTTGTGAAGAGTAAAAGTTTTCTGTAGTTTTAAGCAAGCCGTATCTTTTAGTGTAACTTTGAAGTAATTATTTTTATGTTGTATAATATGACCCAAATATTGTATTTTTGTCAGCATGTCTAATAGGTTGCTCAATACCCTTGTTCTGTACAGGTCATTGAGCCCATTCATGTTCAATGATATACAGTATGAATGTTCATGGGTAGTTTGATACATCTTTAATAGAAGGTGAAGGAAATGGCACAAGTTTATTTTTTGACCTTCTAGAAGTGCATTTCCAGCCAAAGTGAATTGCACTTCTAGCCTCATCAATGGAAAGAGAAATTCTGGAGTAGAAAATGCTTAATTACTGCAGATAAACCTCTGAGAGCTGGCCAGTCATTCCCTGGGATTACCGTTATAAAGCAAATTAAAGGAACATTGGTTTTAGACAAACTGTTATACAAAGTGAAAGGTCATCACAAGCTTTTTCCTCTCGCTTCTGACTTCTTGGATTAGTTTATGCTGCTTTGATGACCTCGCCCCTGCCCTCTGTTCAAAATGCTCTGAATAAGTAGCTCTGCTCAGGGCTCTTAGCTTGAGATTACATGAAAGAACTCTGAATACTTGATAGTAATATATACTAAAAATTAATGTCATCAGACATTAAAAAAATTAAAAGTAGACAATTGGCTTCTTAGAAAGTAATAATTTAATATGAGAAATCATGATAAGAATTAATATGAAGATGAAAAGTCTGTCCAGTCAATAAAATGCGTATTATATTGAACAGACAAATATGAAAAGAACCCTGAAAGCCTAGTCCAAGATGGCCATTAACTTTATTCATACAGAATGAAAATGATTTGCGGACATTGTGGCCCATTTTATAATACCAAGTTGCACAAAACCAGATTCATGAGACCCAGGACAGGCAGTCCAGGCACGACACCAGATAAATTTGGTGGAGCTGGTAGAAGCTAGTGCTGGTTACCTGCAGGATGGAGGTGCCAGTGCTCTCTGACCTGTCACTGAACTGATGAGTGAAAGTTAATCGGAGCAGCTTGGTGGAGAGCGACTGTGAATTGAACAAACTGGGATAACTGTCTACCTTTCCATGGCAGTGCAGGGAGATGAGTCTGACCTTGTGCAATGAAAAGAAAGAGCGGTAGGTGCTCCTTTAGTGTGCCTCTTCTCTGGCAGATCCCTGGGCTGTGTCTTCTTGCTCTGAAAACTGATGACAGAGGAGTGTGGCAAGCGTTCAGTGACATAGTAGTGTTTTGTATCAGTGTGTACATTGCATAAAGGAGTTTTAAAACTCAGTAGAGGTACAATGTCACATATTCTGAAAGACCACATGGAGTGCTCATGTGGTGGAGTCTGGTAGAATAATATGACGGGAAGAAACACAAGATGTAAGTCTGTATTTAAGTGTCTTTTAATGTGATGTCTCTAAGATTCTGTGAAAGGGTATTTTCTTTCCCACTTGATGCTCAGTGTTCCTGCTTAACACACAGCAGGTTGATGGATGTAGAAGGTAGTAACGCTTATAACTTGCGCATGGGGAAGTAGGAAAAGGTACAGGCTGCAGCAGCGTACTGCAAATTAGTAGCTGAAAAAGACTGTGAAATGGGTAAACAGTGCAACTCAGTATATAAATGTTGACAGACCTGAGAATTGGATTTTCTTCTTTTAGCCGAGGCAGTCTGTATCGCACGTTCCTTCTAGAAAAACAACAATTTAGAAAAGAAAGATTCGAATTTTTCTCTGCAGGCAACAAACCAGAGTAAGAATGTCCATAAAACATCATAGCTTTGCTTTTATCTGCAACAAACCCTGTGCAGTGGAAGGATGGCAGCCCCATGTTCGTTGCAGAAGCAAGACCTTTGTTCTCAGCTTGAATTTAAAAGTCTGGTGTTAAGTTCAAAGCACTGATCTCTACTACTACTCTCTATGATCATGACCCCAGTTTTCTTACTTTATTTAAAACCCCTATGGGAATGGCATGGTCATACCACAGTTAGCTTGTGGGTTTAGTTTCATTAGTTTTACAGAAAAAAATCAGCTAATGACGGTGTTGTATTTCTTTCCCAGCTCCCCCTCCGAAGAGTCTCCAGAGACTGTCATTATTTAAAGGGCCAATCTATGACTGGGTGTCATTTGGTAACACTTGTGATGCTCGTAACAAGTGCTGTAGCATTGAGGAAGAAGGCTAATGGGCAGTTCTGTGGCACTGCTGGTCTAAACATCAGCAGCCAGTTTTCTTTCTATAGGGAAAGGAGGGTTATGAACAAGGAAGCGTATGCATTAGGAGAAAGAAAACCTGAGAAGCTGTGCTAAAATGATAAACAGCGCTTAAGAGACAGAATGAAAACATTTAGAGCGGAGTTTGCCTAACTAATATTTCACTGAGGTTTACGGATCAAATACAGTGCGAAGTTTGTTCTCACCTTATCGTTGACAGATTTGTGCTTGGACATGTACTCTGCAGTCCCCAGCATATTACACAGTTTATTTCCAACCTAATTGCAAGGGAGTGGCTCTTTTTTTAACTAGTTGCTTGACTTTTATACCAGGCAGATGTTATTAATTGTGCCGCAATACATTGCAGGCATTATATATCTTACTGTGCACATCCTGGTGTCCTCTGAATTGATCTTATGGGCATTTATGTCGGACTTCGGCCAACTCATTGGTCCAGTTTCAATCTCCAGGGTGTTTTTTAATCTGGTCTCAGTTTCACCCCTGAATTTATTGTTAATTGTATAAAATTGATTTAAAAGTCTACTTCTCATTGTGCCATTGAGTTTGACAGAGGTAATTAACTGAGGGTAAAGAGATGACAAATTAATAACTCTTCAATAGCAAATGACTCTTTGAAAAGTTTCAGAATGGAGAGTGAAGTGCTCCTTATGGACGCTGTAAGTGAGACCAGGATTTTGCCTGAGATGAGATGATGCAGTAGTGCCAACACATTTACTACGAGAAGGTGTAAGAGAAGAGACTAATTGCTTTTGTAACACAATATCAGAAAGCGAACAGATTACCACAGAATGCTGTAAGAGAAGTACCAAAACTGCAGTGAAAAAGGGAGAGATGCACATAGCGCTCTACCTCCGGACACCAGGCAGCTTGGGCAGGAGAGGAGGATTCAGAGGTGAGACTTGACAGACCCATCAGAAGAGCTACAAATGAAACATAAAAGGTGCAGATTAATTTTAGGAGAGAAGGCTTTCTGGCTCTGATTTTACAGTTGAGGTAAGATCACCTGGATCCTTGCTGACGCTGTGAGCACAGCTTTGGCTGTATCTTACCTCTCCCGCCTTTGCCCTGGCTCTAGCAGTCATGGATGCTGGCTGTGAGCACACCGAATGAACAGTTTTCTGGCCACCATGGTCCACAGGCACGTTCTTATTTGCTGTGTGTGGTGGGGGAACCATGGGACTGATGTTAGTTCTTTTGTCTTGTCTTTACCAGACTGGTTACTGATTTGCATCAAGAGACATTTTCTTGGCCCTAGGAATTTTACATCTATGTAGCTGCATGATCATTAAATGGATGTCAGAAATGTTTTCGCTCCCTCATTCCTTGCTTTTTTTTATTTTCTTTTGTGAAGCAGTTTTGGTTGGCCACATGCTGAGTCTCTCACTCATTGCAGCATTTAGCAAGAACACTCTGGCAGACAGACTTGGCTTATGAATTCATTTTCATAATGTTCCAACATTCACATCACGACTTTTTCCCCGACAAGTTGGAGGTTTAAAAAATAATAATAAAAAATAAGCACATTACAACCCAGCAGGAATGATTTTTGCAAAGTTACATCTTAATACAAGAACTACATCGTAGGAGGCTTTTTAGGTCAGCTTAATTGAGCTCTAGAGTTGGTTTGGGTTTTGTTTTTCTTAGTGTTTGTTTTTTTAACACCTGCTATGGTTTGATGAACAATGCCATTTGTGCAGTTTCAGAGACATCACAAAGAATTAGCAGATGTAGAAGGAGCTCAACAGTGTCAAACTGGAGCAACAGGAATTTGTGTATGTGTGTTTTGTTTGAGTGCAACGACCCTCCAGGAAGAGTCAGACATTCAAAGAAATCACTGTGTAAGACCAGGTTTGTGTATACATTTTAAAAAAGCTTGCTGCTGCTATGTGGGGGAGATAAGAGCGATTGTATTGAAAGGACTTGAAGTGCCCAGGCTAAAGAAATGTTGCAAGTTTACATGATGCCCAGGAGAAAAAGAAACCATTATCACCACAGGCAGTCCCCTAACATATGTGGCCCTCATTTTTCTGTTAGGAAATAAAGCCATACAGAATGTGGCTAATTAAAGTTTTTCAGTGTTTAAGGAGATTTGCAAAGGATTTTACTGTTTTATAGGCCCTTTCTCTTATTCAGCAAGTCATCAGAGACTTCCCCTCCACCTCACAAAACATATTCCTGCCACAGCCTGAGCACTGCCGAGCGACGTGTTTCTGCAGATCAGCGGACGAATTTCTCACTTTTCAAGAAACTAACTGGAAGCTGACAGGAGCAGCAGAAAACCCGTCTCTTCTTGAGTGACACCAGCAGGATAAGCAGCCCGGGAATGTGTTTGCCGGGGAGATCATCATGCTGTCAGAAGGCATTAGAAGAGTCTAGGCAACTTCAGAGCACAGTATGCAGGGCAGCATGTGCACATGAAGTCATCGGTTGTTTCTTGATGGGCACACAGTTCAAAAGACACGTTTTAGATGGAGTTGCTTGCAGAGTATCTTCTTGTTTCATTAACATATCTTCTTCGTGAACTCGGGACGTGTAAAACATGCACTGTGGAGTCTGAATCTGTAGGTTTAAATTATTCATTATGTTGTTCAGCTCAAACAATGTAGTCTGGCATGTAACATCAGAATATGTCAAATTTTTTTTTGAAAGTATTATTTCTGTGTTTATGGAATGACTCACACAAGTGGCCATAACTAATGAGTTATTACCTCTACTTTAACAGCCTCTACTGGAGTTACTTTGGTGAAAGTAGTAAATAATACATTTCAAGAGACAGGTGGTTTTGCATTTTTGCTAAAATAAGTATGTTCAGATTTGTTTTAATCATGATTGAGGGTGTCTTAGATACAACATATTCTAAAAAGTTCACTTAGTTGAATGGATGTTCCTCTAGCTTCTTATCAGGAATCCCTGGGCTGTGTCTTCTTGCTCTGAAAACTGATGACAGAGGAGTGTGGCAAGCGTTCAGTGACATAGTAGTGTTTTGTATCAGTGTGTACATTGCATAAAGGAGTTTTAAAACTCAGTAGAGGTACAATGTCACATATTCTGAAAGACCACATGGAGTGCTCATGTGGTGGAGTCTGGTAGAATAATATGACGGGAAGAAACACAAGATGTANGTTCACAGAAATATTGACAGAATAAAAAATGTAGTGTATTTATGAAAAATTTTGGAAGACAGAAGGGCTTGTAGATTGTCTTTATTATAGATACTGTAATTTTTACTTAAGTTTTGTTAGATCAATCATTTAAAATATCTAGAAGTGTTTTCATTTCCTCATTACTCATTCTCTGAAATGTCTGAAATGAAATAAAAAATGGTCAAGACAGTTTTCTCTTAGCTGGTTCCAACAAACAGGCCTGTTCAGTCTGAGATTTGAAAGGCTTTCCACCCATCTGTTTTCTTTTTTCGTCTCTGGCGTTTTACCCATTGAGATTAAGTGATCGAAGAGGTAACATCTGCACTCTTTCCAAACCTGGATTACACTCTATGGGAAATAAACATAGGAAATTTGGTGGAATTAAACTTTTACAAAAGGTCTGTAATAGAGGAAACTCTTTAAGTGTGTGTGTGCTGTAAATACAGGGAAATCATCGCTTGTCCTCTGGGTTTCACACTGGCATACAGTGAAAGACTTGACAGAAAAAAGAGAGAGGGTGTACTTGTTTATTCAAGATTATGCATTTTTCTAACAAAAAGCTGTTTCAGCTAGCCTATAATGCTGGTTTTCTGCTTTGTGAACTAAAAACAAAAAAAGGAAATTATAGACAATAAGGGAAATTCCTATTTAAAAAGTAATAATTGGAAGGAGTGCCACCGCTTTTCCTTTTGTAGCAACAAAGATGGCACTCTTAAATGGCATACTCTTAAAGCAGAGCTTTTGTGCACACAGGGCTTCATTTATAGCACTCCAGCTCCCACTAAAATTTGTGACTCACAAATAAGGCATGTAGTCTCTCTTTGTAACAAACTCCTACCGCATGAATATTTCATTAAGTTTTCTAGACGGATGGAAGTAGAAAACAAAAACTTGCTTTGGCTGCACAAAATGTACCTCAGAATGACAGTCACTGGGCTATTTTCTAGAAATCTGATAAAGAAGGTCCTGTCCACGTTTCTGGAAAAAAAAAAAAGACCAAGCATTGAGCATACTCCTCCAGTGACAAAAAGGAAATTACTAATACTTAATATTAGGAGTTATTGTTAGGAACAACTTGAAAATAGGAGTTTCAACTTGCAAAATATTCAACAGTCACTAGTATGGTCTTCATTGTTTGATTCTGTTCCACAGTAGACTTGTCTTTTCAGGTGGTGGTAGGGGAAAGTCACCCACGGTTCAGGACTGTTAATGGCAGAAGTAAATAATTTTAATAACCACCAGAACTGTGAAAGATTTAAATTTAAAGATTTAAATCCCTTATCTGCTAATTCAGAGAAAAAATATCACATTTATGAATAGCCCAAAACTGCTTAGCCATCTTTTTGTCACTATACAATCTTAGCTCCCCTACAGAGTCATGGGCAAAAATGATGTATTTCTTCCGAAACTTTTGTCTAGGTGATTTGACCATTTTCTACCAGATGAAGAAATTCTGAATCAAAAAGTTCCCAAGCAACGTCTATGTTCAGCTCTAGAACTATCTCTAGTCCAAAATAGGGAAAAAAACCCACGTGACGGCACAAATCATACCTAAGTAACTCATGTGCTGCTTTGATGAAGTATACATTTTTGTCCTGTAGTGGGATGCTATGAAGGCGAAGGAATAGATGCATTTTAAAAAGTAAAATATTATAGAGGAAGCAGATACAAGAGGGAGGTTGTTTAATTGATGAAATTGTTAAAAAAAATGTTGAAATATTTCTCTTGGTATCTTGGAAAATCTAGAAATTTTCTGTTTAAGATTAATTAAGCACATAATACTCTGCTTTGTGCCCACCCCCATCCAACTGGGAAACATCTGCCTTTGAGCTATCAGAGATCATAACTGTGCTAATAGAGAGAAGATTCTGAGAGTGGTGAGAATTACTTAACATTTGTCTTTAAGAAGGATGTAAATTGTCTTTTCTTAATGATGTTTCAGCTTCAAAAATTTGCAAAAAAAGAAAGTTCATCGCACACACAGAAGGATATCCTTTGAAGTTCTTCAGCTACCAAGGACAAATTTTGCCATTAAACCATGAGCAAAAAAACTTTTTACAGCTGAAGACTTGAAAGCTTCTGAATGCTGCAAACTGCTGAGGCCATCTCAGAGCACTAACAAAGATTTTGCATCATATAAGTCCAAACTAGGACATAGTGAAACTGGTTTCAGGAAGTCTGCAGACTCTTGAAGGTTTCAGAAATAATTTTCTACTAACACTTCACCTGCGGTCTTTACAGACATTTTTTATCCATGCTTCAGCNCTAACAAAGATTTTGCATCATATAAGTCCAAACTAGGACATAGTGAAACTGGTTTCAGGAAGTCTGCAGACTCTTGAAGGTTTCAGAAATAATTTTCTACTAACACTTCACCTGCGGTCTTTACAGACATTTTTTATCCATGCTTCAGCACAGTTACTCTGTTATGATCCTTCTTAGGACTAATATGAACTTACCTTTTGGTGAAAGTGTTCTTTATGTAAATTACAGAATGGAGAACAAAGAAGCTTTATATCCTTTTATTGCTTAATGCTTCATAATATGGAACAAAGATTTTATATTACTTTTTGAAGATGCTGATGTAAGGAAAAGGATAAGGCGGCAAATAGATGCATCTTTAACACTATGATAATTTGCAAAAGGACAAATGATATCAATGTTTGTTTCATTGACTTTCGCTAAGTAACAAGCTTTGGTGAAATTAAAGTTTTCTGTCAAGCATACATTTGTCAAGCATACATACATTTGTCCCCTTCCGGGAGCTAAGATAAGAGACGT
>VZSC01006789.1:10380-53748 GCA_013398225.1 Steatornis caripensis
CGAGGCGGCGGAGCGGCGCGCCCTGCGGAGGTGAGGGGGTCCGCCGGGACGGGGCGGGGGGGGACACACACGACAGCGGCCCCGGGGGGTCCTCGCCTGCGGGCGGCGGGGGGCGCGGCTGCGGCGCCCCCGGTCGCTGCCCGCCCCGCGCTCCCCCCGCTCCCTCCGGCCCCCGGACTCCCGGCGGCAGAGCGGAGCGTGATCCGGAGCCGTGGGAGGACGCGAGGCCGTGGCGAGGCAGCCGAGCGCCTGCGTTTCCTGTGTGCATTTGTCTCACTTTATGGAAGTCACCAAGTATCGCTGCGGCGCATCAGTCATTGCCGGGAGCTGCCCGGCTGGGCAGGGCGGGACTGGCTTGCTCTGTTTGGGCTTACAGTTTATTTATTTAACGGAGATCCACCGGCGAGCAGATAAACGAGCAAGGATGCCGGGTCTCTGAGCGTGTGGCGCCCAACTTCCGACCGCGGAGGAGCGAGGGGTGCCGAGGCGGTGTCGAGACAGGACTGGTGGGAGCTGCAAGGAGCAGGGCAAGCGAGAAGAGCGGGCTGAGGGAGAAAGGGGACGGGTGATGAGAAGAGGGGAGAAGGAGAGAGGGCAAGATCAGCTCAAGTCTGAATTGCTTATTTTTATTCCTGAACGCAGCCTCCCGCCCTGGCTAAGGTGTTGGCTGTAGGTCTGTGATGCTGGAGGAATAGCTCATTTTCTGGTCCAGGAGAAGGGACCTCTCCTGCAGGTCCCCGCCTGCCCCAGAGTCAGGGACACAGAGGGAGCTCCGGGAGGGACCACTGAAGTTCATCCCGTGCTTTCCCCCCTTTACCCCTCCCTGGCCACTGCTGGCACATTAGGAGGCAGGGTAGGCTCCGGCGTGCATTTAAGGACTCCATTTGCCGGTGTCTCTGTTAGATCACACCGTCTTTCCTCCTTGCCGCCTGCCTCCCCGGGACCGGCTCGGTCCATCGCCCTGCTGCGTCCACACGAGCGGGGTCCCCGGGACCCGGCTGCCGTTTCCAGCTGGGTTAGGCAGCGAGAGCAAAGCTCCGAGCGGTACTGGAAAGGGAGGGGGCAAAACGAAGCAAGATCAGGCGAGAGAGGCAGGGAGAGACTCCATCTCAGCCGTAATGAGGGAGAAGCTGTTTAGTCATCTCTCTATATATACTTTCACAATGATGATCGCATTTACTGATTGCTTCTGACTGCATTAGAGCGGGAGTCAAGAGGCAGGCAGCACAGTTCACCTTTTATCCTGAGGAGTGACTGCTCCCCCTTCCTTCCAGTTCCCCAGATCTAGCCCTACTTTTGGGCACCGAGCGTGTCTTTCCTTGCCAGGTAAGGCATCGCTGCGAGCCGGCAAGATGGGGCTCTCTGGGAGGGAGGGGAGAAGTTTGCATGCGTTTATCCCAAGCCTGTTGCTTTTGCTCCCAAATCTCTCCAGCGGACTGAGGGAGTGAATGCTTTGCAGAAAGTTTTATTATCTGATGCGATTGCGAAGGGAAAGGAATATGTGACTGACGGAGGATATCGAAGCTTTGGCTGGCATATGCTGCTTTAAAGCAAATAGATCTTTGCTGTCTGAGCCTCACCCAACAAGGACAGGGGAGAACGAATTATCTCAAGGCTCTTCACTCCCATTAGCAGTGTCTCATCAAGAAACCCACAGTATGCTTTTCAGCCAGATTTTAAATCATCCCCGTCTGCTTCTGGAAAGGGAAACGCTAGGAGATTTCTGTTTTGTTTCTGCTTTCACGAGACTACTAAGAGACATTTATTAAGAATGGCATTGCCGATGGGAGCTAATGTGGTAAGAATCCATCGTTTATTTCTTGAGCCTTTCGGAGAACAGAAACAACTGTTCTCTAAAGTTTTCCTCCAGAGCTTTACTGACCTAGCCGTGCCTGTCAGGTCTTTGTTTGAAGCTGGGATGAAGCCACTGTGCCCCCGAAGCGGCTGCGGCGCAGACGACCTGCGGGAGCCAGCAGCGGTCAGGGAGGGACTCGGATGGGGTCGGGAGTCCTGGGAGAGGGACACGGGGCTCGCGCCACGGGCTTTCCTTGCAAATTTGCTCGCACCGTTTCACTGTCCTCATAATGACCTAAGGAAAACAGATTCTTTTCTCTATAGATGCTGACTTTTTGAAATCAGGAGGCGGCAAATCATTTTATTTTGTGTACCAGGTCCTCTAAATGTCATCAGCAGGGTATTGATCTTTTCTTAACTAGTTTCTTTCAAATTACATGCAGAAATTACAGTAATTAAAATTAGAAATACATGTACTGCTAAATATATGCTTGTTAGAATTAAAGCATTACGGTAATTAAAATGAGAAATACGGGTATCGCTAAATATACGCTTGTTAGAACTAAAGGGTATCTGTTTGCTGCGCGAGCTGAAGAGAGTCCGTCGTCTGTACCGTGTATTTGGAGCCCAGCCGGTTGCTTTCCAGCCTAAAAAGCCTGGCTAGCAGTCACCAAAAGGTAGGCATGCAGGAGGATTCTTGCCACATCTGCAGATAAGCTAGTTAGTTCCTATGGGCTTTTTTAACTCAGCTTAGCTCGTGCAGCCCTGAATTACGAATCCAGTCCTATCTCTCCTACTGTTCTGGCTCTTACTTGGGGGAGGGATGGAGTTCCAAGGACCCCCGGACCAGAAAAAGCAAAACCTCTGTGACAGGGGATTTCATTGCTCTTCTGCCTCTCAGGCCTTCCGAGAATTTACGGCTGCAAAAGATTCTCTTTTTGTGTATTTTGAGGATCAAATGGGCCAGATTTAATGCAACCTTCAAAATTAAGCTGCGTGCACCAAGTTTTCTTAACCAGCTGCATCCCTTGGTCACGGAGAAACGGGAACTAAACTTCCACAGAAGAATACCCCGTCTCTCGCTTTTGTTTTAATCTCCTGTCCATTTCATAGCTGAGATATTTATAGCTTCCCCACACACACTGCCGGCCTGGAAAGACCCATTTTATCGTTAAAAATTGATTTAAAAATGTGTAAGTCACTTATGAGTTACCAGTGCTTTATTAGAACAATTATATGTGAAGTATTTATAGAGCCTCAGCAGCTAATGTAGGTAACCTGGAATTTACAACCAAAGTTACGAAAGTACAGAAGAGATTTCTAACGAGGTTCCCCTGAGAAATCAGGGGAGACGAGGATCCAGTGTGCTGTAGCCAGTCAGGTCACCGTACAACGCCGATCAGTCCTGGTAGAGTGACTGTGGTGGTGTCGCTAATTGAAATCAAAAAGCAGGGAAGACAGTTTACCAGCAGGGAAAACAGAACAGGATGCACGCTCTTGGCCTCTCGGTGATTTGCCTGTGTGTGCTTGGCGATTAACGAATGAAACGGTTGTCATTTTGCTGCCTCCTGTTCTGCAGTCCTGTTCTTAGCGCAGCGTTTCATACAAGTTAAACGATCCACCGCTGCCCGCACAAGGACTCGGCAGCTCTGCTGTCTGAGCCCCCCGCGCCCGTGCAGATTGCCGTTCAGCTAAAGACCGGGGCATATTTTCAAAGTCGTGCAGAGAAAGTTTGCAGCGCTGCACTCCGCCTCTTCCCCACACAGACGAAGGAGCCCGGTCTCCAGGGCTGTCAGTCCGGCACTATTAACGCCATAAATTCCCTCTTCAGGGGGAGAGAAAAAATAGCTCATAGTAATATTGAAGAATCCTTTGCGGGAAAATACCGCGGGATGTTTGCTCCAGCACCATGTATATAAGGCAAAGTGTCTCCTTGGGATAAGCATCGCTATGGGTTATTGTATGTTTCATAATTACAAAACCTCTTCCAGCAGCAGTAAGATGCTTGCATGAGGGATTTCAATTGTCCTTTAGACGGTAAAATTGCACAGAAAGATACGCTGCATTAAGGTGATGAATGTTAATGTGCCCTGAAGAGGAAGAGCATTTCTGTGAGCTGTTTAGTCATTTTCACTACAGATTGATTCCATCATTTTTTATTCAGTATTTTGATGGCCTGTTGAAATCGATAATGCTGCAGCCTTACTGGCTGGAGTGGCAGCTTTCATATAATTAAAAAACTTCAGCATAAAACTGCCTAGAAGGATACTGTGTAGAGGATATAGTTAGGCTTTGAGGGCCTGAGTCAGTGGAATCAATGGAATTTCCACTGATGAATCGACTTTTGATAGGGCCCCTAATGCATCTTATATGATAATGGCACCTTTCTCCAGATAATTTTATGGTAGAGTCAGAAAAACACCAGGGAAGTGAAAGTAAATACAAGTTAAAACAAAAGTTAAATACTGTAAGAACTCTGACCAAAGACCAAAAAGAAAAAGACAGTTCCTGGCAAGATCAGAACCACGATGACCACTCTGATTTCAAGAGGATGTTGGCTTCCAGTGGCTGAGGATCTGGACCACTTGGGGTATTTTTCATCTAAAGATCAAGAGTGCAGTGAACATACTGCATTTCAACCTAATAGTCCTTCAGGTCTCAGGCTGAAGGGCTTCTGCCTCTGTTAGCTAGGAAATAATCAAGGTTATCTTCCCGCAGGAAGCAAGTTGTCCAAGTTTGGAGGCTTCCCTCTTTTTGATATTCTTGGTACTCAGTTGGTAGCTTAATCCATCAGCTTTCACTCCTGGGCCTCAAGCTACTGTTGCTCAGGTACTCTGAGCAGTGTTTCCCCCACAGTCAGAATTTTCCTCTGGTCCGGTGGAGGGATGCAGTATTTCACAACAGTAGAACCAGTCTCTGACTGAAAGAGAGCAGCAAAAAACTGCTGCTGAGGCCAGGTCTTTAACTAAAGGTGGAAGAAAACTGATGAAAACCAGAGAAGATTTTCTGTTTCTTTCAACTGAAAATGTTCTTGGTGCAAGATTCATTACATATTGAACTTCTTTAAGACTGGAAACCCAGCTCACTCCAGTCGTGGCTTTTCATGGCACACAATTTCACTGGGTGAACTGCAGGCTGATTTCGGTGGAGTTCCCAGCTCTTTCGTGACAGCTGTAGTTAAACTGATGAGCACGTGAGGCTTACACCTGGGGAATTATGGATTAGTCTTGTTTGTAAGGAAGCAAATATAAATTAGTGTGTTTATGCTACTTTTAAAATGCTTTTAATGAGGAATCATTTGCTATTCAACGTTTCAATCTATAATAATGCCATAACCCAGCTGAGCTGAGTATCATGTGCCTTGTTTAACATCACTCTTCGAACGGGAGATGAGGGCAAGCCGGTTGGTTGAAGTTCTTGTGTACATACCGCTATCTGACCCTTTAACACAATGGGGCAAGACACCCTGCTTGACGGCGTCTTGTGTTTTTATTTTGTTCTGTATTTTAGATGGAACTGATCTGACTTCCAAGAGGTCTCAGGAGCAGCCTAACCGTCTTCTCCAGTAACAAGGCCTGGGGTCATCATGGCAGCAGGAGTAGCAGCATGGTTGCCCTTTGCCAGGGCAGCAGCCATAGGATGGATGCCAGTGGCCAACTGTCCCATGCCACTGGCTCCAACGGAGAAGAACAAGAGGCAGGATGAGCTGATCATTCTCAACGTGAGTGGCAGGCGCTTCCAGACCTGGAGGACTACACTGGAGAGGTACCCGGACACTCTCCTGGGCAGCACCGAGAAGGAGTTCTTCTTTAACGAAGATACCAAGGAGTACTTCTTTGACCGGGACCCTGAGGTCTTTAGGTGCATCTTAAATTTTTATAGAACTGGCAAGCTGCACTATCCCAGGTACGAGTGCATCTCTGCTTACGACGAAGAGCTTGCCTTCTATGGGATCCTCCCTGAAATCATTGGGGACTGCTGCTATGAAGAGTACAAGGACAGAAAGCGGGAAAACGCAGAGCGGCTGATGGATGACAATGACTCAGAAAACAACCAAGAAGGGTCCATGCCATCCCTGAGCTTCCGGCAGACCATGTGGCGAGCCTTCGAGAACCCCCACACCAGCACCTTAGCCTTAGTCTTTTACTACGTCACTGGTTTCTTTATTGCTGTCTCTGTGATCACTAATGTCGTGGAAACCGTCCCTTGTGGCACGGTGCCTGGAAACAAGGAGCTTCCATGTGGGGAAAGATATGCTGTGGCTTTCTTTTGCCTGGACACGGCTTGTGTGATGATTTTCACGGTTGAGTATCTGTTGAGACTCTTTGCAGCCCCAAGCCGCTACAGATTCATTAGAAGTGTGATGAGCATCATTGACGTGGTGGCCATCATGCCATACTACATTGGCTTGGTGATGACCAACAACGAGGACGTCAGTGGAGCCTTTGTGACACTAAGGGTTTTTAGGGTTTTCAGGATTTTCAAGTTCTCTCGCCATTCCCAAGGCTTAAGAATCTTGGGCTACACTTTGAAGAGCTGTGCCTCCGAGCTTGGCTTTCTCCTCTTTTCCCTCACTATGGCAATCATCATCTTTGCAACTGTGATGTTTTATGCAGAGAAAGGGTCCTCGGCAAGCAAATTCACCAGTATTCCTGCTTCCTTTTGGTACACTATTGTAACCATGACAACACTGGGGTGAGTATTACTTTTTCTTTTACTGAGCGGCAGGCAAGCACGTACTAGGGGCTTGACTTCAGTTACTCCTAAGCATTTTCCTCGGTGCATGTTTGAAAAGGGGCTGGAACTGTTAAGGGCTTGATTGTTCTTTGCCTTACAACTTCTGCAATTTATGCTTATGTGTAGTTGTATAAAACAGAAAAAGCACTTACACCCACTTGACAAATGCTTGGCACAATGGTAAATGAGTGCAGGAGGAGCACGGCTGTTGAGTAGCAGGTCCTGTTTCGCACTCCTTCTGCAGGAGAGAAAAGTTAACACGAGTGCAAGGGAGCTGGCAATTAGAGCTTATGTTTTTTTCAGACGTTCATTCGAGCCACAGATTTTACACAAGGTTGCTGATGTGTATGTTGTCTCTTTTCGCGATGTCGGTCGTTGTTTCTTCCCTTGACGTGCCACGAGTTACAGATTTGCTGAATTCAAATGGATATTGTGGGCTGCTGTACTCCTGAAAATACTCAGCGATCTCCAGGACGTGATCTGTGTTTTACTTAATTGAGCAGGATATGGGCTTCTTGTCTGTGTTTAGTTGCGAGTTTAAGAAAAAATACAAGCGTGCTGTAGCAGCTGCAGTAGAATTTCAAGCATTCCCATGGCCACGTACAAAGATAATGGTATCAAAGCCAAGGAAATGTAGCCCGGAGGGCACTTTCCCCCCTTACATTTCATTTCTGTCTTACAGATGTTTCTACTGAGATTATAGATTTGAGCTCTGAACTAAAACCTCTGTAAGCAGGATGACCAAGCCCTCGCCCTGACGGGGTTACGTACAAGACAGCAGGCATCACAGGCCGCTGCTTCAGGCAGTCACAAAGTTATGATTGAACGCAATCTCTTAATTCCCACCCATGAGCAATATACTAAGTTTATAGTTACTTTGCAAAGAGTTTTCCCACTGGAGAGTTCACGCAGTTTAATATCCAGGTGTAGACAATTCTCATTCTTGTAATATGGTGGCCACTTTTTCTCTGAACCACTTTTGATTTTAAACACTTCTCTGTGCCTATTACACATGAACAGGCTCACAGTAGCACTTTTAAATTATTAAAATCATAATTCAGCTGTCAGAAAGGCACAGAATCTGAGCAAATGACAACTGCAAGTCTGAATTTCTTCATTAAGTGAAAATGTAGAACATGTTTGTCACAGTCACCAAAAGGTCTCTTTTTTCTCCTTTTTAACATCTAAGCAAAGTTTGCAAGTTCGTCTGACAGAAGCTAAGGCCCTTAGCCTGGAAAAGAAGTCAGTACTTGCTCAGAAATGGAAGCTGGGCTTTAGATCCCAGCACTCCCCGATCTGTGGTTCGGCTTTCCGTATTCTGACTGGTCCATAGTGGTTGGTTCCCACCGTCGTACCCGAGCAGCTTCAGCAGGACGCTGTCCCGGGTGGCCCGTCGTGCGTCCCCTCTGCATGGGGAAAGGCATGAAAATACGGTTCCGTTGTCTGCTTTCTGTTCTGTAACGATCACACCTACCTTTCTACCTACACATGCTTACGCACATACGTAACACGTACGTTGTTGTACCTTTGTGACAGGGAAGCTGGGGTCAAGGCAACGTTCGGTGTTGCTGGGGAACAGCCTTGTTTGTGAAATGCGTGCAGAATGTGCTGTAGTGCAACTGAGTCTCTGTTCCCATCAGTGCCGTGACTTGGTCTTGTTCTCTTTCCATTCCTTTCTGAACGCATGGATAGAGAAACCAGAGTGCTCCTGAGGACTTTAAAGTGTTCTTAATCTGTTGTAATCACAGAAATTAGGGATGAATGAGCGCCTTTAATGAGTTGACAAGAATTTTAAAGATTGGACATTTAAACACGGCTTTGTAAGAGTTCATTGGAAAGGGACCTATAAAATGCTGTCAAAGCTCTAAAGCTTAAACTTCTAGAGTTACTGATTCTGGATTTTTGTTGCAGGATTTTAATTAAAATAGGTGTCTCTAGCAAATAGTCTCTCAGCTAAGTTTGGTGCCATATCACAGACTTACAAACCTTGAGCCAGAAAAACCTCATACCTCATTCCTGCCAGCCGAGCTCCGCAGAGCCCTGGCCGGAGCCGCTCGGAGCGGCACTTGCCGGGCTCGCGGGAGGAGCTGGTGAGGGCGGTGCTGGGGTCCCAGCTGGTGGGGGGTGCAGGGACAGCAGTGGTGGAGCACGGCGACGGTGGTGCCAGCACCAGCCTTTGGCTCGTGCAACAGCTCTCACCCATGGCTTGGCATCATGGCACAGCAACCCGTGAACTCTAGAGACGAAACATTTGGCCTCGGGTTGTTTCCACCTTCCCGACTCCCACCGTGTGGTGCGGGCGGTTGACATGCCCTGACCCCCTTCATTTCCCCATAATTCCTTCCAGTTTCGACAAACTGGTGTTTTCATACAATATTTCGTATACGTCTCTCTTCAGAAGTCGTTTCAGTAGGTTTGGAAGGATCTTGTTACTAATGAGAGTACGGGCAATCCCTATGGCAGAGATGTGGCCAAAACCGCACTCTCTATCGTGCTTCTTAGTCCATCAGACCTTGCCTAGTTAGGGGTTGCCAGTTCGCTGCTTGCATTTCAGCAATGCTCAGAGCTTTCATGTGTACCTTAAACATTGTCTGCCATTTACCTTCACAAATTCAGCCAGCATTTAAAACAAGAAATTACAAACGACCATGGTTTCTAACTCAAATCTATACAAATATCTTTGGAGGGGGGGGAGGCTGGTTCTGGACACTGAAACATTTAAATCCAGAGAAGCAAACGTGTCCCCGACGCTGGAATTCCGCCATTGCTTGTGACAGAGTGCTTTACAAAAGTGATTTGGAACACGCACAGTAACTCTTCCTGTGTTACTCAGACGTTAAATATGAGCTCCATTTATATAAAAGGGAAAGTTTACTTACAACAAACAAACAAGGCTAGCACTGGGAAACCGTTAACTCTCCTATGTACTGCACATCACTGCCGTTGTTCCAGATTCCCAAGCATCCTTAGCCTACGACCGTCTTTCCAGATTGACCCATAAATGTAAAGCAATAAAAATGCATTTCTTCTTGAAGGTGAAGGACTGCATAAAATAGAGTAAGTGCTGCTTTTGGTGGGGTCACTGTGCAAATCAATTTTGAGAAAAGCAGGACGACCTGCGAGCTCCTGAGGTAGTTAACAACCCAGGGAGATAGGTACAACAGTTTTTCTGGAATGGGAAACAAAGCAAAGGAATTAAATTACACTGACCCTGCATCTCCGATCCCTCTGCTCTGCTCATCAGCCCTGGTTTAACAGAGGCTGTTTTTAATTTAGCATGATTTAAATTTTGCTCAGGAGGTTTTATAATGAAAGCATTATTCTTGGGTGCATCTTAAATCAATCTGAATTACTGAAACAACTATTCAAAATTAATTCAAAATCAGCTATCCAATTCATGCAGAAACATTTTTCTCAGGAGGCCAACACTACCCATCTTCTCTCCTGCCCTTGTCTGAAACACCGACACAATAAATACTAGCCTTGCCAGCACCCTCGCTTTGTTCCGCAGAAGGCTTTGACCCTCAGGACCCTCCATCCCAGAAGCGCACGCGCTGCCAAAAGCAGCGGAGGAGCACAGCGCTGGTTCCCGCCGTCAGCAGTCACGTCCCCGTCTTGGTTTTCAGCCGACTTGGTACGCAACAGCCACCGGCTTTACATCTGTATGCAGACAGTTTAATGATCATAGATTTTCTTACCTTGTTACCGGCGTGTTGGTTTCATTCACTTTTAAACAGGATTTGGTTGCGGCTGATGCAGCCTCACGTTTCCCTGCCCGTCAGCACGCATCCCAAACGCGGCTGTAAGACCTCTCTCACGCGACTAAGCCCCACACCGCTTCTGCCCACAGCGCGTATTTTTCTAAGCGTTTTATGGCTGTTTTCATTCCACCTGACAACAGCAGTATGTTTCAGGCTCTCGGGCAGTGTCTGCGACCCGCAGTGTAGGCAGCAAATCGTAGTTGTGACATCCCAAGTGCCACATCTGCCTGCGCCATCCCCGGGCACGGAGAGGTTCCCGAGGGCCCTGCGAGCGTCGTGGCCGGGCTCCCTGCCGTGCCCCGGCCTGGGGGCGCAGCTAAAGCAGGCGGTGCTGGCACCGCCATCCCCGCCACGGCTGGGAGCAGACTGGAACAGAGGAGGGTGAAAAACCTGCGGCGCGGCACGGCACGGAGGGAATCGGCACCGAGATCTTCGGGCCGTTTGTGTCAGGAAACCAGCAGTACGGCGCGCCAGCGCACGGAGGTTGTTGATGGATTTTGTTCTGGTTTGAGCTTAGGGATACTCTGGGTGATTTTCTATCGCCTAACGAAGGCTGAGCTCGCACAGCTCAGTGCCCTCAGGGTGGTCCTAGGAGAATCTATCTTCTGCCCGTCTCCCTCACAATTTGCAAGAACATAATGGTTTCGAGATCGCTGTCCCTCTTTCAGAGTCAGCTGCACTGGTCAATGAGTTTGAAAGATACACATCAGTGCACCTGGACAACACAGTGCTGTCCATACAATTCATTTAAAGAACCAGGTTCACGCTAGGAAGTCAATAAAGCAGACGCGCTGGCCTGGTTATGTCAACAGCCTGATGTGGAGCAAGGTCTGAAATTTCTTAGTTTTTCTTAGCCGAGTGCCTAGAGAGCAGGGAGCTGGGGGAGCGGTTTAGTTTGCTTTGTCTTGCTACAAGCCTGTGCCCCCGTGGTTCCGCAAAACGCGGGTCAGAGAGAGCGCGAGAGACCTGACACCGGATCACCCGCTCTGAAAGCAGCATCACTCTTTGGTTTGCTTATTTCTCGGGCTTTCTTTTTTATTGGTATTCAGTCGCGGACAAGAAAGGGGGTGAAATTCAAGTAGCGAGATAGCGTGTGAAATACTCGGTGCCAAACTGCTGACAGCTGGGCTAGCGTGAACTTACGGAGTACTGACCGCGTTTCTTGCAAACGCTGCCAGCTACCGTGTGAACAGATCTCTCTGCAGTTATTTCTCCAATGCAAAGCACCGAAACCACTCAGGCTGATAGTAACCTTCATTCACCCTCCTTCATGCAAACTAAGAGGGGTTTGCGAAGTAAGGAAAACAATAAATCATCTCTGGAGCGCTGCCATTCCCGGCTTCTCGCGAAAGATTGCTGCTTGGCCCAGCGATCGTATTGTGCGTGTCAGTACTTCAGTAACTGCCATTAAACTGAATCAGAAAAATTGCTTTATTAGAAANAAAGTAAGGAAAACAATAAGTCATCTCTGGAGCGCTGCCATTCCCGGCTTCTCGCGAAAGATTGCTGCTTGGCCCAGCGATCGTATTGTGCGTGTCAGTACTTCAGTAACTGCCATTAAACTGAATCAGAAAAATTGCTTTATTAGAAACACTACTTTGCATATTTAAGATCATCGATGGAAAGATGGATGGCGTGTGGG
Organism: Steatornis caripensis; assembly: GCA_013398225.1. Lineage (NCBI taxonomy): Eukaryota > Metazoa > Chordata > Aves > Caprimulgiformes > Steatornithidae > Steatornis > Steatornis caripensis. The sequence continues at coordinate 22,315 of VZSC01006789.1, forward strand.
ATATTTCCTTCGCAGGGCGAGGCGCTGGAATTTCATCACTCTCCATTTCCCACATAGTCAACAATTCTTATACCCACAGGCCAAAGAACCGCTTGAATCTAATACACAGAAAGTCCAATCGCACAATGAATTGATGGAGCTACACAAAGAAGCCATTTTCTTGAGCTTTCATTCTCTTGACTCCAGCTTCATCTTATACAAAATGCGTATCAATTTTCTTCTCCTAATGGATTTACAGATATTGCGTGTGAAATGTTTTTGTACGAGAAACTACAGCTGGAACCTTTTCCTTTCACTATCTTGATGTAAATCTCAGACAAGCATCTCATTTTTGAGCTATCTGTATTCACCAGAACCCCAGAAGTATTCGAATCCCTTTACTCATTCTCTGAGCAAGTGGAATTCACTGGATTTTTCTCTCAAAAAAAAAAAAAATTACCTGTCCTTAGGCTTCTTGTGGCTTTGGGTATCTGTAACAATCGCACGTAGGTGCAAACACCTTATTTTTAATGTGCAAGACAAAATAACTTTCCTTTAAGGTAAACTTGTGTGAGAAGTGAACTACTTTGAATAAGGCCGAGGAACGGCACTGGCTAAAACTGTAACGTGACTGCTAAATTTACCAACGGAAACCTTGGCAGAGATGCATCTATAGCAACTGATTTACGACATTTTTCTGAGCTCCTCTTCCTTTTTTTCCCCCTTTCCTTCCAGCCTGCATCGCAGTAAGCGCCTGAGAAATACAGATTACAGATAACGCTGTATTTTCACTGGAGATGAAGGGAAGTGATCAGCTTGCTGACTGGATCTGAGCTATTTTTAGTCTCATAAAATGATAATTTCATAACAGCACCGACCCAGTAAAAGTAATCGGTTTAGAGTTCAGCTGAAAATAGGGGACAGAGTGGCCACCGTCAGTCGGGAAGCAGGGAAAGGGGAAGGGAAGTTAAAGGCCCCGCAACAAATTAGCCAAAACCGATTGCATCTCTTCGCTGACTACAGCCCGCACAGTGCCAGTCAGTTTTTGGTGTGAACGGAGGAGCAGAGGGAGCTTCTGCGCGGCCGTGCCTCTGCGGCCCCCCCGGCCGAGGTTAACCCTGTACCCGGACGGCTGCCAGCAGCCACCCTCGCTCGTTACAGGCGGCCCCTGGGCGTCACATCCTTACCGAGACGTGCTTACTTGGCACGGATTTAGCACGGGGCACCGAAAATAGGAAATGAAACTCCTGCCCCACTTCAGTACGAGGAAAACACGTTTTTAGCGCAATTTCGTAAGGGATCCGTGCATGCTGGGCGGCAGAAGCCAGAATGCGGGAATACCTGTGACCAAACCCAGCTCACTCCCAGGCGGTAGAGGAGTGTCCCGGGCACGGCAACGCAATCGCTCCATTTAAAAAAACAGGAAAAAAAAATACAAAAAAGCATAAGATAAACACAGAAACTTCTTCTCAGTTCAAGCAGCATCCTTCCCTGCCAGCCGTCACGCTTTGAGCTGGACTCCAGCCTCGGGTACCACAGCACTCCCGGAGAACATTAACGCCGCTGCCCGTGTGATTCGGTGTGGTTTCAGTGGGAGCCGTGCGCTGTTTGCATTTAACGCAGGCCGCGTCTTCCTACCCTTCACTCCAGTCCGTGCACAAGTACGCAGGGACGGAGCTGCCACAGCGCGTTATCAGAGGATGTAGCAGGTTTATTTGTTTTTCATGCAGCACAAGCCTCAGAAATGGCGATACCCGAACCTAGCAGCTGGTTTCTGCACTGCTCATGGACGTGCCCTGGCAGCGCGCTTTTGTGCGTGACCCTGGCAGTCAGAGGACCCACGGGGCGGCCCCGGCTGCCTCGCACGGCTCGCGAAGGGTGCTGGCAGCCGCAGCGATGCCCCACCGTGAGCATCGCGGCTCAGCAGAAGTTGAAGAAGAAAAGAGCTACAATTAGGTCGCTTATCCATTGCTCTCCCACTCTCGCTGCTTCGACATCCAGCGCAGATTTTTTTTTTTTCCTGTCAAATTCCACCACATCCACTGTGAATTTATTACTGTTTTCCTTCGGTGCAGGCAGGCTGCTGGATGTGTTTCCCGCAGACCGGGAAGACAGGCAGGGTTCAGCCGAGCTCCTGGACAGGCAATGCCTGCAGAAACAGATTGTGCCTGTTTAACTATTGACCACCGCTACATTAGAGCACATTCAAGGGCTGTAATTCACCTCTTAAAGTTACAAGGAAGTGCGGAAGAGTTATTTTAAAATCAATATCTAACAGAATGCCATTGTTCCAACATTAAAACCTGCTGGGAAATTACTAGGAGGCGTGTGGCAAGTCAAGCCCCTGCCTGCCCGAGGAGGGAACAATTCATTACTCCTTTAAAAGGTGCAAGTCTTTACTGGCTTTTCGTTCTGGTTTGCAGCCTCAGAAATGAAGCTGGAGCACCTGGCTCTTTCTTTCCCTCATTCTTCCATGATTGCCCTCTTTTGCTCCGGCTCTACGTTGTGGACTTTTTCTTACTTTCTGCACGGGGCCGTGAGGGGTTCAGGTGTGGGGATGCGTGCTGCGACGGCGCTGTCGCTGCTGCCACTCCTGATGGAGGGTGGCACTCTGTGTGAATTATCTCTCACCTATAAAAGCATCTGCAACAGCAACAAAACCCGAACGGGCAGCCGCTCAAAGTCGTTTTCCGAGCGGGCTCTTCACCGCTCGGGTTCAGGAGAGCCACCGAGCCGATCGCCTGGGGAAGCCTGCTGCTTTAATCTTGGCCTGCCATCTGCGCAAAATTAAAACACAGATCAGCTTTAGCTTTTTGCCTTCAGGACTTAGCGAAATTTGGCTGATGTACATCCCCAGAAAGCCCTTGACAAGGATTGTTTGCTTCCAAAGAGAGTAGTCCTGCGGAACCAGGCTGCGGGCCCCTGAAACATAAGCTTGAACAGAGAGATGCGGAGGTCTCAGTGCAACTGTGCTGTGGAGTCTCCTAGTAACAAGGTCAAATAATTCAAGTAATAAATCTTACACGTACGGAGGGAAGCAGCCGCTGTAGCTGAACGCGCACCACGTAGCGGTTTGCTGAACGCTCGTGCGGCAGCACGGCAGCAGGAACGCCCGGCCCCCACAAGCCTTGCCCAGGCAGGAGCGAGCGCTGCTGGGCTCACTTTTAACGGCTCCTGTTAATCAAACACCACATCCTCGGCATTGTGAAGTACCCTTAGCTTTTTATTACGGGTAATTATTTTTCGTGTACGCGTTGCTTTATTCTTTCTGTGCATGTGACTCCCCTTTGCCATCTCAAAGACACAGACTGCTGCTGTTTTTCTCATCCTGCCTGTAGATACAGGGCTTCTCATCAGATGTGAAAACAGCAGATGATAAAACCTTGACTCACTTCCAGCCTTTCAATATTCAAATGCACAGCCTTCATAACAAGATTTCACCCCGCAACCGGACAGCCCCTTTTATTCTTCTCCGTACTAAGGAAAACACTCCTTACTAATATTTCATCCTGCTTATTTTCTCACCCACTTGCCACAATCCTCAATTCCACGTCTGTATGCTCTAGATGCACTTTTGGGGTGTCATCTGGAGACAACATGTCATCAACAGTACGCACCTTTCTCTGTGTTTGTACGACCCGGAGCGCAAGGGAGCCATCCTCCTTAAATATTAATTACAGTCACTATGGCAAGAACCAAAATAGCACTTTATTTTTCGGTTGAAAAGGGTAATGCACGCCAGCTATTCTTGCAACGCTTGGCAGAAGTAAGCTATCTTCAAAAGGAAAGCTAAAACGAGAGAAAGCTGCTCTGAGCCACTTTCTCCTGGAGTCCATCTACCTCAGAGCCTTAGTTTGGATCGGGAGCGCTCTTTGAAAGCAAACCCAATGATCCTGTCCTTGCTGCAGCTCGGCTCACAGTGCAAAGAGGAGTCAGAGCATGCAAACTGCGTTCCTTGTGGATGAAACACGACTGGAAGATGCACTCCAGGAAGGCACCTAATGTGCTCTTACTGCTGATGGGCACTCAGTCCACAGACCGGACTAGGACTAGTCTAAAATTAATCCTCCTGAGATGTGTACAGTAGGGATGCTTGGTCCTCTGCAGCAGCTCCGCTCCTGTTGAGCCGCACTACCTGCCGATGCGGAGAGAAACTTGTTCTTCCCCTGCAACTGATTTCAGAACTCATTCTCAATTACAATCCTGTTTTAGTGTCTTTTGAGGTTTACATAGTTTCTTGGCCTTTTGTTGTCAATATTAAAGTGAGAAAGGCTCCGACTGCTTCTTTCTGCCTCTTCAGAGGGAAGGTAGGAGTAGGCTGTTGTCGATTTAACAGACTCCGACACCTCCGTTACTCCGCTGCATGAGAGCCTTTTTCTAGTAATCAGTGTCTGAGACGAGTAGAAACAGGGCTTGAATTTACCACTCTGAACATGAATCAATGAAGCCTTATTGCCAACACCCATCCTTCACTGTCACACATCTCAGTTGGGCTGTTGGTTCAGGAAGATTTAAAACCCCGTCTCCCACCCAGCTCTGCGCCTGTGAGATACCCTCTTTATCAAGCTCGCTCTCTGATCTCTGCGTAATTAACCAAAACATGAAATCCTCAGCTTCTGCCGTGCATGCGCGTGCTTTAAAACTTCCTGCAAGACCACTAGATTGTGTACAGATGGGCAACCACGGTCAGCTCACAGGAGGCAATCACAACTTCTACTTGGTGCCTCTTTCGTTTCCCTGCCTACTTACATCTGCCTAACCGTCTGTTCCTCAATCCAGGGAGCCTCCATCATGGAACAGGATGAGTCCTACTGAGTCAGACACTCTGCTTCAGTTCATGAAATCAGTTGGCATGATATTCTAGCCTTGGCACGCTGCGCGCAAAAGACTTCAGCCCTTTTAGATATTTTTCTGCTACGGAGGAATAGCAGGCCAGGTTAAATAATAGAAACATTCATTCAGCAAGACAGCCGCTGAATGAAAATACGCAAAACAGATCAAACTAGGTGAAAGTCATCTCTCTTGCTAAGGGTCAAAACAAGTCGTAAGCTGGGCTGAAGGCATACAAGATTTTGGGCTGCAGAGGGCTGAGCAGGATGAATTCCACCACTAATGAGCTTAGTGAATAAGCTCATTACCTAACGAGCTCTATTGAACAAGCCTGATTTCCAGCCTAGCGAAAGCCTTCTGAATAGATAAAACGTAGGTAAACAGCTCCACCAGTTTACACACAGAACGCATCTGTAGCTCAAGAGCAAAGCCACGGTCATCGTCAGATTCTTTCCTGAAGGTGAAGGTGTCAGGATGGATCAGAAGAGCAACAAACGGTAGAGGCTCTTTTCCAGTTTTGACCTTTCTCTACCGATTCCGATACAAGCAAGGATGCACACGAACACGACGTGTTAAAACACCCGCGTCCTGCTAACTTTCCTTCGGCATTAACACAGGACCGTTCTGCCCTCCGTGGAAGACAGCACAGAGCTGGGCCGGGTAACCTCCAGGGGTCCTTCCCCACCAAAATTATTCTGTGACTCTATGAACAAATGCTCCTGAAAGGCGCGTCTCTGCGGATCCGCACCTGAGACCCGAGCCTTGCTTTTGTGGCCTGCGAGGATGTGCCAGATCAGATGCCAATCTAGAGGTCTCGCCAAACGGTCCAAAGGAAACCTCACACCCACACCATCTTGTGGACAATTTATAACCCAGGAGGGTAGGAGCCTGTGAGGAATGGTCCATCGTGTACCCACGTGCTTCTTGCCATAGTTTTCAGTTCTGTTGGCTTGGAAGAGAAAGGGGGAAATGAGACTTCAGGAGAGGAGAATAGATCTACAGATGCTGGAAGAAAAATCTTTAAATCTTAATCTTCCACATTTTTACCATTTTTTCCTTAACCAGCAAAAGATTTTCAGCAGATAGGGAAGTACTGTTTAAACGATTCAGCTCGTAGCGTTGTGCCGCTCTCAGACACTGCCACCGTCCATCCTTTGTTATCGTCCAAACAGAGCTGAAAAATGTCTCAAGAGGAAAAGGGAAGGAAAAGGTCTTTTGCAGTAAAAAATTTTTTTACTTTTTACTTTGCAGTAAAAAAATAACTGCTAGTTTGGGGGAGATAAGGATTTTGAGGAGAAAACAGGTGTTCAGTCTTTAAAAAAATATATTTAAACCTATGCACGCATGCACACAAGCGCATGTCACGGGGTAGATAAACATGCACGCAGCTCGCTTGTACATGTCAGTATACGTTCACGTGATTGCAGCATGAAAGTCTGGCACCAAATGTACTGGGAACTGAAAATGAATTTCAGCAGCTTCTATGATTCATTTTTTCTCAAAAACAAAGGAGGCGTCGCTAGCTGCCTCGTTAGCCGTGTCCGGGGGGTCGGCCGCTGCTGCGGCACATAAACGCCCCTACCCAGGCGAGGCTGTGGCTGTGTGCGTCCTTCCAGGGCTGCTTTACTGACAGCCCCTTGCAGTTTCATCTACATAAAGAATTTTTAATGGCTCTGCCCACTCTGATCGCAACGTGTGTCGGGAGTAACTTCATTACAGTCAGTGAGTCACACCAGTGAAAAACGAGTGTCACTGACAGCTAACCTGGGCTTTGTGGATTTGAGTAGGTCGGGGTGTAATGGGGGAGACGAGTTGTGCACTGCTTTGATGGGAAAGTCATTATGGCAAGGGGTGCCTTCGGTGTCAGCTCCTCTGCAGAGCTGTGTCTCATCGTTCGTGTTTACCGGTGCTTTCCCTGGACGTCCCGTGAAGAGCGGCGATTTCCAGCTCGCGGTACGAGATGCACTATAGTTAAGGCACTTAAAAAACTGCTGGATAGAATTTGTGCGCAGCCGTTAATAACTGCTTCCCTGGCAATATCAAAACAGAGTGGGCAGACAGCACATCAACTACCTATAGCCCTTGACTATAAAATAAATTAAATCCACCCATTAGATCATCACAAACTGAGCGAAAGGGCATTTATCTGAACAACTGTGCATAGCGAATGCTTTATCTGCAATGTGAAATACTCATGATGAAAGCTATCGGTGACTAAAAGCAAGTCAGGCAGGATTTGTGGAATTTTGTAGGAAATAAGCGCAGCTAACGCACCCTGCACTCGGAGCAGCGATGTCAGAGAACACGCAGGCAAACAGACGAGTGAAACCATCAGCCGCAGCGGCACGCAGACGGACACGGGCTGGCACGCAGACGGACACGGGCCACCACGCAGCCGTCAGGCAGTAAGAGCACCTTTGCTGAACTTGGTTTACAACATCAGACAGGTTAACACAAATGAATGCTGACAGCATTAGCGCAAGACGGTGGAGGAGCAGGCGTTAGCTGGCAGCGCTAGTCGGGTATCTCTGGGTAGCAGTGGGCAGACAGCTTCCCTCTACCTCCACGTGTCCCGCTTGATTGATTACTCTTAGCTTGTTCTCTGCCTCGTTGCTGGCTTGTGCGCAGCGATCTGCCTCTTTCTCTAAAGGTCATCATCACATTTGATACAGGGTACCATAAAACAGGCCGTAGAAGTAGGATGCCTTGCGTCCTGCGTTTCTGGACAGCGTTTCTCCCTCCCGAGCTGTCACAGTGGCTTAGCGTCACGGGCTTCTGGAGGCCAGATACAACTGCCGGGGGACAAGGCGAAGGGGTTTTTAGGCAGCCACAACCGTTTCCCTCATCAAGTCCTCTCACCAGGGAAAGGTATACATGAAAGCACAACAGCACCCTTGCTTCTGTGCAAGCTCTCACTAAGATTCGGGACAAAAAGCTTCATGCGAGCAAGGCAAAACTCTGGTGCCTTTGTGCTTCCCGTAGCAACCTTCGGCAGGCGTTAGGGAAGGACCTGATAGCCACTCGCCCATTAGCTGTGTGAATCTCTGTGCCAGGATTCTCAAAGCCAAGTGAGACTTAGACACCACCTCTGGCTGTGAAATGAGAGAGATCCAAAGTTTTCTGCGCTGCTCCTGCGGACACCGAAAGCAGTTGCCAACCACTGGGCAACAAACTTTATAAATGGAAAAATCCCTCATACGCTGAATCCCCAGCTATCTGGAATTCAACTGGGCAAACGTGCAGCGTCAGATATCCATCCCTCTCATCCCACACTCGGATCGCTCCAGTTACAATTCTGCTGCGAGACAGGCACCGTCCCCACCGCACGGGTGAAAGGCCAGGGGTCCGGGGAGAGACGGCGACCCGACGGCGGTCACACAGCAAGCGTGTCAGTAATCAGCTCCAATGGCTTACTTCTGAACGTGCCATGTAATCTAAATAAAATATCAAAGAACTCGATCTCCTCTCACAGATACAAGGAGAGAATGGTGAAAAAAAAATCACACGGAATTTTAGATGATAGAATAAAAGATGTTCCACAGGTGTCTGTTTTCCTGCTTTATAGGGAAAGACTGAAAATGATTTAGCAAAACGCAAACAGAAGTTGCTTCTTTCCCAGACGCTGATTTATTATTTAATAGTAAAGAACTATAAATAACCAATCTGCAGAACCATCTAGCCAAGAAACGTACGCATGCATGTGAAGAACCACACAGGCGTCTCAGCAGACTGCCAAAAGGTTGTCAGCCGGCTCAGCCTGCGGGCGGGCGCGTTCCGTCGGTGTCTGTGAATTAGCGAAGCGGTTACGTCTGTCCCACACCCGCCTCACCTCTCGTGTACGCAAGCATTTCGGTACGGGCCTTTGCTCAGATTAAACTGGGCCTGTAATTTATCAGATTTGGTAGATTATAGCTACACATTTTGCCAGAAAGGGAGCGAGTGCATCCGTGCACACCACGTGCTCCGAGTGCGAAAGTGGGACGGCTGCGTCGCCGGCACTTGGGCGTTCTTCAGAGTTTTACCCGGCAACTTACTAAGGCGGAATAGATGTACTTAGTGGCAAGTGCTGCCACGCTGTCTGTATAATGTCAAATAGCAGCAAAATCAGTCCACCGCAGTTACAATATAACGTAAGGTTTTGAGCTTTTACTATATAATCCATTTTAAAGTACTCTTGGATACGCTGTTCTATGGTAAAATTAGATTTTTTGCAAAACCTGGCCTAGAAAACAGCCCAAATACTTATCGTAACAAAATGTAATCATAGGAGTCAGTTTGTCATCTAAGATGCAATGCATCCTGTAGATCTTTTTTCCCACTTATCTTTGAAATGCAATTTTCTGTCCCACTCTGCTGAAGACCAGGCGAAATCAATAAAATAAAAATAGCATTGCAATATTAATCTTGCGGCAAAAGACTAATGTCGCTCCTAGTCAGTAGCTGTAAAAGTGACAAACCCAAACCGGATTTCCTGTAAACACGCAGCTCTTGGACCGCCTTTATCTGTATCGCTGCTTGCCTACGGAGTGAGGCGCTGAACCCCGCTGGCACCAGACCCCGACTCTCAGCAGTTCCAGATTTGTCACGCAGAGAAAAATCAGAACATCTCCAAACACAGAACAGCAATTTTAAGTGGGTTTAATTGCATTTTCAGCCATTTCAGAAGAATTTCTTGGTTTTCTTAAGTAACGTGACCTTTCACAAAACAGAGCGTCTGTCTGCCCCTCAGCTGCGAACCAGGCTGCTCACACAGGCAGCGCGCGGTGCTTCTAAGCACAGGAGAACACAGAATAGTAATTTAAAAATACGGACTCTGAAGAACATTTGTGCAGCTCCGTTTGAGCCACCTGTAAGTACAGGAGGAAGAAAAGCCCCAAATCTCTCATCGATCGGACAGACTTTTCCTGTAAGGTGCTTGAGCATCCTGTGAGCGCTTTCCAGCTGACAGCGTGCCTGGGCCGCGCTGCGCGGAGGCTCAGAGGGAATACCAACAAACGCAGCAAACCATCTCATTAGTGGGCAGAGTCCGGCCTCGGAATTTAAAAACCATCGCTCTGCCTGATCATTATTCGCTGCGTACTTTCCCCTTGTGCAGCTCTGTCACTGGTTAATAACACACCAGAAGATGACCGTCCACTTTCAGCAATTATGTGCGAGATGCGACACGCGACAGCGGGAGCCCACGCCACAAACACATCCGCAACACAGGAGTAACGGGTAAATTTCACGACCTTTCTGTNTCGCTCTGCCTAATCATTATTCGCTGCGTACTTTCCCCTTGTGCAGCTCTGTCACTGGTTAATAACACACCAGAAGATGACCGTCCACTTTCAGCAATTATGTGCGAGATGCGACACGCGACAGCGGGAGCCCACGCCACAAACACATCCGCAACACAGGAGTAACGGGTAAATTTCACGACCTTTCTGTGGAAACGTGGTGAAGAAAAGAAATCAGGAGGGCAGAAGTCACAGGCCACGGCGCAGTGCCTAGGGTGGGCTCAAGAGACACCTTAAAATCCGCCCCCTGCAATTCTGAAGTCCCGTGAACAGAGCGAGCGTATCCTTAGCCGTAACCCTACACGCATCCAGCTGGGAGTAAATCAGACGGAGCGGGTACGAAAAAGATTCTTGAGAATTACGTGTAAGATGTGAAAAGCAATCACACCACTATATATGATAAAACCCAACCATAAAATAAGACTGAAGGCCTGAATGATTGGGCATCGATGCAAAGTGATTTTTAAATGCTGCCATGCAGATACGGTACAAAATATTATCCCTCTTGCAAAGAAACAGTAGAAAACAAACCCCACTGCAGAAAAGGCAGCCCTGAGAGAAGACGTGGCAGAAGCACGGTCTCCCTCCTCTGCCTAGCCCATCGATTCCAAACTGTTTTCCTTTCTCGGTGTTCAAAATTTACGTAATTCAAGAGGAGTTCGGTACGCGCTGTTAGGCAGGTCTGTGTCTGAAGAGCTGCAGCGGAAGATGCGCACGCGCAGTCAGCGATACAGCAGGACTCGCACGTACTGTGGCCCCCGTTCATCCCTCAAAGGTGTCACGTGGGTGGACTTTACGATAAAATTACCGTAACTTTTTTTTTTTAGTGCACAGACACATCAAAAAATGGCTCTTCATGTGCTGATGCAGTCAGCTGAAGTTGATCTGAGACTAGTCAGCATAACAGAGGAGCTCAGCGCCCTTTTGGGGAGACGCGTGCTGGGCAATACTTTCCCACCCTGTGCACGGGCCGACGTGCAACCGAACAGTCTGAACCCTGGTCTAACTGCACGCACGAAACACGTCGAGCATCACAAGGAGCGGTAGGGAACGCAGTCTAAGCTTTCAGAGATTGGGTTGATGAAGAGGTTGTTCGCGGCTGTCAATAAAAGTCCTCTTCCTTCTCAACAAGTGCCCCCCGTGGTCAGCGATCGCTCGCGGGATGCGCCGCGCCTGACAGCCGCGTTACAGGAGCGTTCTGCGAACCAAAGGGATATTGGCTTTATGCCCACTGTGAATAATGGCCTTTGTCAGGAATGATCTATTTAAAAACTAAGCACTACTCAGGGTTGTCTTTCAGACAGACACAACCATTCACAAGGTATCCCATCAGCGGTGCTGAGGGCTGGGGCTCCCGGCGAGGCTGTGGTCCCACGCAGACCGCCAGCCCTGCCCTCAGCTGGTGGCCGCGGTCCCCGGCCGGTCCGGGGGCAGCAAGCGAGCTGCGGGCAGGACACGTTGCCCCAGACCCGGGCGCGGATCTGCACGCAAACCCTGCTAGTCCCCACCCCGACATCGGCCTTCCCACGGACGCGGAGAAGGGGGACACAGTAAAAGAGCGTAAGCGGTTAAACATAAATTGCTCGTTTCCTTCCCAAAAGCCTTTTACTACAGCGACAACAAGTGTCATACTCGGTCCTCATCCATCCTACGCCCAGCGCAAAGAGCTGCCTAGCAGGGGGGCAGGGGAGCACAGTTCCAAACCGCTCGTCTTCTGTCCCGTCTAGATACTCGTTAGCGGCAGCGCGAGCCTAGGGGACTAATTACTAAGCCTGTTAAAAGACTCTTTCTTAGGGACCCAGGGAAGAAAAGAGCTGCTAAGGACCAGTTATTTCTGCTGCCTCTCCTGCTGCTTTTTTTCCTGTCATGCATCCTCCCCAAATGCCCTTTTTTTCTGTCTTTCTTCCCTCCGAGGCACATTCTGCTTCGCTCTCCCCTGCCGGAGCTGGGATTTTGTGCTTCTGGGTAGGGACTGGTTTAGAGGGAGGGGAAGCGTCTGTGCTGAGCCGTGGTAGGTGACCCGAGCGCGAAGCTGTCTCACAACTCAACTGCTGTGGCGGTCGTAGCGCTGCCGAGTCTGCAACCCCGTGACAGCTCTGCGGAGCAAACAGCTGGTGTCTGCGATGATTTTGGTGACGTGAGATGATTTCAGAGACTAATGTTCTCCCAGCTCACTATTGACACATGGGACGGGTAAATGAGATTTGCTTTGGCATCTCATTCACTTCTCAATCCATCTTCTCTAGTACTTTTCTTTTCTCCCCTCCAGCCTGTACACGGAAAGGTCAATCAGTTTAATTACAGATGTTAGACACATACGTGCCATTTGCAGCTCTGCTAAGTGCGCTCAGGCAACTGGAATTCTGTTGCACGCGCCTACTGGCTCTTGCACCAAATACAACAGCGACAGGTTTCTTACCGCAGCAAAGAAATCTCCCTTTGTGGTCACTGGACCGGTAACAAAAGAGATAAGTAACTGCAGAGTAGTGAAGTCTTCATGACATTTCTGTAGCTTCACCACGACTGTCAGAATATGCTACAAATATTTCTGAAAGTTCACCGCCTTCCTACATAAACACGGGCGTCTCCATCTTGCAGATGTAAAATCTAAGTCGGCAAACGACTGAACTGCTCCTACACAATCCACACAACGAAGAATCCCCTGCTGCCGTTTCGGGACAGCAGCACATCTTTCAGCGGCGCAGGGGAACCTGTGCAATCCCTCAGACCGTCACCTGCACCAGAACGGCGATAGCACAGCAACCTGAAGGCAGCTGCGATCAAATAATTCCCTGTTTCTTTAAAGACCTTGACTTCCACGGAAGGTGACCAGAACGGGTCACCTCCCGCAGACAGGCAAGGGGTGGCACTGAGGTTTTCTGACATTTGGTCAGAGTTAATCCAGCACCTTTCTACTTGGGGTTTTCTTGCTGCTCGCTGTAACATCACCCCAGAGGAAAATTCTGCGGACAAGGCGGGCGGTTCTGACGCCTGTCATTGCTCTCCGCATCGCGGTTCTGTCTGGTACTCCCGCTTTCAAGACCCTTTGAGAAGCGGAGGCACAAGTCCGTGAAGGGGCTGTAGATGGTCCACTGAGGCTGCAGTGTTGTCTCTGTCCCCTCAGAGAAACCCACAGCACTCCACAGGGCTCAAAACAAACCCGCCAATGCACAAACAAACAGCAGTCCCCTCAGTCCTTGGAAAGGATTTTGAAGCCTGTTCCAGGAACTCATGCTGCAGTATGTACTTCACTTTGAAATAAAGGACACTTTACGGTTTTTAATTGCATCCTAACCTTTCATTAATTGGGCTCTGTGCAGCGAGCAACAGCACAGTAATGGGCCTGCAACCTCCGCGCAGAACGCACACGGGCCACAGTCGGGGCACAGCACCTGAGCGTGCCGGGCCGCCAGCCGCCCCGGAGCTCACGGACTCACCCAGCACAACAGAGGCTTCCTAATTATCCAGGGGCCTTTGTTTCACTGGAATTACTTTCAAAACGGGCAAGATCTGGAAAGCATTCCCCACGCACCACAGGTGGTGGCGTTCACTCGTCAGAGGCACACACCAGCTCCAGAAGGCGACGGCTTTCGGCACCTCTGAAAAGTCACATTTTAAATTTATTTCCATAATAATGAGCCTAGCGAACAACTTCGTCAGAAAGATTTATTTGCGTCCCTCACACTTAGGTTTCCATGTCATTTCCGAACTTCCCATAAACAACGGATTTTACGGCTAACAAAAGCAATAATCCCAAGGGCAGTAACTTTGTTTACGGCTTCGGCTGCACGCGCGCAGCCTGCCTGCATCTGCACCGCGACGCCCAAGGGGCTGGTTCTGCAGGATGCTCAGCACCGCCCTGGCCGTGCCTGGGGCTCACCTGTCTCTGCCTGCAATGCACAGAACCTGCAGGATGAGGCCACGGAGCGTGAACTCAGGGCTTGAAAGACGCAGACCCTGCCTTTGGCGAGAGCGCGGAGCGCAAAGCTAGACGGGATCTCCCCCCCGAGCACAGGGGGGGCCTCTCGTGCCTGTGCCGATGGACTTCTACAGCTGGGAGGAACAGTTAATCACAGCCTCAAAGCCAGATTTCCTCTCTCTTTTTTTTTTTGCCAGGGCTCAGGCTTCTCAACCCCAGCTTTAGGAACAGAATTTGGCTTCCTTCCCGGCCAGCTCGGTCTTCCTAGGCATTGTGCCCTGCCCTCTGCAGCCCCTCCGGCGAGCCCCGAAGCTGCAGCGGAGCGGTCGCTTGGCAGGGACGAGCGCAGGTGCAGGAGCCCCACTCGGGGAGCGGGAGCCTTGGGNCTTCCCGGCCAGCTCGGTCTTCCTAGGCATTGTGCCCTGCCCTCTGCAGCCCCTCCGGCGAGCCCCGAAGCTGCAGCGGAGCGGTCGCTTGGCAGGGACGAGCGCAGGTGCAGGAGCCCCACTCGGGGAGCAGGAGCCTTGGGGCAGCCCAGCGCGGGTCTGCGGGAGCCGGGAGCAGCTGGGGTGCGGGACTCTGCCTCGCCGCGGCGGAGACCACGCAAGCCCCCCTGCTCCGCGGCACGACGAGGGGCTGGGATAAAGCCCAGAGCCTGTAAGGGCCCGGTGCACGGCGGCAGGGTTTACTCCCAAATTCTGCGGCCGAGGTTCTCAAAGGCTCCGGGAGAGCCCAGCTCTCCGGGCCGGTCCTGAAGCTCTCGCCCTGTGGCGCTCCCCAAAACGCGGCCCCGGGCAGGGCGAGGGCTCTGGCATCGGCTGCGCGGGGAGGGCTCGGAGGAGCCAGCAGCACCTGAGACCTCTCCCTCCTCTCCCCACTGTGGGCTGGCTGGAAATATTTCCCAGCAGAAACTTGTTGTCCCTTGGGAATTACAACGCCATTTGTTCTAATTCTTGTTGACGTTTCATTTCACACACTATTAAATGAACCCCTTCAGAAGGATGCAACAGAAATTTGCTTTAGAAGAGAGAAAAATAGCACGCGCCTTAGGACAAAACAAGCTCATGATTTATTTTCCTGATACAGTTAATATATACGGTGCAAAGCATCCAGCCAACCTTACCCAGGGCTGCTCTATTGTACGCAATGCTGCGCTGGGTGACGAGGGCAGCAAAGTCGCTAGCGTAGCGCCACACGCTTCTATTGCCGTTCTTAAACCAGTCGTAGTTATTTCTAACTAAACTAGCCCTTCCCTTTGTGTGTAAGCAGAGTTGAAATGTTTCCTGTAAATACCCAGGTTTGCATCTGCACGAATACGATCCTGGATAATGGAAGGACAAGTGTAAGGGGACGTCAACGAATCATTTTTTACTGGAGCAATTTAGCAGTGACATATTATATCAATCACTTCTGTACTGGGTCTGTGGAGCAAGCAGATAGCCTGACACATTTTATACCTTGCTTTGAACACTGTAAGATGACCTCAGGAGGCAGAACAGGTTGCGAAAGGCAGCTGTGAATCTCTTTGGCTGGCGAAACGGAGCGAGGAGGGTGAGGGACGTCCTGGCGCAGGCAGTCTGGGGCAGAGGGGTACCGGGGGACGGTGGCTCGGGGCGGCGGGGGCCACAGCCGCCAGCTCTGCGGGATCACGTTACGCAGGAAAAAGCACAAACTGATGCGAGCGGACCGGGGAAATAGAGCAGTAAGTACGGCTGCTACGAGAACAGCTTCCTCCTGCTTTCCACGGGCCTTAACTCCCAACGTGATGCATTTATCTTCTGCGGTGTTTAAAGCTCAGCAAAGTCATTAATACTGAGACTTGCCTCACCATATCACACCAAGAAATAGATTTTCTTACTTATTTAAAGAAAATCACTCCCTTTTTGCCTTCTAAATCTGCTTTCATAGGGAAAGCGTGATACTGAAAAATGCTGCGGAGGAGCCCATTTGTACGCGGCTAATCGACAATTTTACGAGTACTGCAAAAATACAATTTATGGGATAAACAAGGCCATTATTTGCAAAAATCGCATAAGTTCACGACGGCAACGCCTCAAAGCAACTCGCAGGGAGGTGTCCCACCGCACCGCCCTCTGGGCTGCAAACGTGGGGACGAAGCGAGGAGCATCCTCTGCATCCAGCACCGGCGCAGAGCGCGGGGCAGCGAGGCAGACGCACAGCCCGACCGGCCGAGCTGCCGGCACGACCGGTTCCCTTCCAGTCCGGTACCTGACTCCGGCTGTCAAACAGTGGTAGAAACTCCCGCGGGGAAAAACGCTTTTGAAACAAGGGAGAATTTGGAGGATGATGTGAACTTCTACTCTCTCAATTTTTAAACTAGGATTATGTCATATAATATCCTTAAAGATATTCCCCAGGGCCAGTCACTTTTACAGTGAATAATATCTAATCACCCATTTCTTCCCATATAATATACTACCGCCTTCTAAATTTGTCGATCTAATTAGCTCTTTCCCCTAACACTCAGTATGATTAAATCTGTATTAAAACTTTCTGTGCAGCACAAGAGCAGACACACCTGAGCATTTTCTAAATTCAGCAGAGGACAGTATTTAATGGGTTATTTTTAATGGATGCTGGAATTGCTGCACAAATGAATTCTGATTTGAATTTCCTCAGCCTCCTTATTTTTTCCTCAGCTCCCTTAGATTGTATATCAAGCAGATTAGAAAGAATAATGGAGAAACCTACCTGGTACCATCCATCAAGTATCTTTCAGAACTAAATTAACAATGAGCACTTTATGCAAAAAGAGCTGGAAGAAACTGGGTTTCTTTCTGCTTCAGCTTCATCATTTTGTAAGATGTGTCAGACTAGACACATTTGGACGCATCTCGCGGTTCCCATGCGTATAACAGGGCAAACATAAGGGCTGGAAACAACTCCCGAGGATTTTCATAACTTGCATTTAATCCAAACTTTAGGAAGATTTGTATGTGTTTGGGGTAATTAAAAGGCCCGTTGGTGCATTGCGGAGCAATGACCTGGCCTCCTTTCCCCAGACCACAGCAAAGTCACTGTTGAGGTGAACCGTCAGCGCATCGCAAATCATTGGAAGATCTGTCACGCGCCGGTGCTCCGCGGACTGCGAGCGTGAAGGCGCAGCCGCTTCCCCCAGCAGCCTCGCCAGCCCGTGCCCCGTTCGGCATCCGCGTGCTCCAGGGGAACCTGATCTTCTTCCCCCTCCGCTCACAACCGCGGAGGCTCCTCGGGGCTCAGCTCTGCAGACCCAGAGGAGACGGGGGACGCCGGGCACGGCCCTGGGAAACGCAGCCTCTGCGGCCCTGCTGCCCGACAGCGAACAAAAGGGCTCTGTTCTCTTCCGCAGAGCCCAGGCGATGCTGAAATTTTCCCTAAAGCTACAGGGTCAGGAAGCAGAGACTCGGGGCTTACCCGAGTCGCGCGGAAGCACGGGGTAAGAGGAGCGCGGCAGGCGTTCCCCTCCAAGGGGATGTGTTCGCGCAGCCGCCGAGCTGCCTCAGCCCCTTCGAACAGCAGTGACTCAGGGCTGTTTCCTGAGCTCAGGAGAGCATTTCAATTGCTCTGTGCAACCGGCGACTAAAGAGGCAAGGCAGGAAGGGTGGAAGAGCTGACAGTATCAGCTCCAAGAAAAAAGGGTAAAAATGCGTGATAGAATCTCTTCCAAATGCTCGCGCTGTCATTCATTAGGCAGGTAGATGGGAAACCACGCCGGTGTTGCTGGGGGCTCTCAATCGCCTTCAGAAAACCCCACAAAAGTCTTTGGGTGCCTCTAATTGGAAGACTTTCTGCTGCCNGGGAAACCACGCCGGTGCTGCTGGGGGCTCTCAATCGCCTTCAGAAAACCCCACAAAAGTCTTTGGGTGCCTCTAATTGGAAGACTTTCTGCTGCCAGCGCAGGAATTCATCTGAATCGTGTTGCGAGGGTTGGAAGTCGGTTCTTGGCCCATTTAACTATACAGCCACCTCTTTCATTAGAGTCCACTGGCAGAAAGATAACCAACTCCATCTTCGTAATTACAAAGACATCCACAGCAGGAGACAATCAGGTTGTTTCTTACGGAGGGTTTGAATTACTTCAATTATCGTGTCTGAAGCCTCCCATTCAGGGTAGCGTGAGGTTTGGGAATACTTCAGAGCAATCAATTGTGCCCGATTGGTTATATTCAATAAAACTAGATGGGAGAATCTTTTTTTGTTCCCTTTAGGCAACACGAGCTCAAAGACTTGTAGAAAGCTCTGTGCCCCCTTCAGGGCTGTCACTTGAACAAAACAAAGGCACAAGCTGGAGAAAGGAGAAACTGATGTCCTGGGCGTAGTTAGGCTGCTGCTTCCCGAAACAACGGTTTAGCCTCACGCGTCACCCACTGAATTCAAAGCGCGGTGCTAGGGAGGTCAGAGCCGTCAGCCCCTCCCTGCGCAGGTGGAGGAACCGAGGCACACAGCGGAAAGCGATTTAGGAAAAGGGATCACTTCTGTTCGTGGTTAAAGGCGAAAGGAAAGGAGACGCAGTACGTCGCTGCGCACGGCTACGCCTGGCTTCCAGCAGAGCGGGAAGGTGGCACGAGCCCATTCCCAGAGGGGATTCGCTCTGCACGCAAAATCCAGCCAAGCCGAAGTTTGACCTCCAGTACGAATGAAGTTCTCATGGCTAATTAAAATGCACTTCTTCTTTCTTTTCTCCGCTAGTCAATAAGATAAACAATAGGCTTGCGGAATGCGAAGGACTTGCCTTGTGCATCGGGGGTTCTCAAAGACGCTTTACAGCACCAGACAGCAAACACAAAAGCTAAGCGGATGAGGTGTTTGTTTCTGTATAAGCATGTGTTCCTCTGGTGTCCCTTGCGGCACCGAAGAAGAGAAACGTGTTTCCTCCCAACCGTTTCAAAATGGCCAGAGGATGTAAGGCGGATCCCCATTAAAAGCTGTGTAATGCTGTCCCTGGAAGGCATGCAGCAAAATGGCTGCGCCTCAAAAACCTACAATGCACGAACGTGTTTTACACAGCCCACTCCCATTTAGCCAGACCTCCAACGTACATTTAACTTGAAGCAAGGATTTGAATTCAGACTGGTTTAAAATTCTACATTGCATAGAAACTCTTTGCTGATTTGAGGCCATAACTACGAACTTGCCCTCGTCTCTAGGAGTTGTGGCTGACGTTAAGAACTCCGCCAAATCTCTGAACATCTTACGGGCTCCAAGCTTATTAAATTTCCTAAAAGTTTCCCCCAAGAAAAGATTATTTCTCTCTTTGTTTCCACCTCTGATCAGAACCCCAGCACCTAAGTCAGACCACCCTGTTAAACTAAAACCAGGTAATACGTTCAGGTGTGCTGCTCCATTAGCCCTAAAATCTCTCTTGGGGAGGGAGGAGAATTGCTCTTCTCAAGTGAAACACGTATTTATAAAAGCTACAATTGCTGCGCTCGTGAGAACGACGCCCCGGTTCAGCACTCCGCGCTGGATCGACAAAGCACTTAAGCACAGCTTTCATTTAAGCAGCTGTTCAAATCCTACCGCCTTAAGCAAAGCGCATCCCTAAGCAGGTTGCCATCGAGGCCGGGTTAAGCATCGGCTTTGCTGTACTCTGGGCTACAGCTTAGCCCTTTTCCGGTGAGCTGCCTAAGACAGCACCGCCGCCCCTTTCAAGAGCTCGACAGAGAAAGTTGCAGAAAGTAATACCGTGCACTCCCCAAGGAAATTAAAGCGGTCATGTTGGAGCTAGTTTCTGCAATGGAGAATGAAAGATGCTCGCGTTACCAGTGAAGTAGAAGATACTGTGAAATAGGGCTGTGCTTTTGCAGGTCATGCCCGAGCTGAAGCTCCATCTTATCTCAGGACAACCTCGCAGCCTGCTCCTACGTTTGCTTTGCAAAGAAAAGGAGGACATAAAAAAAAAATAAAAACCTTGAAAAAGACTTTTTTCTTTACTTACGTGTCACCTGAAGGTTTAAATTTAGTAATTAAAAGTCCCTCTATGCTTCTGCATGAATTTTTAAATATAGTCATTAAAAATAAACTAAACCCTTAACATGATCCACCTTACATAACTTCCTCCACAATTTAAAAATAACTTGTGCAACTTTCTAGTACTCAGTGTGCATCACAGCAATTACAGAGAGGCAGGTGCCCCGACCGCAGCGCACGCACAGCTCGCGCCTCACCCCACTCCGCGCCAAGATCTTCCTTTACAAGGGCTTTAGCCTTCGGGTACAGAACCTCCCCAGGGAAGGGGGTGAGACAGCCTCCCCCGACAGAGCCCACCCTCGCTGCACCCCAAAACCCAGCTCTGGGCAGCGCAGACCCCTCTCAAATCCCAGCTGGGCGCCCAGAGTGAGGATCGCCCCTCGCCCCACCACCAGCCAAGCCTGACGGGCCCCAGGGCTCCTGGGTCGGCAGCTGCACGTGGATCCGGGCGTGCTTCTGCACGTGGCTGTGTCTTTACTTACTGCAAGCACACAGAACGTTTTAGAGAGCTCTTTATGTCTGGAGCTAAAAGAAGCGTAGGTCTGCATTGTAGCTTGGCGCCTGGCTACCCGAATTACCAGAGAATCCTCACTCTCGTGTTATTCTGGTCCAATAAATATTAAAGTTAGGGGAAAAGCTCATTAAAATTCCCAAGAGTATAAATACGAAACAGAGCTGTCTCTGTACTTGTGCTGAAATCAAACAACGCATTAATAGCGCTTCGTAAGATCTTCCGTGTACCGGTCCGCACAGCTCTGCAGCTCAATCCTCTGCTACCCACGATGGGAGGACCAAGTGTGAATGTTCTTCTGTTCCACATAAAGTTCCTGAGAAATTCTCAGAAGCAGCCAAAAAGCTGGAAGCCAGTAAGAACTGCAGAGTGGAAAGAAATGACCGTGTGAGAATGATAAATGCATTGGAAAATAAGGAGAGCGAGGATATATATCAACACGGGTACATAAATCACGTAGACGCGTGATGAATTTGTTATGCCAGCTATGCCTGTTGAACTGTTAAAGCAATGCTAAAATATGATTGAGGCACATGTGAGAAGCTCTAGGCAAGTCTCCCAGGCCTTCATCCCTGTCTCCAGTAAATTATTATAGCTATACTCACCTCAGTTTACATTAAATTGGGATCTAGCCAGTTTTAGCTACAGAGAGAATTACTACTGAGCACACATCAGGCAGAACATCGTTAGGTAGT
Source organism: Steatornis caripensis (assembly GCA_013398225.1). Classification (NCBI taxonomy): domain Eukaryota; kingdom Metazoa; phylum Chordata; class Aves; order Caprimulgiformes; family Steatornithidae; genus Steatornis; species Steatornis caripensis. Next base: position 43,498 of record VZSC01006789.1, read on the forward strand.
CAGGGACATGCTTATTTTCTATTTCCCAGCTGTGTACCGTCCCAAGTCTAGCCTCTACCTCAAGCCTTCTTCTCCTGAACTCACACACACACACCCCCACCCCTGCTTTGGGTGCGCAGAGAAAATCCTTCAGGCGAACTTCTGCGCCCCATAGCGAACCCCGGGGCAGGAGCCGCGCAGCAGCGTGCAGGCAGGCGCAGAGCGTGGCAGGGCACGAGCGAAACGGGCTCAGCACCCCGCGATCCTCCCGAGGGGGGGAAGCACAACCCTTGGCGCGTGGAGCCCGGCTGCTGGAGCTGGCTCCGCATTTGTTCCGAAGCGAGGAGCCAGGTCGGACGAGACCCCGGGAGCCCTGCGTGCCCCGGGCAGCGCTGCTGCGGGCTGCTGTGCCGCTGCCTGCGGTCCCCGTGCCAGTTTGCTGTGTCATTGCACGGCTATTTATAGACTCACGGTTGTATCCAGGGAACCGGAGGATGTTGACTAGTATTCTTCTATGAATAAAACATGGATATTTTCCTGGCTCGAGGAGCTGAGAGCTGCTTTACATTTAACGTTTTTCTCTCTGATTGGACTCAGCGGCTGAGCCAGTTACTTCAGACACAAAAAAAGGATTTAAGACTTGGCCTAAGAGAATACGTTACGAACGCTCGGTCAATACGTCCTTCGCTGTGATGAAATGGCATCGTTCTATCAATATTATGGAAAAAATTACAAAAGTGCAGGAATTTTGCCTTTTCTGCAGACAGTAGTCTTTTCTCCAGTTTTTCTTTCGCCTGAAGTCAAACGAGACCCTTCCTTGCCAACGGAGCACAACATACTTCATTCTGAAATTTCTTTGGATAATACAGGCCTCAGTAATTTTTTTCCTATCTATAATTGTAAATGGAATTTAAACAGAAGGCGTGTCCACATTTTTTCCAAATACTAAATTGCACAAGAGGAAACGTTGCTTACTTCCCTCTCCTGATGCCCAAGCAGAAGCTGACTTTTACGCGCAGGGGCTGCCCACTCTGTCCTGAATTTGTACTACTAGGGTGAAATCGGGCATCCAACATCACCAGAGATCCTCACTAGCCACGGAAGTCTGACGGGTACCAGATCCACGTAACAACAAAGACAGCCAGGCCAACAACGCCCTTGCCAAGGCCAAGGCTCCTCTTTTAGCAACTCATTCGGAGACAGGGCAAGGTTCGCTCTGACCGATGTGCCTTTATGCTATCCTGGCTTTCTAGGGGGGAGAGGAGCCTTAAAGTGAGCGCAATGCAATTTATTCCTACCTACAGCCCTTCGACCATCACTTAGTGAAGGGGAGGGAGGCAGCGTGCCTGGGTGTTTCGCTTTAATCAGCCCAGCTCAGGTTTCACAAGCAACGAAAGAAAGCATCAGGCCCGACATACGCGGCATTATCGCCGCCTTATGCCTCCTCGTGCTGGAATTATACCACTAGTTCGTCACAGACCTACCTCAGTGGGCAGACAGGTTGAGAGATCAAACAGGAGATTAGCCGGTTCAGGCACAACACCTCCTTCTGTTGGTCCACGAGAATATGCATCCTGTTGCCTGCAAATTATCACGTCTACCCCAATCTCTCTCTCCTTTCTGTTGAAAAATGAATGCCAGGTTTCCTACAGTGGCACCCGAGATGCGAAATGACAAAAGGAAGGTCAATTTGGTGGATACATTTCTGCGTGCAGTTTTGAAGTAGGTCAAGTAAATAGGTCTTGGCATCGCTCTCAAAGTAATCATAACTGGAATTAAATTTAGATTTCTATAATGAAGGCGCTTGAAAAAGGCAAAACTCCAGGCCTGTTTCTGTGGCCCCTCTTTCCTGCAAGAGCAGCTCCAGGACTCTGTAGTCACCTCAAAGCATCAATATTACACAGACACTGCCAGTTCACCCAACCGAGGGTGTTTTAGGATTTGCCGCTGGTTTTGTCAACGTCCCTGGAGAAATCGCCATATGGGTAAGCACAGCGCTTTCATGGCAAATTTCTCTGTAAAATTTCAGTTTAGTTATGAGCTCCTATAGCATACGTAACCATGACTTCCCCTGCAAGATCAATAGATACCACCAGCCTCTGCCTTTACAGCTGAGGACACTGGGAAGATGAAGGGAGCTGCCCACGCGTGCACCGCAACGACGGCGCCAGCCCGGAGAGCGAGCTCAGGTTCTGCTGATACTTAATCGATGTTACTCAGAAAGCGCTCTTTTCCGGTTAAAAAAGGCTTAGATTTAACGTATACTTTTCACAGCTCACTAAAGTGCTTGGTTTGAGTTGGAGTCACAAGAAAAATACGAAACATTGCAAGAAGTTCATTTCTCAGTGTTTCAAAGCATCCTACATTAGAAACCTTGCAAGAAGAAAGCCTGGCCTAATGAGATTACCCAGGCTACTATTTTCAGGGCTAACCGCACTGAGGAAGAACAGAAAGAAAAGCACATTACTGACTGATAGATAAAATAAAACTAATTTTCTGATTTATGCTCTAAATCAAAATCCTAAAAGAACCTCTAAGGATGTATTAAAGCCGAGAAAAAGGTAACACCGAATCAATGTGAAAGGCCATCTCAGCAGCCTTTTATCTAACCAAAATTGTAAACACACTGCTACACTCCCAAAGCACAAAATCCATTTACACTTTGCCTGCTTGAAGAGAAGTCTAATGCATTTTGAAAACCACAGACTTAACTGCGTGCTTCTCCCATTTAATACAACAGGACTTAATAAGACTTGCAGGAGGCATAAAAGGCAAATTGAACCCTGTAGCTGAGCACACGGTTTCAGGTTCCGAGCAGAGAGGCAAACCTAGCGATGGGGAAAACGTAACACCGGAGGGGATCAAAGCAGGTAACGAGTGACCAGAAAATAGAGGGGAAAGTCGTGAAACGTAGGCTCGGTGCTCAACTTCTTGCAGTACTTCTCTGAACGCTTAGCTGGTGATTTGTAACAACGACAAAGAATCAGTTTGCAAAGCCAGGTCCTGAAAGGATTTTACTTCTTGTGGGTGGCTGCATTTCAGAGCCACGCAGGTCTTGCTAGCTTTGGGTAACAGAACTGGACAGCCAAACTCTGAAGGAAGAGGCTGCTTTGGCTCCGCAAGTTAGTGCTGCTCTCGTCAGCCGGCACGGACACGGCCTCCCCAGGGAAGCTGCCGCATCCTCAGGGCGCCCTGGGTGTCTGCAGCCTACTCCGACCGTCACCTAGCGGCACTTCAGTCCTTCTGCCCGAGAAGTGCAAGTTTAAATTTCTGAATACGACAAGCAAAGAGGAAACTCTGACACCGCACAGACACGATCTTAGACAGACAGGTCTCGAGACATCTGAGACTTGCAGTCGTTCAAAGTCATCCGTGTAACTAGCCATCCACCCAGCCAAGGACGTATCCCTAACGATTATCCAGTGGCTTCTGTGTCTTTACCGGCACCTCAAAGCGTCCTGCAAGGCTGCAGAAGCACTGAACGGTGGGTCCGGCACCTCAGAGCCCTCCCTAAACTCTCTGCCCTGTTCTCAGCACTTACGCTCCCACAACCTCCACGAAGCCCACGATGTTGGAAAAGCATAAACACGGGCAATATTTTTCCCTCTGCTTAAAATTAGAGGGGAGGACATTAAGCCTAGTTTGAACTGGTAAATACATAGCAGAAAGCTGAGAGCTTATCCACAAGTGGTCTAAAGCATGGCACGAGCTCAAATGACTCAACACAACAGATGCTCTTTATACCTGTCTGACTTCGTGCACAACGTGTGCCTTGATCCAAAGCTTTTATGGTACTGCTTGAGCCAAAGATTGCAGAGGAAAACAGAAAGGCTCCTGTTGATTCGAGGAAGCCCTGGATCAGGCTGTCGGATGGAGGAACCGAGCGTCAGTTTTGGAGTCAGTAACGTAAAACACGCGCATGCAAAATTAAAGAACCGCTCGTGCGCAGTCGCTGCGATAACTTGTGTTAATTCTTCCTCTGTTTGCTTCCCCCCCTCCCCGCCCCGACAAAAATGCCTTTAAGCAACGGTCTGGGAACAAAGTGCCTGTCACTAGGAAGGCTCTGCGCATCGCATCGCCTGGCTGCGCCGGGTCCTCTCTCGAGAGATCAGGTGTTGCCAAGACAACCCGGGAGGAAGGCGCCGAGGAAAGGGCGAGGGCTGGAGCGGGCCGGGAGGGGATTTCCATGGAAAAATCAAGAGCTCACTTTGGAGGGAGTGTATGAAATTACCGGGGACATCGTTTGTCCTTTTTCTCCGCCTGCCTGCGCGGCGGCGTGCCGAATTCCCCCGTTCTGACGCAAAGCTCTGAACTGTGCGTGTAAACCCATGAAAACCTGGGTTCGCTGCTGCAAGCTGCCTCGCAAAGGAAAGAAACCCGACGGGGCTCCTGCGCCTTCGCGTTTCGGTCTCTCGCTGTTTCCTTTTCCCGCCCTGCTCCTCTCCCATCTCCATCCCGCATCCAGCTGCTGTCTCCATGGCAACGCCCTGTAAAGCGATCCTTCCCTCCGACACGGGAGAAATATTGAATGGCTGAAAAGAACGGGCTGGGGAGAAACTGGAAATTCAGCTCAAAATAGGAAAGGCAATAATGGAAGGGGACGGCGGAAGGCTGCCTGGGGACAGCAAACCCTTCTGGGGGTCTCGTTACAGGCTGAGCGCAATTTGCTGTTTCTCTTTCACTCTGACGAGAAGAGAGAAATATTCCTGTTTCCTTGTAAGACGTGAAGCATCTCTGGCAGCGCTGTCCCTTCATTCAAGCCTATTACTAGCAGTAATTCTCCTAATTCTATTTTATCACATCAAAATGATTCTGAGGGACCTAGAGAGCAAGGAATGAGGAGCAGAGCCCCAGATGCCCCCCTGAGGAATGGCTTCACTTGAAAGCATATACTGTTACAGTAAATCGGTGTAATTTGTGCTCTGATGTCCTGCACGGCTTTACAAGTGACAAATCAATCGTTACACAAACATCCTTTGATAATCAGTGTGGTTACACTAATTACGATAAACGCTTTCAGCAGCTGCACTATGCGGACGCAATGCATAATTGCGCAGGAGTCGTATTACCCTACTTTTCTATTCGCGTCCTGAAGTACGAAGTCTTGCAAAAATTGCCGTACTTCAATCGCTGAATGCAGAGTTTACAATCCACTCTTCCAAGTGTTTAATTGTAGAAAATGCAGAGTCCATTCGTATTGCTGTTATTAAGTATTAAGTAATATTCCTCGAAAAAGAACCATTACCGCTTCACAAATTACAAGTATACAGGAGGACTGGATCAGCTTCCTGGCCCGGGGGATTAATTGTAGCAGTTGTTGCACAGCAACACAGCACAGCAGAGTAGGACCTCACCTAATGAATAACACTGCATCCAATTGAAATTGCAAGGAAATTTAGCTTGGCAGAATGCAATTACAGAAGTTTAAATCTGACTGGATTGCAGTATTTCTGTAGCCTTAAAAAGTGCATACTGCAAGAGCAGTAGATGAGGAATGTGTAACTCCCGTCTGCCTTAAAGACACAAGAGGGGTGGGGGCTGAAAGGGTGCAAATGAAAAGCGGCAAATTCAACAAACAAAGATCAATGGATCCATCTTCACGTCATTAACCTTGGGGATCCAGCGCCACAACACATCATTGGCAGTAAGCGTTCAGCCTCCTCTTCAGAAGGAACAAACATTTCTATCGAAACCCGGAATCGATGGTCAAAATAATACAATGTGAATTTAGGAAAGGTTATAATTCTTTTCAACGAATAGAGAAGTGTCCTTGGTGGTAGGTTTTCCCCTCGCTGCCTGCTCAGGGTCTCTCTTTTCAGAAGCAATTCGCATTTGTCACTGTGAATGACACGATGCCGACCTGGACAGATTGCCGGAGCAACTGCTCACGCGAGCGCCTGCGGGTCTTTTGATATTCCCTCTCACCCTAAAGACGGCAAAGGGGTCAGACCCTCGGTTTTATATCTTATCGTTACGGAGCTTTAAGAGAGTCTTCCAGGGGATTTTGGCAAAGCAGAACAGCTACGTTGATCGTGCAGGCAACCGAAAGCATGTTTCAGCGCTTGCTACAGCACGTGCGTTATTCCCGCAGTAAAGCTATTGCTGCAAAAAAGATTTTAAGTTTAGTTTTAGGCTAGAAAGACCTTAGTGGTTTGGAGAGTAGAAAAGCGAGCGTGGCATAAATGTTTGGATAAAGTCTAAACCAGCACAGAGAAAGGAAGGAAAGCATGCAGGAGCACTGCCTTGGGAAGGCGGCCGAGCGGCTCCTCGGCGTTCCAGCTGCCATTTCTCATCTGGCACGGACGGTGCAGCCGAGATGGTGGGGCGGTTTGACGAGAGCCTTCCTATTTTAGAGTTATGGGAAATCAAAAGGAAAAAACGTGCAGGAAGGCTCCGGCTGAATCTCAGCCTGGCCCTCCTGAAACAGGGAGGAATTGCGACACAGACCACGCAGCCGGCCAGGTCCGAGCAGGAGCCTTGACAAGGAAACTCCGGTTACGCTCACTCCAGCTGGGAGCGAGCGTACCGGCAGCCTTGGGGCACCCTGATGCCCGGGAAGGAAGAACGACGACTATTAGCAAGAGAGCAATGTTTCAAGCATCGAGATAAGTGGAAATTCTACTTAAAGAACTATGTAGAGAGGACTTTCCCCCAGACTTTGGCTTTTTAAGACGCAGAATTTTCATAAAAATAATGAGGGTTGTAACAAATGCTGAATCTAAACAGCCTGTTCCCAATGCTTTATACTTCGAGGCATCCATTTTATGGGTTAAGGGATCCATCTTATTTGACGCACGTAGACAAAGACTTTGCAGAAGAATTTAGATAAACCGGTATTTGTGTTTTCAGGAAAAACCCCACCCCCTCAGAATAAAGGAGACTGAGTAGACGGGAGCGAGGAGACCCCCGTGAGACCCCTTCTGCTGTCCTTTACTGCCTTTTTCTTTAGGCTTTGACCAGAGCCTTTTCTGTTCGTCTGTGCGTGAGTTCTCCGGAGGAAGCCGTGTCCTCAGGTCCTCAGTGACCCGGCAGCCCCCAGGGTCCGTCCCCACCTTCCCCTCTGCTACTTTCAGGGATGTAAATCAGCACGGCTCCAGCAGCCGTACCACTGTTTAGCAAAGAGGGATTTAACCCTGTATATTCCTCAATTTCCCCTAAACCTCTTGGCATTAAAAGATCTGAAAATAAACCCTCTTTCATATTTAGTGTGGTTTTGGAGTCTGATTTAGAAATGGTTTGAGAAGAGCTTTTTTCTTCCTTTTTAGCCTTTATATCAGTCATTTTCTCTGGTATTTGATAAGCTCAGATGAGTTTAAACTGATTCATCCTATTTTGTAATGTTTAAATGTACTTTGCTGAAGCTCCGTCATAATGTCACACACTTTTAAAATGAATAATTCATCCTGCCCACCTCTTCTGAAATGCCAAAAGGATACTGCGCCTTTCCAGAGAGCAGCAAATACCTTCGCTAAAAAGTACACAAGGAAACAACGTAATTTAAGAGAAAATACCAGCCCAAGCGGCACCGCTACAAACCTCAATACCGTGATCTCACGTGGGAAAACACGTTCAAACCCCGACGGGAGGGAGAAGGCTCCTTCCCAGGGAGGGGTCAGAGCAGGGATTCAGTCGCCCTCTGCATTGGGCGCCGACGGCTCCGCGCTTTCTAGCGGGAGTCAAGAAGTATCCGAGAATCACTGACAGCTGCAGATAAGACTCTAATAGCAAATGCCTGTCAAGGAACCGTGTAAGAAATGACATTGATTTTATCCCCATGCGGGCACTATTTCAGGGAGAGCCTTTGTCCCTTCTATATTTAGCTGCTGCATTATGTACCTTGCTAATAGTCAGGTAGAGTTTTGTCAATTTTGAACCCAGCGGGGATCAGGTTAAGACTCCGGAATGAATGCCACTGGTGTTTGCCAACTGGAATAAAACACAGGTATAATGAAACAAACCCGGGGAACGTCAAATAACAGGCGGCGGAGTTGCCCGCAGCTGCAGAGCACGACGGTTTCCCGCAGCCGCCGTGCTGCCACACATTCGCACCATGGGCGCCGCGGGGTGAAACCTCCCAGGCAGCAGCACCCTCCCCGGGCAGGGGCAGGCGGTCTGCGGGACGTTCACGGCTCCCAGAGGCACGCTGCCGCGCTCCCCAGGGACTCCATTACAAATGCTCCAGCCGTTGGCAGGCGGGGAACAGCCTGGGACGGACGAAGAGGAACGTAGCGGGAACCTAGCTAGGTCTCTGGGCAAAGAGGGTGAGCTAGAGGAGACGAGGAGGGGGAGGCGCAGACCTGCCCTCGCTGGGATTACAGAGCAGAAAGCAGCAATCTCGCCCATGCCCCCCCAGCCGGTGTCACCGCAGGAGCTGACCCCTGCTTTGCCCACAGCCACCGTAGGCAGGCACCAAGAAGGAACTGGCTGAAGATGTCAAATAGGTCATTTTGTCGCGGGGTAGGCACCGAGGGAAAGGCAAGAGCTGGGCTCCTGGCCAGACAGCTGAGCGAGCCCAGGGCCATTTGCCAGAATCACTTGGCCTCCGGCAGCCCCGCGTGCCTCCTACGAACAGATCTGCAGCGCAACGGAGCACTGCCCAGGGCCGGTAAACGCATCGTTACACAGCCCCACGGTGGAGGGCCTAAACCTTCATGTGTATTTCGTAAATAGTTTATGCAAAGGTATCACGGGCAAGGCAGTGAGATAAACTCTCCACTGGAGCCACTAAAGGCATCTGATCACTTTTGCTGAACGTTTGCAGCAGCAGTGGGAGGGCTGGGTGCGATCGCTCACGGCACACCACCTCAGACAGCGCCAGGAAGAGTAAGGCGAGGACAGACTCGTACCCTCCAGTCTTGCTTTTGCAGAGACAGGCTTCCAGGAAGCCAAAATCAGCTCTCCAAACACCTTATGAGTCTCGAATAAATAAAAATTAAAGCAAACTAAAAAACCCCTGTATAACTCCACAGTCGTTTTCCGTCAAGAGCCCCATGCTGCTCATCAAACATTGAAGAGCAGTCTGTGAATATCTGAAAAAATGACCTCATTGTCATCCTTCAAATCTTCCCTTCAAGCCCCAGAGCGCAGCGATGCTTGCAAAAGAACACAAGATAAGTCTGGAGTCCCGTGGCCATGCGTTCCCGCATTCCCCAGCATTTTTTCACTCCCAACTACCTTTTTTACGCGGTTGAAACACAAAACGAATGCGTTGGTGGAGCCCCTGTACACCCACGCAGGCTTTTTCTACGGTAACGTGTGCCGAGAGACAGACCAACGAGCCAAATGGTTTTAGCACTGGTTGCAAATCTCCCGGAGTCTTAGCTACAAACCCGAGCAGCTGAACCGCATACAGCATCGTGCTGCTGCGGACATTTCCCAGACAGACCTAGTTGTCAGCACTTCGGGGCAGGACTAAGTGAGAAGCATTCAGACCCCAGCTGAGGACTCTGTCTGTAATGCCTTATAAATGATTGAAATAAAATGACTGAATCTTCATTGGCCTCTAATTAATCTCAGAGGGCTGATTGCAAGCGCTCTGAACCCTGGTGAGAAACTAATGCGCGCGAGATCCCTTAAAAAGTAGGGTAGGAGAAAACAAAACCATAAAACAGAAAGCGTGGCCTGAAACTGCACGGGGAGAGCTGGGGAGGGCACAGAGGCGCATGCAGAAAGTTACGGTTACGTACAGCTCCGAGCAGGGCCTCCCGTGGTAACTCGCCAGGGTTACGCTCTTTCCAACACAAATCTGTGGCAAACACGACACCTGTGCACATCTTCAGCTGCTGGTCAGCCTGAGCCACGCCGCTTTCCTCCCAGAGAGCGGACGCCCCTCGGGGAGCACAAGCAGAGACCTGGACCTGTTCAAGGTCAACACGGCAATTGCCTCCTGGCTAGAGAGCGGTGGAACGGCGCAAGGTCCAGCTCTACGCCGTGAGCCGAGCGAGGTGGTGGCGTGGGCCTGGCACGGAGGGGTCGGCAGCTCCGAGAGCACAACAGCTCGTGACTCACGCCGGCCGCAGGGACGGGGCAGCGAGGCAGTTGCTGAGGGCTCACGAGGCTCCTACGGCTTGTGAACAGACCTGGGAGCTGTCGTGAAATAGATGCGTCTCCTGCTGGGTGAATTCTCTGAACCCAGTGCTAGCACCGGCTTAAGCAAAGGCAAGTCTGGAGAACACCTTCCTCCAGAGCAGGCTGTCATCGGCGGAGCGTGCCCCCGCGTGCATCACAGGGAAGGGGCAGCACATCGCACTTCAGCGGCCGGGTCTTTTGCAA
>VZSC01006789.1:53754-71371 GCA_013398225.1 Steatornis caripensis
CGTGAAATAGATGCGTCTCCTGCTGGGTGAATTCTCTGAACCCAGTGCTAGCACCGGCTTAAGCAAAGGCAAGTCTGGAGAACACCTTCCTCCAGAGCAGGCTGTCATCGGCGGAGCGTGCCCCCGCGTGCATCACAGGGAAGGGGCAGCACATCGCACTTCAGCGGCCAGGTCTTTTGCAAACGACGGGGGGTGGAAATATCTGTGCGTCGAACGAGGTATTCAGTGCTGTACGTCATGCCGCTCCAGGTAGCGTGTCTGGTGCTGAGCCTGCTCTAAGTGAAAAACAAGCCCGTCTCATCCCTCTGAGAGCTGAGACGCACCCTTGGGAGGAAAATTAAATCTCCTGCGGCTCCTTTGGGAGGGCAGCCCTGCCTGCGCCAGCGTCCTGTCCTCTCCGTGCTCGTCTGGCCCACTTCGAAGGCAAGCACTAGGGACCTGACTTCTGTCCAAAAGTGAAACGTAAAAGAGAGCATATGGCACAGGTTTAAGCGTTTGGCTACTGTTCTAGCTTGGGAAGAAGAGACAGCAGCTAAGTTTTGGATGCCAGTGAAAGCTCAAGGTCCAGCCACAGGAAGCCCATTCCTGGGGGCTGAGAGTTATTTAACGAGACTAAATTACCCTTCCACGGTTTCACATTCATTGAAGGAAATTGTGTGCGTGATATCTATCTATGATTGCCCAGCGTTCTCATAAAGCCTATGCAACCGATCAGTGGGGGGGTGTCCCCTTCCTACGTAACCCATCACTCGCGGACCAGCAGTGTTATTTATAGCTGCATAGAAGAGAAAAACTTAGGAACCTAAGTGCCCAGTGGGAGAAGCAAGGCAGGATGCACTAGTAAATAAACACAAGATGGGCCAGAGGAGATCAGGGATTCATTAACAGCCTTTAAGGCAGGAAGGGAACGTTGCAATCACCCCGGCGCGGGCTGTTCAGCAGCAAAAGGCAAAACACCCATCTACTCGTAGGTGTTCCGTAACTAGAGCGGGCTCATGGCTAATTGGCTTAGCTCTGAAAAGCAGTAGCGTTTTCTGTCGAGTTCGGTCACCTCTTGGTGCTGTCGCTATTTATTAGGTGACTCGGTTTACTCTTCTTCTCCGGTACCAGGCTGCTAGGGATGTTGCCAATAGTTGCTAAGAGATTCTCTGCTCCAGAAGTGTCACAGTTCAAGAGGAGAGGATTTAAAAGTGGAAGGGAGCCACTGTGCAGATGAAAAACAGGGGCACACAGCCTGGCTCCTGAACCGTGCTGAACTCTGCTCCTGACTCAGCAGAGCAAATCAGCATTGATTTAAACGGTGCTTACAGTAAAGCCGGTTCTTAAGTGTTTTGCTGGATGATGACCGGGACGCTGAGGGTCTTGATGGATTCAGCCCAGCATCTCCCTGCGGCAGTGAAGTCACTCTTTTTTACATTTTGCTGTAATTCTGTCACTTCATGAAGAACATCAAGCTTCGTCTCCTACTGGCCATCCGCAAAAAGAAGTCAAGTAAAACTCTGTAATGAATTCTCACCGCAGAAACCTTCCCCACCATCCATGGTTTGGGCACCTTTGACCTCACATCCCCATAGAAAATGACCTTTCCCACATCTCATGGCTATGAGCTGTTAACACCGAGTTTTACATCACGTTCATATCCCCTGTGAAATGACTTAAATCCGAACCAAGACAAGGGCAAAAGGTGTGAAAATTTCCAGTTATAGCTTCTTTATAAATGATGATTCCATTTAAGAAGTGGAAAGTATTATTCAGGTGAGGATAAAAGATACCTTCTCTAGGAACGCGTAGATTTAGAAAGGGACACACAGCTTTCACGACTCATAGGAGGATTTACTATCTATATTGTCTCTTATNAGAAGTGGAAAGTATTATTCAGGTGAGGATAAAAGATACCTTCTCTAGGAACGCATAGATTTAGAAAGGGACACACAGCTTTCACGACTCATAGGAGGATTTACTATCTATATTGTCTCTTATCGTGCCAGTTTAAAGCTCGTCTGCTGCAAATGGTTTCAAACTAAATTTGGGGGGGGGGGAGGTACAAACGTGCAGAAAACGATCCAGTGACTACAGTGCGAAACGAGGGGTTTGGCTGTGTGGGTCCAAGGCGCCCGTCTGCTCTGGAGCCTACGTGACCGTCGTACCTTCGTGCCTCAGAAGAGGCCGTGAGTCATCCAGCTGCTGCGGTTACACAGATGAAGTAAGTTAATAAAAGAGACAGGGCAAACATGCTGTTGTGTTCTTGATTCATATCATTGACTAAGATGTAGCTTAATTAACCGACCTTCCCTCCCTGTAGGACAGTCTGACTATTGTCGCTTACCGTATGTAAAACACTACACGGTGCCATCACGCACTGTTCTTTGTACTAAAAAGCTGTATCACGTCATCACCACGATAACTGAACCTAGTGTCAGCAGTCTAGATAGAAATGCCAAAGATGTAATGGGCCAGAGAGACTTAAATACCCTCTCAGCTCTAGAGCCGATGTCTTTCTCACTCGTACACGGTACCGAGACAGCGCGTGGAGCGGAGCTAGTTCTTGCTGAATCATTCAGAGGCCTTTTTCCTGCTTGTAAATTATCCTCAACCTGGTTGCTCTCCTGCCACACGCATTAGTACGCAGCGCTTCTCGACCAAAACATAGAGCGGGCAAATCCTAGCCTGTGAATCGCCGTCAAGCTCCTCCCCAGCGATGTCGCTCCACCTGTAAGCCTGGGACTGCGGTGGGACGCCTGGCACCCCCAGCTGCAGGGACCGGCTCCGCTTGCCAGCGCTCCGAGTACCCACTCGCTTCCCGACTGACCGCTCGTGGGTGTTTACAGAGGCATTTGCGTTCCGTTTTCCCAAACGCTCCTCTCGGTACCCTGGCTGCAGGTGAAAGCACCTCGAAAGGTGTCGCGGTGGAGGAGAACCTCCCAGGTGCCACTGCGACGTGCCAGGGGCTTCCTGCGCTTCCCGCGCCCTTCTCCTCCCGCTGGCACGCGGGTGCTGGGAGCAGGGGCTGGGAAAGCCACGGGGCTGGGCACGTGCAAGCACCGTCCTGCCAGTCACACGAGGGAAGGCGATGGGAGGCGGTGAAGCCTCACGGCAGCCAAAGTAGTAGAGAAAAGGAGACTTTTGTGTTTGACAGCTAGATGAGCAATCCTCCTGAGTTCCCTGCTTCACCCTAATCCCCCGCTGAGTCACTGGGTCCCTGCTGATACCCCAGGCTGGGTGACTCCTCTCTCGGAGGCTGCCAGGGATTTTTGCCATATGGCAACAAGGAGATTTGATTAGTTGACTGTTTCCTATTTGTTTTAATGAGTAGTTTATTAGCCATATGTTAAATTGCACATTTCAACTACCCAGCAGTGTTACTGGAAGTCAGAAAGTGTCTGGACGGGGCTTCTGTTGCTCCTGAGCCACGGGGGTATTTGCTTTGAACATAATGTCACCTGGTGAGCTCTCCCTTGTCTCATCCGATCTCGTCTCATCTGATCTCATCTCATCTCATCCGATCTCATCTCTTCTTGTTTTATTTAATCTCATCTGCCACCTCTGCCAGCACCGGGCAGGGGAGCAGGTCAGACCTCGGGCTGCCTACCAGAGCTGCTTGTCCCACCGGTGGGTGCCGATGGCCCTTGGCATTCCCTGCTGTAGGCTACCCAGCGACCTCCAGGGAGAACCTCCCGATGAGTAATCTGGTGGTGCTCCTCTGTCTGGGCAGCAGATTACAGGAGCTTGCAACCTCTGCACTCATCACACTGTGGTGTTTGCACCTCTTTGTTTCTGCATTGCCATCAATCAGTCATATAAAAGTTAATGGGAAATAGATAAAGAAGGTCATAAACAGCTTCAGAGCAGATTCAGTTTAAAATTCACTACAACGTCCGTAGAGACCCGAGAGCAGTCTTCACGAGCCCNTCTGGTGGTGCTCCTCTGTCTGGGCAGCAGATTACAGGAGCTTGCAACCTCTGCACTCATCACACTGTGGTGTTTGCACCTCTTTGTTTCTGCATTGCCATCAATCAGTCATATAAAAGTTAATGGGAAATAGATAAAGAAGGTCATAAACAGCTTCAGAGCAGATTCAGTTTAAAATTCACTACAACATCCGTAGAGACCCGAGAGCAGTCTTCACGAGCCCTGGTGCACAAGCATTTATCGCAGACAGATTCTGGCACCAAGGGCTGCGGCTGCTGTGCATCGTACCAGCACACAGCTCTTGCTAAGGACGGATACCCCGTTACTAAACAAATCCCGTACACCATCCCACTTCTCGTCAGGAAGCCGCTGGAAAGGTTCTTGCAGCATCCAATTAAAACCACCACCAGAACGTACTGGGCAACCCGGGAAACGTCCCAGACCCACGCGGGTCTGGCGTCGCCCCAGCCGGCAGGCGGCCCGCGGGAAGCGTGCCTGCGCTGTTCATGGTGTCGTTCAGCCGCCCGCGGGGCACCCCGGATCATGGTGGCTGGACAGCATGTTTCTTTTCCCTTTAGGAGAGTTGTCTTTTTAAGTTTTCAAGTGATAATCGCACTTCTCCAAAGACTGGCCCAGGGCTTTTCCAGCTCCTCCAAGCTCTCCCAGTGACCGGCACTGATGGCACTTGGAGACTTTTATCCAGGTTCCATTTTCCAGTGCTACAGCTTCAGGTTTCACTCCTTCTGCACATAGAAATGCACGAATGCGCTACTAATTTTACCCTTGACTACCTTTACTTTTTCATATTCTTATAATCTTTCTCCATTATCACGCTAGATGTCAAAGTAATCGCACAGAATTAAACATCAAACTCTGGTTTAGTGGCTAGGCTAATTTGTTTAAATTTGTTTTCTTCCCCTCACCCCGAGAGAACTGTGAACATCATTTTATACAATCATCTCACCGACCTCTCCGTAACTATTTCCCTCCTTCACAGAAATGTTAAATATTTTGTTTCACGCTTGCACCTTCTCTTGGAAGACATCTTTACGCTAGGTTTTGTTGATTCCCATGCAGTTCAGAAATGCACATTCCCAGGTTTTGTATCCTATTTTCCCCATCAGTTCAGGGGTTATAACGGTCTAAAAGGCAGTAACTTCGCCCTCGGACGCTACCTTCCCTCAACACGTTACTCTGATTCACTCTTACGCACTTGCTCCCTGTGTGGGCTCAGATCAATTCTTAGATTCTAATGACTGACACATTATTAAAATACATTTCAGTTGCATGCTTACAATAGATCTCAGGCGCAAATTTGCAAGCGCAGATGATTACAGCCCCGAACCCTCGCCATGCGCAACGCGAAGGCCAGGCAGTGGGTGGAAGCGCTCACGGCCGTGCTGCTGGGCGAGCAGGGCGGAGGCGCCACCAGCCCTGCCGCAGCGCCTGGTGCTCCTGGGGCAGCGGAGCTGCCTCCTCCCCCAGCACAGCACGCTGCCTGCCCCGGGCGGACAGCACAGCCCGACACGGTCTCAAGTCTTGCTCCAGGCCAGCAGACGCGCAGGTGCTTTCCAAGAGCCCTGGGCTGAGGACGCAGCTCTCCGTTTACCAAATAGCCCCAAGTAGAGCACCAGCGCCGCTCCCCATGGCTCGACAATAGAGTTTCTCCAGCTGTCACGTCCCACTGCCCTCAAAGCCACGAGTACATCACCCTATTAATACTCCACGCCCTCTCCCCAGCCCAGGGGGCTGTGCCCTCCATAAATGCCAAGAGCAGGGATGAAAACGAGGGAGAATATTTATTCTGAGGGTGGCGTGAGGACACAGACTACGCAGCCGGCCACCTAGCAAGAACCTGCAGCAGCATCTCTCCCCTGGCCTCACGCCCCGCTCAGCAGCAGCTCGGCTGTGACAAAACATAGGGGTGCTCGCTACAAGAGCTCTACAAAGCATCGCTAATGGAGAAGGTTTCGATGAGCAGGCCCTGGAGAAGGAGCTATACCCAACAGTGAAGCCTGGAGCTTGCCCACCTTGCTCCTCCCTTGCTCACACCAACCCAGCACGCCCGAGCCTGCGCACACAGACGTACGGGCAGCTCCTTTTCCCTGGGAACCAACTTCCCGCTTGGTTTCAAACGTGTTTCGGCTCCCGTGCACATCCCCGAACCCTCCCCAGCTCCCGCGCTCCCCCAGCCCCGAGCACTGGCGTCGCAGACCTCGGACGTGACACCAGGGTCAGCGCGCTCTGCCAGGGATGGGGCCGGAGGACGTTTAACACCACGCACACGGCTGCGGTTGCCTGTGCCACGCTACACAGCATCACGAACCTCTAGACACCGAATATCTCGGTATCCCGAGCAGCAGGCTCGCCCATACCCCGCTCTGCTGACGGCGTCTCCCCACAAAACGACTCCCACCCACCCCAGCTCACCCGCTTTGCGGCACGGAGGAATCACCGACACCTCCCGCCGTACAAGGCAGTCATTTGCCTACAGAGGCAAGGAGAGAAGCTTCCCTCTAAGAAGGGATGAGGAGCTTCATATTTACTGTGCCTGGTGTGTGAGAGATTGTAGTGTCACTGGTCGTGTTGGCAAACACTGAGAAACGTGACAAAACGTGGAGTTAATCCTTGAAGCGTGCCGGAACCAAATATTCTGTCTGATTTGGTAACAAGTGCAGATAGAAACATGCTCTGGGGCCTCAGCGTAGTCACATTAAATATTTAAAGTTACTTACTAAATACACGAAGGGTCTGAACATCCAGCTGATCACTGTGACGTGCAGATTGCGGAGAAGTATGTGGGAAGGCAGGCACGCCAGCAGCTCCGCCTGGGTGTGAACAACTGGAAGTTACCCTTCAGCTGGAAAGTAAGACAAATGAGACAGTATTAAAGCATCAGATAAGAAAAGATGTTCCCTTTATTAAAAAATAGCAGTACATTCTTTATGTTTAGCATAAAATCTCCTGTAATTACCTAGCAGCTGGAAAGCAATTTGCAACAGGCTTTATTGTTCAGCATCTGTACCGAGTTCTCCGGGAAACATCCACCAGGGAATACAGTAAAAATGAGATGTGCCACAGTAACTACAACATCTAAATGCTCGCACAGTGGAAGTTTCAGTGAGGTTTAAATGGGCTGCAATGCAATTCTACTTCTGCGTTGCTGTTTTTGTTTTGTTACTTAAAGGGCTCTGGGGTTGACCCCTGCTTCTTTTTCTCCTGCGTACACACCCCCACCAGGAACGCTGTAACCCGCACAGACTAGTAACGTCATATTACACAACACAGTCATTGTCAAAAGAAAAATGAAGTCTACTGCAGCCACAGAATAAGAAACATTCCCGCAGGTACCACCAGCAGGGCTTCACTATTCGCCAACACGTGCACCTCTTTGGTTTTAGTCCCTACAATAAAGAGAAAAGGTAAAATACCTTGCGAGTTAACTAATGACTTGCAAATTCACCGCAGCATCCCAGAGTAACTGTTGCATCCAGTGGAGAAAACTGGAGCTCACACAAGGTTTTGTGGATGCTTAAAGGAACATAAATTTTACCTCTGCTTAGCCTGGTATAAATCTGGCCTGACTTCCCCACGCGACAGGCAGTAGAGTTGTGATGGAAATAAGTAATTTCAAGTTTGTACCAGTTTGTTGTTTGGTTTCGGGGTTTTTTTTCCACAAAGGAAGAGTTCTAGTTTTGCACCTCCCCGAGGCATTCGGGAATTCTGTCTCGGGCGTTGAAACCTGTGCCACGTGGGAAGAGAATACGAGCCTGATGCTCTCCCAACGGTTCCTGACTTCCCAGGGGATCTCACATGTCACACAGCGACAACCATTAATTTATTGGATGCCTGTTTATTCCTTCTCTCGTTCTTTTCTCACTGATTAAATAACATTCCTTCCGATTTAATTTCAGACCATCAAATAAAATAGGAACGTATCTTTGCGAGGAAATGTATCTTATGTTCCGTTCCAGCTTGAAGCTAAACAGCATAAACAAATTCATCCCTCTTGGTAATGAGGACACGACTGCAAGAGTGCTTGGAATTAAGGAATATTAACAAATTCCCTGTATTTTTCTCCCATCCGGAATTATGTTTCAGAACGGTGCCTCCCGCTTCGCTGCCCTGCGTTACCCTGTCCAATCCGGCTGCGTGCCCTCGAGCCTCCAAGCAGGTTATTAGTCTTACAAAACGCACAGGATTAAAAGCGCATGTCTTTGAGCTCTACAGGCTGAATTTTACTCAGCGTGATTGCATGGATACAAATGAGAACAGAGCTTGATTCTAGATGTTTACAGTACCATGCAATTTGCTTTAACACGCTGACTTCTGATGTAAGGCGAGTTCCACGCAGAGGAAGTTAATGTCTGTGTCCTCTTTCAGGTCAGAGCAAAGCACACTCAACTGGGGAAATCAAAGTCTATTATTAGGTAAAATAATTCCCTCGTTCAAGAGAAAAAGGAAAAATTCAAGTAATGCTCAAAGAGCTGGGATGATCCGTGAGTGAGAGGAGGCAATGCGGATGGGATGACAGGAGGGATGCGACTGCGTGCTCTACGGGTTGGTGGGAAAGCCGGGAATAATAGAGAGCAAGGAGAATCAGACAGACATTTACAAGAATCCTAGACTTTATTCAATGAATTATTTAAAGTCTATTTCTGATCTGGCACAGGAGGTCACTTGATCTCCAGAAGGGAGCAATGGGAGCCCCATCACTTCTGCCATTCAAACCTCGAACGAACAAAGCGATAGGAAATACACAGCAGAGAGCCACCATCCCGTGGCTCCAGGGAAAGGGCTACGTCACCTTCGCAGACTTCCCCTCTTCCCAGTATTTCTGTCTTGTTTGCAGCCCTGGGAGTTCACAGCCTGAACCAGCTTCACCGGGTAAATACTGACACCTCCATACGCGTCGGTACGCGTGGACCAAAGCCGTGGGCAGCTTCTTCACACCTGACGGCTTAGGTGTGCCATCACAAACAAATAGCGTCGAGCTGGATGAGGCCCTTCGGCCTTACCAAACGATAGCGTTAAATCTTAACAACCTAGTCTTGGAAGACTCGCTTTAGTAAGACAATACTGATACCGAAGAGGAAGGCTAGATGCTATCCAACAAAGCCTCTGAGCCGCTAAGCGGCCTCAGGAGCTTACCCAAGACTAGTGCCCTGAAGCATACGGACACTGTGACAGACAAACTTTGTCTTTATTACAGCCTGGTCTAAGAGTTGGAAAAAAAGGATAGAGATATGAGCTGAAAGTAGTGAACTAAATCGCGTGAAGGTTAATGACTTTAATGACTTAGCCAAGGTCACACAAAGCATACCACAGCAGTAATTTGGGAACACTAGTGTCCCAACCCAGTTCTACAGTCGTAAGCTCATCCTTCCTACTTTGCTTCAGAGAGCACAGACAGAATGATGGAAGACACGTCTTCCCCCACTCATCCCGAGAGCTTCCGCAGCCCCGATGTCTCCAGCAAGTGCCCTATTCCCAGGGTCTGAGGGAGCGCAGTGCATTTGCAGAAAATGGAAAGTATCTCTTCGGACCAAGGTTAATAGCAGCAGCCCAGTTCTGCAGGTCCACGAGGTGAGGAGAGGTTGAAGTTGCTCTTCATTCGCCAAACGGTCCCTCTGTTCCCCCGCCTTTCTTGAAGTCACGGAGGTGTTTATTCATTCTCTTTCTAGACTCTCTGTGGGCCCCTGTCCTACAAATATCCTTGACGACAAGCTCCACGGTCAGAGAGGAATCTAAAAAACGTACGCTCGGTTTACCTTGTTCAGCACATCCACAGGGGCTGCATTTGCCCATAAATAACCGTACTGCTAACGGTGAGCACGAACGGCCTGAGAGACGTAGGCAGAGAACGAGTTCCGGGCAGAGCCGAGATCCACAGTCTCCCTCACTCCCATTCAGCTGCAGCAATTTCACATCTCTGGGAAGAAGGGAAAAAAGCTTCAAGCATGAGATTATTACAGTTTGTACATTACACCCCGATAGAAGCTAAAAATAGGCTCCGACGGTTGCTAAGTGCGTTTCAAATGGCTTTCCTCAGAGGTAAAAATGGGGGTTTATTTGAAAAAGCAGAGGGTGGGATTTGTAACAGAAAATCGCCCGCTGTCGGAGTGGAAGAAGCAGGGAGTTGGCTATTCCTTTTCTTCTCTGGAGAGGAGGCAAAGGGTGTTTACTGACAGATTATTCGGGACTTCCTGATGCACTACATGAAGAATACAGACACAAACGCGTGGCACTTCTCCCCCCTTCCCTCACGCGAAGCCCGACACTCAGGGTCAGAGCTCAGGCGAGCCCGAACGCAGCGCTCCACTGCAGGCGACATTCAGCCCCCCCGAGCACCCAGGCCGTTAACAGCTTTCAGGCTCCACACAGACTAACGCCGCTTTGCAACTGCGTGTTTAACCATTTGGCGTCGTGGGGTCCGTGCAGAGGAGCGCGTGTCAAATAAAGGCACGCGTGTCACGGCGGTCAGGACAGCGTGTTAGGGCGAAGCTTGTTTGCCTTTCTTCAACGGTCTGAAATACCGAAGCGTGGGGACTGGCTGCCATTCTCGTTAAAAGCACTGTAGTTATCATTTTGTAATTAACAAAATGAACTGTTATAAAAAAGATTGAGAGTTGTAATTGAAAGACACCTTATGCCAGAACAATTTTTGAGACACACTCCAGGTATTAGGAGAGCCATTTCCTGCAGTAATAACTGCTGTCGGGTAGGCAACTCGTTAACACACGCACTTGGCAGAAAACAGTCTCGAGATAATTGGAATTATGGCCATGCAAATAGCACGAATACGCTCTTCAAAATGTTTAGGTGCCATGAAAGCTCATGCAGAAACAGTCGCAAGCAGACAGGGAGAGATGGGGTTGGGAGGGACGGTAACCAGGAGCTCACACTTTGAAGCATCAGACTTTCGTTTCGACCTCACAGGTCTCCAGAAATGAGAATCACTATTCGGGGAGGACATTAAAATGTTGGAGAAGAGTAGAACAGTGGTTCAAAAAACCACAGGTGTTAAATTCACGGATAGTTATGCATTGATGAGGAAGCACATATACTGGGGGGGGAAGGAATAGAAATCTTGTGTATTTTCTTGTATAGTTTTTTCCTTACAAACTCACCGTGTCCTTATCAAGGCAAAACGGATCAAAAGCATCATCATGGCTGAGAAAGAAAGCGATCTTAATTCTGTCAAGGGAGACAAACTTGGATGCATTTTTTGCATGCACTGTCAAAGATCCGGGCTGCACGCATCTGCGGGCAGCAACTGTGTCACAACAGGGAAGTGTCCGAGACCTACTCTGACCACGCCGTGTGGTTTCTCTGTTCCGCCTTTCAAACGATGTCAGTTGGCGGAGTTGATAGGAGGCTACCGCTGCAGTTCTGCAGTTGATAGGAAACCAAGGCGTATGTAAGTGCGCAGCACGGGAGCTGGGGAGCTGGCTGGGTACGCAGACAGGAACTGCCGCGGGGGGGAACGGTTCTTCGTGAGCTCCTCGCGTCGTAACAGTTAGAGGTGGATTTACTTGGAGAGCGCGTGGGGCAGGCTGGCAGGTTTCTTCTGGTCAGGAATTTGCCCTGTGCCCAACATCAGAGCAGAACAGAACATTTCGGTTCCCGGCACGCTCACTGTGACTGCAGCTGACTCGCTCTCCTTTTGGATTCACAATACGAGGGAAAAAGATAGAGAAAAATCTATTTCAACAAAATGAATTCGCCTCTAAAACTTCCATTATCAGATCAGATTTATAAAAGAAAAGCAGGCAATTAAACCCAACTGCATGTTTCACAAACAGAACCATTGAGGTTAAGAATCTGCATTAATACGACAAAACCCAGGAAATTACAAACTTCTGCCTGGCAGTTTATCCTCTACCACCTCTGCACAAAGGCCTCCGAACGTTATTAATGACCCACTTTGCCAGCAACTTCCTTAACTTTAACACAGTTTTCTCCTTTTACTGTAGAATTTGGGACGGTTTTTATCAAGTACTAGATAAGTCTTAATCATGCTGAAGGTTAGAGAGCTTACAGGGAAAGGAACGAGGTTTCTCTGACGCACTGGTTAACACGCAGCCGGCAGGTCCTCTGCTCTGCGCTCAAAAGGCACAGTGAAAACCTCATCACAGCAAAGCCCAGGCAGCGCACGTACCGCCTGCGTTCGCTTCTTTATTTATTTGAAATTAAAACCGCTGTTAGTTTTCACTCCCGACAGAGTTCTACGTTTCCCGTGCAAGTCAGCATATGATAAAATAGCAGAATATTCACCAGTGTCAAACAGAGGATTTCAGCAATAAGCTTCAGTGCAATGTGAAATATGGTAACAATTATTCCTTGTGATCGGGAGGTTAATCTTCCTTTTTCAAGTCAAATCCAAGGTTATCAGTATGATCTAACAGTTCCTCCAAAAAATTCAGAACAGCATTTCTAGTTATAAAACTCCTGGTTTGTGAGTCCCTGGGTTTGCTGTGATCAAAAAATCATGGACGTAATTCAACTCAGAGCCTCCCGTTCCCACTCTGTGCAGCTTTTTGGCTTAACAAAGTCTGAATTCGTGGGTGTTTAAAGACATCCCAAGTGACATACATACATATATTTGTGTGTATACGAGTACTTGCATCTTACATATATACAAGCTTCTTTTAAAAACGTAATGAAATACATTCCCAGCTCTGGCTCCCTGCGCTGTAGATACGCGAGAGGCAACGAAACGTCTCCCGAGTTCGCCCAAAGCAGTAAAAAAAATGAAAATGTGTAAAAAAGACCAATGTCCAGAAATAAGCACAGATGAAGAATAGTTTTACTGATAACGTCCTGTACATCTGGATTTAAGAGTCTGGATAATTTGATGAATTATTAACACGCTAATGCAAATGTAATCAAATCTCCCGACTCAAGCGCACAGGGACCACCCCAGGGAAATGATGTTTTCATCTTCCCCGAGCTGTCAAGTCCCGGCTCTGCCGAAGGTAGGGCCTGCGGGGCGGGACAGGCACGAGGCTGTTCCTGCCGCAGCACAACGTGCGATACGGAGAAAGGGAAGGAGAAAGCAAACGTACGCAGCACGGGTTTGCCACACTGCAAACGTTTTGCAGTCCCACGCAGAGGGCACAAGACGGAAAACAGCAGCGGTCTCGTCAGACCCCAGATCCACCCTGCGGCACGCACCGCGTCACGTCATCCCTTCGCAAGCGTGAGAAGCCAATTCCCATGCAGCAGCGTTAGTGTTTCCCCGCCTCTGCCGGGCACGCTCTGTCTGGTACAACCTGCACCGACTTTATGTCATTAACTCGTTTCAACGGCTACAAAAACCCTGGCTAAATATTTGGTTTCTGCAGCCTTTTATGATCCGATTTGCTCCACTTCAAATGTTTTGGCACGGAAATAGCATCAAAGAGCTAAATAGAGCTTGTTACTCATAATAACCCTTTAATCTTATAAACGGCGTTCAGCAGATACAGATCTCAGCAGTGCCATAATATTAATGTCCAGGGCCCAGCCCACAGCGATGCTGGGCGAGCAGCTCCGTGCACCAAAGCACATCTCTCCAGGTGACGTGACCCCACAGAAATCTCTGGCAGTGCATGCTGCGCGTACCGAGAGCTAGAGAGCCACCCTAAGCACAGAAATACTGGTCGCTGCAGAAAAGGCAAGAAAAACCGTACTCATGGCAAAGCCACGGAGATGTTTGTCTCTGAGCTTAGAGTGCTGCCAGACGCTGGTGACTGTGGCCCGCTGTGGGGCTACGGAGGGCTCACGGGACGGTCCAGAACCCGACAAGATTCATTTCACGTATTCTATTTTGGCATGACAGAACACAGGGTTTGTCCTCATCACAGACAACACGTTTAGGAAAGAGGGAATTGAAGAACACCCAAGAGAAGATTTCACAGCTCTCAGCAAAGCCCTGTGTGAAGCGGCGACATCCAGACGCGCGTTTCTTTCTCCATCATGTCGGCAGTTTGCAGGGCTTGCCAGGCTACGGAGAGAACGAGCTGGAAGCAGCTGAGCTTTTGTCAGCCTCCACAGCCCCAGCGTTGGCCGGTGACCCCCCTTCCGGAGGCAAACCGAAACCTTCCCGCGTGCTGGGGCCGGAGCGGGAGGCATCGGGCGACTCGCCCTTTGCCGGGCTGGTGCAGACGAAATACTGGGCAAGGAGTGGGAAGCAGAGATCCAACTCCCAGCCCTCGCACAGGACACCGGCATCGTTTCAGGTACTCCCCTCCAGCCAGCAGCAGTCTCAGCCGCGTGATGCTGGTAACAGCCAGCATTTTCTCACCTCAGACAGGAGCTATGAGACCAATGTGACTAATGTCTGAAAAGAGCTTTGAGGCAGCTGGATGGGAGCGCTGGCATTATAATTAATTCCATAGACTCATGTGGATTATAATAAGCGTGAAACCAAAGCATTGCATAGAGGCCATATGATATCATACTGCAGTTGTCTTTGTGGGGTTTTAGCCTTTCAGCATCAACTCATGACCAGCAAGAGGGGGAGGGCTACACATCCCTTGGCTAGGACACTCAACAGCTCTTCATGTCTTCTAGCGAAGGGTCCTTAACAAGAGCTAAGGGCAAACACTAGAAAAGCCAACAGTACAAGTCACCGCACAGTTTGACCAAGGCAAGAGCCTGAATCACGTTAAGAGTTCAAAGACAGCGATGAAACCAGTACGGCACCCATCAGGGCCGACACCGGGGCCGTGACAGCAGTCACGGGGAAATACTTCCTCTGGCTGGGACGAGGAGCGTGCCACACGCGAGAACACCTCCCCGCCCGCGCCGGATTGCTGGTGCTCTGCCGGGCTGCTCACAGGGGTTGAGCGCGAGCTCTTCCCTCCCCGAGCCAACGCTGNGGGCTGACACCGGGGCCGTGACAGCAGTCACGGGGAAATACTTCCTCTGGCTGGGACGAGGAGCGTGCCACACGCGAGAACACCTCCCCGCCCGCGCCGGATTGCTGGTGCTCTGCCGGGCTGCTCACAGGGGTTGAGCGCGAGCTCTTCCCTCCCCGAGCCAACGCTGCTGCTCGGACAACCTCTCGTGTTTCCCAGCCGCAGCCAGGCCACCAGGCATCCTATAGGCGGGAACGGTGGCCACCTCCATCCTACCGATATAAAGGTAGCCAGTGCCACTGAACATAGGAACGTCTCTTCTGCTCTTCCCTTTGGCAGAGGGGAAGATATGGATTTGCCCAAGGTCACGCAACAAGTAATTAGAGCTTCAAATAAAACACAAGAAATACAGGTACCAGTCCCTCTTCCCAGTCACCACCAGGGCCGCCTCCTGCAAGACGCTCTTGAGAGCATCGTGGCGCACCCAAGCAGTCTCACAATGCACTCCGTGTCTCAGTGAACGCAGTCTGGCAAAAACTATATTAGAATGGGCTCTTTCCGTAAGAGAGGGATCTCCCGTACTCGTGAAACTGCTCCTTGAAAATAATATGTTATACTAAGATGTCAGTTTTCCTTCGTCACTGAGCAAAATACATTTCTTTTCCTCATACTAACACTCTTCATGCAAAGATGCGCTAAGTGCAGACTTTCACTTAGAAGTTTGGGTTCTGGGTTTTTTTAATAAAAATAAGAATGTTATGTGAGATTATTGTTATAAGCAGTCTGCATATCAGCTCTCTGGTTAAGAAGCAGTTTGTCCGCAACCACTCCTGTGGTCACCGGTTCCGTTGCCTATGCGCGTGCCCTTCACAGCAAAATCAAACGGCAATGACCATAAAGACGACGACGTTACGAACACACACCACACACAGCGTTCACAACATCCACCGGTAATCCCACACCCCTGCCTGGCTACAGACTCGGTGAAGTGTAGCCAGAACACACGTTCTCATCAGAATTCCTTCCTTCCTGGGAAGGACAGAGATGTGGCACACCTCGCCAGGGAGGTGCAACAGAGCTTTAAATAACCACTTCCAAACTTTCCTTCCAAAGAAAATTACAAGTCAGTTAATGCCAAGAAATCCCAGGCTAAGATCGATAAAACAGGACTGCCTTCTGCATTTGTGCGGAAGGAATTAAGGAGTCACGCGACAGTTTTTGGCACAGCAAGCAGGAGGAGAGGGAATTCTCACTCCTGCTTTTACTGCAAACGTCTGTTTCAAAAGGAAGAGCTGTGGTTTGGTCCCAGGATAAGACACACACGACTCGATTAGGGTCAGCCGAGTTGCACCCATTTGCAACAGGGAATTTAGCACGGGAACTCGATATGTAAAGACTTCACCTGAAGTCCTGTATGAAGCAAATTTTTGCGCTGGGTTACAGCAAGGCTGGAGTCAGCAGGACGCCAGGGTTCAAGTCAGGTATCCGCAGCCTGGTGAGACATTTCACCTCTCTTTGGCCAGTTAATTTAAAATAGGATTAATAATTCCTGCATGATTAGGATTTTATGAAGCTTAATTAATTAAAGGTCATAAAACGCAATGAGACCCGCGTATGACAGATACCAGATAAATCCAGACTATTAGCACCTAAGTCACGCCGTGTTTGAGGCTCAGAAGCAGCTCTGCAGAACGACTGCCAAACTACGGCGGAGCACGCGCCCCCCCGCCGCCCCTGCCCCAGGGCTGCAGCGGGGTGCTCGGCGGGGGCTCAGCCGGCAGCGGAGCACCCAGAGAATTAGAGGGGAGAAAAGATGACCCTGAAAGGCAGAAGTGCGGATTCACAGTGGGCACGGCACAGAACACCTGGTCAGACTGACTCCCGAGGATTCATCCAGCACCACGCCGGTACGATTCGTACAAGCACGCCAAGCGAGGGGTGCGGCCGTGCGCGAGTGTTCGGGCACCAAGGGCTGTGCGCATCCAGGCCTGAGCGTGCGCACGGATCACTCCGTTCAAACGAGCTCACTGTCCTCCAGGACCTTTAATTACTAAAAATGCAGCAAATCCCCTTAAATATGCCAAGCTGGGGTGGGCAGAAGGGGCTGTTCAGGATTGAAGTAGGATAAAGAGAATAAAACGCAAATCTCCCTGCAGTTTATACTTATGACTGATACCTATCACAACAGATTCATTTGGAAAGACGCTTGTGACGTTGAAGTGGTCGATCCTCCCCACCTCGCAAAGCCTCTGCTCTGTGACGTGCCTGTGCCGGCTCCTCCAGGCCTGCCCAACAGTTGCTCGGAAAACGCCGCATCTCTGCCGCTTTGGATCCTGCTGTAGGAGTCAGTGCTTGAGAAGGGGCGCCTGCAGCCAGAGACCAAAGTTTTCGGTGCACGAGTTGACCGCATTCTGAGAAACAAAGACCCAAGCCCGTGCAAGGGTTTATGAATAAGCATGAGGCACCCCCGATCCGCAAAGCTGCGCTCAGCGACGCCGAGCTAACCGCGCGGGCGGTTTGCAGCTGCGGCTCCTCGCAGAGGCAGGGCTGGGTCGGCCACCCCGCTCGCAGCTGAGCCGTTGCGGTGGTTCTCTCGAGCCGTCCCCAGAGCTCCCAGCACCGCGGCTGGGTGACACTGAGTGTGCCGGGGAGGGGACTGGTGCTGCAGGAAGCACGGGGTGCCCAGCAGCACCCCGGCATTTAGCCAGTCACCCAGGTGGGAATGAACGCGCGNCAGCTGAGCCGTTGCGGTGGTTCTCTCGAGCCGTCCCCAGAGCTCCCAGCACCGCGGCTGGGTGACACTGAGTGTGCCGGGGAGGGGACTGGTGCTGCAGGAAGCACGGGGTGCCCAGCAGCACCCCGGC
>VZSC01006790.1:10530-20563 GCA_013398225.1 Steatornis caripensis
AAAAAAAAAAAAAGAAGTGAATGCAATGCCCCAGTTCTTCATGAAAAGCTGGGGTTTGCAAAACCAAGCTTGCTTCTAAACTGACTCCTAGATTTGTGTTTTAACATGCGTAACTCTATTATTTTACAAATGAAACCAGCAGTCTGTCCTTCAGAATATTTCCCATGTTCAAACCCAATTATTTCACTTATTTGTATATTTACAGAAGAAACAATCTAAATTGTAAGGATAATATTTTTATGACGTCTATGATTATTGGATTCAGAATCCTGCAAGCAGTGCTACATCGATATTGGAGTTCACTGGAATAGAGTTGTAAACTGGATAAGTACCCTAACTTCAGATATTCGTCTGGATGTATTGCTTTCAAGAAAAGGAGGCAGTATAAGCTATATTCTCAAAAAACAGACAAGATAAGGTATCATCTTACATTAACATGGTAATATGCATGCTGCAAACACAAAGAAGTTTCCTTGTTTCGCTCTTTTTTCAACACATGGAATCCCAGCTTTGCATGGAATCCCAGCTTTGAAGAGACACAAACAGTATACTTACCAAAAGCAAGGCATATCTAGTATTTGATTGTTGAGTTGGACATATCCTCTCTCAAGAAATCTGTCCAGTTTTTTACATTAAAAAAAAGTAGGGAATAAGGATGAGAATGTTTTCTATGGATTCGTGTAATGTTTTATGTTTGATTCAGCTCACAGTTGCACAAGATTGATTTGCATTAGATTAAATCCACATGAATTTTTAAGTTGTTATGACATTTATTTAAAACTCATGAAAATGGTATGACAGCCCTATTATCTTTCTCTGTCTATCTTATTTTCTTTCTTTTTTTTTTTTCCTTTTTTGTCACTACCCATCCAAACTTCAGGAGGCTAGGTTTTTCCTCCCTAGCTTCAGTGCTCTGGAGACCAATAGACCATCTTCAGCATAAATCAAATTGTCTGAAATTCTGATTTATTTCCCAGGAAATTAAAAACTCTCATTTCACTTTTGACAAATCCTCATTATTGAGTCCCAAGATGTGTAAATTCCTAATGCCATACTATCCTTGCAACAGCAAGGAGAATTTTAACTGGCTGCTCCAGTGAAAGCCCACACACTAGAGCTCATCTTAAGCAGAATAACCTGCCTCTTCCTTGGACTGGTAGGAACTGATCTGAAACTATTTCTAGGATTAGGATAAGTCAAAGGCCTGAAGTTACATTTAATTATATTAAGATGTCTTCCAGGAAACAAAGGGCTACTACTTTAGGAATTTATTTTCCAAATATCCTGGTATTGAAGGAAAAGACTCTACTTGACAACCTAGTGGAAGCGCAAGTGATTACTTTTGTACATATTTCTGTCCATTACTTTATTTTTTTTAAGATGTAACAAATGTTTCTGACACATTTAAACTGATTGTTAATTCTTACAGTGGAAAAAGCAGAAACCTAAGTAACTGATACTCTGGAGACAGCTTCAGAGAAGAACAAAGGTAGTATTAGCTATCCAAGTAGAGACTGTCTGCCAAGTAGAACACTGACTAGAGAGATGTTTTCCAGTCTAGGTGATCTTATAGCAAGAAAATAGAGTAGTTGATTCCCTCTTCTGCCCCTACATTGCATTCAATAGTTTATAATTCTTCCTAATATCTAAAGGTATCTTCTCTTTGATACTGTGCAAAACCTAAGTTTGAGAGATACTTGAAGCATTTAAATAATTGATCCACGCTTTCTGACTGCATGCATGCTACTGCCCTCATCACACTCCCCTATTCTATAAAACTGCAGGTAAATATGCAATACCAAAGCCACTAGCAGCCAAGAATAAATAAACAAATTGAAACCAGCTAAGTTGCTTCTTACTGTAGTCAATACTAACCCAGGAGAATTTCTAAAATCTGTTGATTGTACAGATATCATTAACTACTCTAGCAAGTGTCAGACATCTGTGGGATAAAATGTTTGAGTTACATTTTCGTCAAACGTTTGTATTCTCAAATCATAGCCAGAAACTGTCCAGAAAACATTTTTCTCTTTTCTTTATTCCCCATTTCTGCAAAACCAGTATGTTTATTAATAGTGAGCTATTATCTGCCAACACCTGCATACACAATATATACAAAATATGCATTCATTTATACATTTTCTGAATTAAGATATGGTCAAAAAGAAAGAAACAAAAAAATAAATGCATAATTTTCACAAATAAAGAATAGTATCATGTCACTTGTTCAACAATTTCGTAAAGGATACAAAAAGAAGGATAAATAAATAAATGGCAAAGTCTCTTTTGCACAATTTTACAACAGAAAGGTTATACAGAATTCATAGGTTCATGGAAATCACGAACAGATATCCATTTGGCATATGATGTATAGGTCTGAGAATCATATTTTATAACAGAAAGCAATATTTTCGTATCAATAGCTGAGTTGTAGTTGAGTGGTACACCACCGCACCTATAACCAACTAACATTATTCAGATTTAGTATGTCAGTGACCTGTGAATTGTCTGGTTTTATTATAACATGGCTTTTCAAGATGCACAACTTTGGTTTGGATAATACTTAATTTTGCGCTGCCTCAAAGGAAATACTATTTTAGGCTCTACTGACAAGTTACCAGAAACCAGGTAGTAATACTGGCCTGTTAAAATGACACATCCGTTTAAGAAAACTTCCCATGACCAGGCACCCCAAAACACAGCAATCCAGGTTGCATAAGAACACGCAACCTTCATCTACACAACGACTTTCAGATTTTTTCCCACATTTTAAGTATTCTGTATTTGGATCATTATCTATCTTGGAAACAGGCTTATTCAGGTCACATGCCCTAGAAAGCTAAGGTTCTCAATCCCCTTCTGTGCTATGAAGTCTAACAAATTTTCAGGAAAAATGTATATAAAATTAGGCTGCTCTTAGAAACTGGTTTGCACTGTAAAGTAAGTGGAGATCGTTTACAAAACTGTTAAATACATATTAGTTCCTAACTTGGTTGTTCTATTTGTTTTTCTTAATTTTTACCTCTACCAAATATTTAGAGACCATTATTAGATATCTAAAATGAGCTATAAGAAAACCAACACATTTCAAGACTTCTGACTGCTGTACAACATTATTTATGATTCCAAAAGGTCCATAAGAAATCAGATTTTACTTTTTAATTTTTTTTTTATTTGTTAACTTCGAGAATAGTTATTATTTGTCAAGTATTCTTTTTAGAACATGGAAACTAAAACTGAACTTCCTATTGCAAAAACTTTCATAATAATGATAGAATCATAGAGTCATTTAGCTTGGCAAAAATGCTTAAGATCACTGAGTCCAACTGTAAACCTAACACTGGCAAGCCCACCATGAAACCATGTCCCTAAGCATCACTTACACAAATCTTTTAAATACCTCCAGGGATGGTGACTCCACTGCTTCCCTGGGCAGCCTGTTCCGATGCTTGACAACCCTTTTGGAGAAGACATTTTTCTTAATATCTAATCTAAATCTTTCCTGCGACAACTTGAGGCCATTTCCTCTTGTCCTATCACTTGCTGCTTGGGAGAAGAGAACGAGACCCCACTCACTACAACCTCCTTTCAGGTAGTTGTCGAGAGCGGTAAGGTCTCCCCTCAGCCTTGTTTTGTCCAGGCCAAACAACAACAGTTTCCTCAGCTGCTCCTTGTACGTCTTGCGCTCCAGACCCTTCACCAGCTTCGTTTCCCTTCTTTGGACACATTCCAGCACCTCAACGTCTTTCTTGTAGTGAATGGTGCAAAACTGAACACAGTATTCGAGGTGCGGCGTCACCAGTGCTGAGTACAGGGGGATGATCCCTTCCCCAGTCATGCCAGCCACACTATTTCTGATACAAGCCAGGATGCTGTTGGCCGCCTTGGCAGCCTGGGCACACTGCTGGCTCATATTCAGCCAATTGAAGTTGTAATAATAATATCACTGAAGCTGTAATACCCTGGTCACCTTCTACTTTGTGTTCACAACAAGGATCACATTTATTCATTTTCTAACAAGTTATCTAGCATAATATACTAAATCACACCACATTCCTTTTAAAGCTACAATTTTCCTCTCCTTCATCCTATGGTTCTTTTCCTAGGCATAACTCCTGCAATATTATATGAATTTTTGCTGGTTTTCTGTAAACTCCAAAAAATAATCTGGGATTTATGAAGATAAAAGTAGATTAGTTTTTTAAGCAAGATTTTCCTGCAGATTTAGAATCCTACCAATTTCTGTCACCTGTAACTTTTACTGGCAATTATTTTCTTTATACTTCCGAACTNCAAGGATCACATTTATTCATCTTCTAACAAGTTATCTAGCATAATATACTAAATCACACCACATTCCTTTTAAAGCTACAATTTTCCTCTCCTTCATCCTATGGTTCTTTTCCTAGGCATAACTCCTGCAATATTATATGAATTTTTGCTGGTTTTCTGTAAACTCCAAAAAATAATCTGGGATTTATGAAGATAAAAGTAGATTAGTTTTTTAAGCAAGATTTTCCTGCAGATTTAGAATCCTACCAATTTCTGTCACCTGTAACTTTTACTGGCAATTATTTTCTTTATACTTCCGAACTATTAACAAAAAAAAATATTCTGAAAATGGATTTCTGATTATCTTGCCAGGATGCTCTGGCTGAATGATGATTCCCTACATCCTTCTTTTTTCAGATGTATTTATTAGATTAAAAAATAACTATTAAACATAGATATCTTTTTATGGTGATTATACTCATTGTTTTTAATCAGAATGCCACAGTATTTAACTAAATACTTCATAAATCAAGAAAGTACATATAAACAGAAACATTGCTGAACAGAAATTGTAATTTAGTGATGTAAAACACTAGATTTGTTTGCTATCTTCAAAAATGTGGTGATTGACATTCTGGGGTATTATTTTTTTTTAATTTCCACAGAAAAACAACTTATATTTGTTTTTCATTGGCTCAATATCATGTACATAAATGCCAGTTAAATTAAATTATACTATTAACTGTTTCCCTAGCATTTTGCAGCTCATCATATTCATGTCTCAGTCCCTACATTTGTAAAAAAACAATCTTTACCTGATTTTTCTAATTGTGGATGAGGAGCAGTTAGTTCAATTATTATAATAAAAGCCCATTAAAAGGTAGATGAGTAATAGCTTTTGACGCCTAAAGGAAAGATTTAGTATTTACTGGACTACACAGTTGTTATTACTATGTACACGTGATTATTTTTACAGGTTTTTCTGAGAGCTGCTGAGTATGGAGTAAATTAACTTGATTTGCTGTTCATCAGCAATCCTATGGAAACACAGATATTAATTATTCAACGTACCTCATGACATTTCAGCTCATGGGTGCTGTGCTCTGCTAAGCCTCTAGAAATTGGCTGTCTACCCCTTTCTAAGGAAATCTATCTTCCAGCAGGCTGATCACCCACTCCTTGACAGAAAATATGTGCTAATCATCTTGTCATTACAAAGGCCAGAAGAGGTTACAGTGCAATTCTCTGCCATTGTTAACATGAGGAATCTCTTCTGGGAAAGGCAGTTGTCTTAAGTATTCACAGTGAAGTGCTGGTTAGGAAGAGGCAAAGCAGTTTATGATACTGGCCAGACGATGGGTGTGCTAATAATTATGTGTAACATAAAAAGAGAGCTAGATGAAAAATGACTGACTGGATAAACTCTTTTTCAGATGGAAAGTAGAGTATGTGTCACATATCTTGCCAACAACACTGAAAATGTTGTCAGAGTGCTTCTGACAAGCTGCTGGCACAATGACAAAACATGGAATGATCTCTACAAGTTCCTATCAGTGAGCAGTTAGAGGTGCATGTGGATGCTACAAACTAGCTGAGCACACAGAATCATATTCAGTTCTTTAATCTCTTTTAGGAGATTAGGCAAAACACAGGAAAGTATGAGAAAATATGTTAGCTACTACTGCTGAGTTGAACTGTGTAAGTTTTTTTCTAAATGTTGGCCTTTAAATGTCATAAATAAATAAATATTTTTATATATTACTGTTAAGCTTTCAAGCTTGTTACATTTTAGGATGGCTGAAGATAATTAAGACCAAAATGTTTTACCTTCATTACTTAATCAGTCACCAGGAGTGAAGACCAAGTGTACAGTCTCCTAACCCAGGAACTGAACTCTGATGATACAAGGCTGCTGCTCCTTACGTGCTGGGTCCTTGCAGACTTTTTATATGGAGTACGCACTGTATAAAATGCTAGACAGGCTGCCTCTATATATCAGATTATGGGAGCAAACAGGCCAGGGCATCTGCTTGTTGGATCAACCACTTAAGCATCAATTCAGCTCTGCGAACTCTCCCCAGCTGTCTTGTATTTTTCAGAATATTAGAAAATCTGTAACAACCTTAAATGAAGGTAACTTCTGGAAGAATCCCACTGCAAAAAATACTGTATGGGTGATGCTTACAGGTTTCTGCTCATGGACTGCAGAAAATAACTTTAGATGTGGATCAATATGGTTTTGCAAAGTCCACTCCGTTCCTCCTCATAACTAGACTCTTCCAGATTGATACAGGTGGAACTAGCCATACCACTGGACACAGTTTCACTGTGAGCAAAGCAGCATTAGAAAAATTTCAGATGACTGGGAAGTTTGGGTGAAAAAAAAGAAAATAAACATTGAAGACAATAGTGTTTTGAGGATCTAAAATTAAAATGTAAATGTTCAAACTGTTTCACAGACAAAACTACATGCATGCAACTTGTTCTTGGTAATTAGGTGAAGAAGGAGACAAATTTCAGATCTCAATTTGGTGCTAAACCAGAATCTTAATCCCATCCATCCTCAAGTAAACAATACACTGAGTGCAGTAGTAAGGTTTACATTTTCATTTACGTAACTCAGTCATGAACATTTATAACCATAGCTTCAATGCAGTCTTCTGTATCTATTTCATTCTGAAGGGGGGAGGCTAGAATCTATAGTTCTCATAAAATATTATGTTATACATTATTTCTTATTAGAGATGAAGAATGAAAAAGCCCAGATATGTTATTTCTTGTATAAAGGATAAAGAAAAATCTTAGTAATTTCCAAATGTTTGTTGGGTTTTTTTTTTTCAATTTTTCCTCTTTTTTTGTTTTTTCTTTTTTGCTTTTTTTTGTTTTTAATTTTGATTTTTTTTTTAATTTGGATTTAAAAGCTACCAAAACATCTACAAATTACTGCCTGATGCAGAAGTTTATCTTTTCCCACAGTGAAATTCAGGTATTCTTTTTGCCCTTTCACACGGTCGTGTTTTGACAACGACAGGAAGAAAGCCATTCAAAGGAAACAAGAAGTAAAAAAAAAAAAAAGGCATTCAATTCAATAAGGAAGTCCACTAGGAGACTTTATTATTGTGGTTTTAGTGTAACATAAATTGGACTTTGTGATGATAGGCAATTCTTCGTCTCTCTCAACATTTGCACTGTCATTGGCTGTGGAAGTTAGCACTGTTTTTTTCAAGTTTGAACATCCAGAGCAATTTATCCCCAACAAAAATTGTATCTACCAGCATAAGGAATGCTCTAATGTCACCTGTAGGATGTATTTCTGTTTTAAATACTCACTCCCTAACTTTGGAATATAAAAACTATTTTTCTGCTTTGTTTTAGCTAGTGT
The DNA here is from genome assembly GCA_013398225.1 of Steatornis caripensis. Lineage (NCBI taxonomy): Eukaryota > Metazoa > Chordata > Aves > Caprimulgiformes > Steatornithidae > Steatornis > Steatornis caripensis. Next base: position 18,185 of record VZSC01006790.1, read on the forward strand.
GTGTTTATATGTATTTATGCAATATTTGGAGAAGTACACATTTGTTTGTAGAACCTGTAGACCTTGAAAATAAATTGACATGTATGGTAAGTGACAACAGAAAGGGATGTCATTATTTATAAAGTGGCTTATTCAAATGATTTCATTAGTTAAGCAAGTATTATGATGCTTTACTTTGGTGAAGAGGAAGTCATATTTCCAATTTCCTCTTATTGCATACTAGTTAGGTAATACTGAGAATTAAAAGCATGCAGGGAGAGTGATTGGGATGGGGGAGGGTTTTCCTTTCAGCCCCTGTCTGAGAGAGAGGACAGAGACAACGATAGCTTTAATAGTTTGTTTGCTTGCTTTACATATTGTAGAAGCGAAAAGCCATAATACCTTTTAGATGTTAAGCACAAAATTTGAAATCACAAAAAAATGTGCTGTTTAGAACTCCACAAAGCCAAGTGAATGTATTGCTGCAAGCATAACTATGGACAATATACGTCTGTTACTATTCTTTCCATTCGGCATTTCAAGTACCACTGTCTGAGAAACTATCAGCATCAAAGAGAAAAACAGACACTACTTGGTATATAGAAAATAAATACATACTATAATATACCACTTCATTTCCTGTGCAAAAGAAAAAGGGAAAATTATCCTGTTTTGTACACTGCACACAATATTGATAGAAATATTGCTGATAAAATACTTTAGCAAGAGCACAAAAATCTAAACACTGTCATCCTGATTCTGCAAGTGCTTTAGAAAGACAGGCAAGCATTTATTTTGATTTTGAACATGAATGAGCAAAGACCAAATGTATTAAGCAGTCTCTGTAACATCACATGATTCAGTCACAGAACCTGGGTTTCTGACTCCTAAACATATACTTATTCATTAGCTCATGGATTTCTTGTCAAGTGTCTTGAGCTTCTAAAGTATTCATCCTTCCCCTACAACTCTACATCTCCATCTTTTATGCTATAATCCTATCAATTTTCATTATCCTACAGTGTGACCATGTCAAATTTCAGATTAAAACTCTCTAAATACAGGATTATGAAGTAGTTCTTGCTGATGTAGCTCTTTTCTGCTCTTTTTAGGCTAACATTTTTTATAAATATATGCTTGAAATATATCTTTCTTCTCATAGTTGTGGGTGTTCTTTACATTTTGTCCTATTCTGTGCTAGTATACTGTTAAGTTCTTCCAGAGGTGTCTGTTTCTGAAATGATCTCACATTTATATAATTTTAGAAATCTTTCAACTTGCAACTTGTAGTAAGTTACATCTTAAAGGACTATTATTCCTCACAAGTAGAGTTATTTTGGCAGAGAATTTTAAAAATGTAACTGTAACTTTATATTAATTCTTCATTTTATTCTTTATTGTTCTAAATGAATCTGTAAGAAGTTATACCACTCTCACATCTTAAAGTCCAAAGACAACCAAAAACTTGGAAGAACACAAAGTTGAGAACTATACTTTTCACCAAATATTAGACATGAAAGAGAGTGACTATCAATAAAATGTCTATTTGTGATGCTGTATGTGTTTTCAGAAGAGCAAAAAAAAGGGTAGCAGTTATCAGGAAATGTTTTTAAACAAGAAGCAAATACAGAACATAGAAAACCAAAGAAAACAAAAAAAGATAAATGTTTTTAATTAAAAGTGTAATGAATTTCATTAAATGTAACTAAATTTATCTTTTAAAATTAAATTTCAAATAATTATTTTCATCAAGAGAAAACCAATAGTATAATGAAATAGCTTTTCCAGTGCATTTCTAAAAGGAAGCTCAATATTATGGGTCAGAATATTAATTATGATTAGAACAGATAAAAAGTTTAAAAATAAAGATATTAGCACTCATTACAAGAAGATTCGCTACATTTCTTTTTTTTTTAAATTATTAGAAAATGCATGACATTGCCTGCCCATGAATTTAGACTTCTAATGAAATGCTTGCTTACCCTTTGATTTTATGGACATGTATATCAGAAGCAACAATGTTTATAAGATAGTGGCATTTGTATAACTAATTATGCTGACAACTATTAATCATGATAACTCTTGCACACTGAGAACAATTTAGAAAGAAATGGAAATGTAGTCAATAAAGCAAAGACTAGTGCTCTTTCAGAGAATTAGTCATTGACATCTTCTATAACACTTCCAATGTGAAGCAGCACCTGATCAGAAAATAAAATCTTTGCAAGTGTCTATGGGATACATCCCTTAAGAAGTTTCTTAATTCTATAGGAATTATCTATAAAGCATATCAGTATTCAGTAACTAACTCTGCTGTCTTTTTATATTATGGCATCCATACCTACTGACCTTTTTTCTTTGTTACATGGAAAATTTAAGATTTTTTAAAGCTTTTTGCAT
>VZSC01006790.1:21114-37451 GCA_013398225.1 Steatornis caripensis
ATTTATAACAAACTCTGCAAAAAAAGGTTTATACACTGACAGGTAGAAATCAATGCTGCAAACTAGGCTGTAGACATGGTCATTATTGTTACTAGTGGAGGAAGGATGCCAAAGAAAGGAAATTTTAAACAAAATCATGGCCTAATTGAGAGAAAAGTTGAGCTTTTATGGTAACTTTACCAGGGGCAGAATTTCACTGCATTGATTTGTTTAGTAATTTGCTTTTGTTATTATCTATTCCTTAAAGTTTATCACTTACTTGACATATTCCTTGAGGAAACAGTCTTAGCTATGAATCTTCAAAGTATTTAAATGCTTTCTGTGATCACATTTTTAAAGTGCCCTTGGGTAGCAGAATTTAATAAAAACACATCCCAAAACTGGAAAACAATTGAAGTGAAATTTTCAGGAAGAGTCTGGAGAGACACCTGGATTGTTGTGAAAAAGCAGAGCTCAAAATCAAGGTTCATGATTAAAGTAAAATGTTGAGGATAGAAGCAAGCCATTTCTGGTTACTTCAGTTCTTTGCATAACATAAAATCATTAATTAGTGTAAAATCAAGGAATTTTTAGCTGCTAATATTACTGACCAATGCATCTTGCCATAATGTATAATGAAGATCCATTAGAGCTAATGATCTCTATAGAGCTCACGTATTGATGTTTATAGAAATTTTTCTTAGAAATCATTACCTATCGACAACGATAGAGTCATAAATAAAGAGCATTCTTGATAACTTCACTCAGAATGTAACTTGGAACTTTAAATATAAGACAGTGACTGAGTAGCAGGGAGTGGACTTGGGAGAGGGGGGAAAAAAAGAGGAGTTAAGGTGAAGTGACTCACTTGCTGCAGGGTGTCTCACTCATATTTCAGCTTTATTTTATTTATCATTACTAAAATTATTATTACATCTTTGTCCCAAAGTAAAAAGTTACTATAGACAGCACAGGACAATTTTTAAAACATGGCTTGATGAACAGGTACCATCTGTCTTTGTGATGACTACTTCAAGAGGCCTCAATTTCCAAGAACAACGATAGAAAAATTTGGGTCTATAAAGCTAGAGCAGTGTCATATCTTTTCTTTTACAAAAACGTATTTCACTTCATGCTTTTCCCAAGGAATATAGCAAAAATCCCAAACTCCTCCATACGTAAGATGCTATTCTCAAATACATCTAGTGAATTTAGAGGAGCAAATCCTGGAGGAGTTCAGCAGAACTTATGCTGCTGAGTTAGATGTCACTGCAAATCCAATTTCAGCCCATAATTAGGAAAGATGGAAGATTTGAAAGAGAAAGCACATTGACACGTTAAATTTGCTGTGACCTTCCAGGACTAAGCATGAAGAAATCTGGTCTAATCACAGCAAAGAACTATACCTATTGGAGGTTTTAAAATAGTAAGATACAGATGCCCAAATGTCTCACGCTAAAGACAGACAAAAATATTCGAAGGTAATGACTTCTTAATTTCGAAGGGTATGGAGAAACCTATGGTTTCATCATGTATTTAATAAGAGTCATCATGTATTTAATGCCGTTAAAGGAAGGGGACTCAAAATAGCTCTGTCTGAAAAGACAAATAATTACATTAGTATAATAGTAAAGAATCATTGATCTCTTTTGTTATACTACCTAATTTTATGACACCTAAAAAAACCCCCAAACAAACCAACCCCCAACAACAAAAAAAAGGAATTAAAGGGTAATTGTTTCTGTTCTTGTTTTAAAAGCATACATCGGAAAATAAGTCTGTTTTTTCCAGTCTTACATAATAAGAACTCTCAGTCACTACACTAAATTTAAATTTAGTGCTTTCCAATGGCGAATCCAGAGGACGGAAAAGGAAGGCCACCACTGGTAATCTCTAATCATCCATCTCCAGCAAATAGAAACAGAACTTCCAAATAAAAAGCAAATATACATCAAACACTGGCACTGTAATTCTAAAGGGATTCAGGGCTACAGCCTTAACATGGGGGTGTTCCTAAATTTCACAATAATTGCAGGCTTGAAATGCACTTTACAATACAATGAAAGAATGAGGATGAAGTAATGCCAGAGACAATGTCTCTATCTTGATGGAAATCTAGTTGAGAATAGAGATTGGAGTATATTAAAAAAAAAGTCAACACATCAATCAGTGTGGGACACAAAATAAGGAGGTTGCTTTGTGCTGCTACTGGCTGACATTCAGCTAGTCGCTCAGTGCAAAACCAAAAAGGTCTTATAGTAAATTTGTCTGTGGGATACTCTCCCTCCTATTACTCACTGCCCCCTTCACTTCCACAGTGATAATTTTATAAGAGTAATTACAAACAAAATTGAGAGAAGCAGTCATTAATTTTGGAGTTAATATTTTAACATAAAATTGTTACATATATACAGCACACACTCATAATATACACTCACGCATACACAAACATACATAAAAAGTTTTAGAAAATCTCTCGTTTGCATTTGACAATGTCCAGCCATTTCTATTTCTCTAGATGTCTCTGTCTCTCTCTAAAAAATTACTTCTTCAACAAGCCATAACACTGCTAAAAAGGTGGATAGGAGGAAAGGTCATTTTGCAAAATGCATTAAACCAAGGTCCCTTGAAGAAGTTTCAGATAGTAAAGAAATAATTCAGGACTTTAGAAACACATGGCAGTACTTAATCTTTGAAATAAAGCAAGAATTGAATTTCACCGTATTTGGGTCTACCGAGGTTTTTAAAATATTTCATGCCTCATTTCTATAAAAGTTATTAAATCTCAGTGAAGTATCAAAGAAGAAATCAATATAATGATTTTATGGCAAATTGCCAGAATAATTTGATTTAACTACTTTGCACCTGGTTATTTGTCCTTTTTTGGTTGATCAAGTTTATAATCACTAGCCAGCCAGCTCTGGAGCTACAGATATTTCAGTACGAACATACTCTGATTAAAGCAATTTTCATGCTTTGCTGGTGCAAAAAGCAAAAGGAAAAAAAAGTAAAAAAAACCCCAAACCCAAATCCTCCAGTAGTGAATACAGTGACAGTAATAAAACTGACTTTTCAGAAGCACCAAATTCACAACACCATGTCAGATAGCCTCAGAAAAAATGACCCAGCTGTAACCGCCTAGTTTGTTCCAAAATGAAGTTTTCAAACTAAAAAATATGTGCATTAGATTCTTCTTAAAGCTTGACAAACTAAACTACTCTTAAATTCAGTTGTTTTATTTCATAGATCCTTGAAGAGGCAAGAAATGTAAGAAAAGTCGTACTTTAGAAAGTCTGACTGATACAAAGCCTTAAAATCAGTCTTAGAGCTTAAATTTAGCCTTATAGGTGCGTGCAGGGAGGCAATATTATCTAAGTAAGTACATTAGTTGTGTAAGCTGTAACCCAAAGGAATATTTTAGTTCATGACATACTGGACAACATTTTCAGAAATATCTGTGTTGTAAAATCACAAGATTTCCTTTTTTTTTAAATACAATAATTATACCTATCCTTATTTCCTTCTTTTCTCAGAAAAAATGGGAAAAGATCTATATAAAATACGTATAAATACAAACTTAACATAATTAAGCACATTGATTTTATAGTGGGTGATTTTTGAAAGACTGCCAGAAATAATATAATTTATGCTATCCTTGCACAATTAACGTGCTTTGTGAGTTTTTAGAACCACCCACTTTTAAAAAGCAGACAATGTGCTAATTCTAATGATTTAAAGTCTAGAGGCTGCCCTGTTTAAACTATGTAAATTACCAATCTAAAGCAATTACTCCATCTTATTGTCATCACATCATTAATTCTCTACATGTTAAACAAATTTGGATTCATATTTGCAACTTCCACATTGCATCAGCAGCTCTTCCAGCATATTATTTTAAGACAAATTAAGACAAACTAGTACTATAATTTGACTAGAATGTGCATTTTTGAGAAGAAAAAGAGATTCTGATATGGTTACTGAGCTATAAGATACTGCCAAAGATATTAACATATATCTCAAACATTTAATTTTTAAATCATTACATTAAAGTAAGTATCATCCTTATGAAAAATACAGATTGCAAAACATCCAAACATCATATGGTATGATTGCATCTGGAATGTCTCCTAGTTTTACATGCTCCTAGTTTTTATATACTTATTTAGGATTTTCTGTCAAAGTATTACCTAGTATACAAGGACATGAGTATGCACCACATTTGCTACACTCCAGTGTGCTTGTTTGACATGCCTTCAACTTGTATCACAAGAAAAAAGTATTCAGAAATAAGATCTAAGATGTTGGAACAAGAGAATGGGCTCTGGATTATAAGGTTGTGGTTAGAACTGGATACTGAACTAAGACTTGTTCGTGTATCTTCTTTTGGCTAAAGATCTCACAGAAGAACATTTCTCCTCTCAGCCCACTCTTAGCAGCTACATGCCACTTAATTTATCCATGTTATCTTCACCTCCTCAGATCTACCTTCCAAACTACTTGTCTGAACACTCTTTAGCTTCTTAACAAAATGAGGTAAGAAAATAGATTGCATAGTCTTTGCAACTTTAGTTTATTTTGACTAAATGGGGTTAGAGCAAGATGTAAATTTTGGCAGCAAAACAGTGACAAGCCGTGCCAGGTGGGCTGAACTCCATAATCTTATCAGCTGATACAATGGCTGCCTGAAGTAGACATTGAACCAAACTTTAAGAACACATATACTTCAGAGCAGAAGGAATTACCTGCAGTAACTGCTGGAGAAGTGGAAAATGACATATCCTTGCCTTACTCCAACACAGCAGTGCAGCCCAAGGACAAGCACCATTCAAGTACCACACACTGCAAGAACGGCATACTGAAGGGTGTGATCTTACCTCCTAACATACTCATGCTCTTCATAAAATGTGAATACAGTAATTGTACTATATGGCTACTTGGAGAACTTGTACTACACAGTAATAACTACCTGTATTCTTTCTTTCTTGTTCTCTGCCTTGAAATATAGAGCATATATTTTAATTGATAAACTGTAATTGAAAAAATCGTAAGACTGCTTTCAGTTCTCATGTTTTTTTTTTATTTTTCTCATGCACAGCACCTTCACTCATTCTAGCTGCAACAGTAACTCTAAGATTTCATTTAAAATCTGATTTTATGCTAACATTTTCACAAATAAAGATCTTTCTAAATTTCTAATAAACAAGGTTTGCTTTGTTAAACTCAGTTCATGAAAACAGCATTTCTTAGTATAATGAGAAGACTTATTAGTATTTGACTTCAGAGCAAAGACATTATATTTCAAAAGCTAGGTCTTTTACAGAATGTATTTGTACTAGAGACACCTCTTTTGGGTACTGTAATCACAGCTGCTCTGGTTTTGGACTCTGCATTTTCTCTAATAGAAGTTTTTGATCCCTGTGTCAAGCAAAACAGCAATTCCAGAGACAGAAGATAGTTCATATCTTAGTATCCTGTCTGCCTTCATATCATAGTATCCTGTCTGCCTTCATATGACATATTTTTCAGGCTACTAAATGGAAATAGAAAATACATTTTTTATGATAAAGTCTAAAAAGAAAGTAAGATAGATGAAGGGAATCTTCAGAAGCCCACTTAATTCCTAGATGAACGTAAGAAAGTGCCGTATTGAACTATAAATTGCTTGAAAGGAACAAAGGAATCTCATAGTTATCTGAGGGAATTACCAAACAAAACAATAATGGATATTCCTAGTACTAGTCTGAAATACCACTGAATGTTCACTTCATCTTAGTAACACAGCATTTTATATTCATTTTTATCCTACTTCAAACACAATTTATAACATTTCACATTGGGAATGAAAGTAATTTAAAGGTGCAGCAGCAATTTAACAGAAAAAATTTACTACTTGAAACTCTGGATCACTTTACATACTTAAGCCTTCATTACAGAAACATTGCCTTTAGCCATCATAGATAACAAGGTTCATCCAGACACACTGATCCAGTGCATAACTAATGGCAAAACAGAACAACCAAAAACCTTCATGGCTTTTTAGTCCCATAATATTAGACTGCCTCCCCCTAGGAAAAAAAAAAAAAGTTTAAAAACCATAAATATAATTAAACCAGAACATAACAGTGTCCCCTAATTACCTTTCTTTTTAAATCCTATTTTTACCATTTTATAGGCTGCAAGGCTGGACACAGAAAAACAAGAAATCTGGCATTCATTCTTCTGCTGAAAATGAGGAGCGTTACAAAATTTTATTCAGCCATTCATGCAAGGTGACAATGCACTAGACACAGGACAATAAGAATGTCAATTTAAAATCTTCACATGCAAGAACAACTATTTGGTCACTGTACTGCATCATTCCTTTTGTAACTACTCAAATCACATGTTCCAGTATTATGCAAGTAATTTTGGGATTTGTATATCATATAAACCTTGAAATACTCATATATTTGATCCAATAAAGATTAATTTCAGGAGCAAATCTTATTTAAGCCTCCTTTATGACTTTTTTTTTCATCCCAGATTTTTGGAAATTCCTAGGCTGAAGTCTGATCTTGGTTCTAGCACAGTGCAGATTTAGTAGCTCCAGTGACACTAACGAAATAAATACATGTTAAAAAGCTTTAAAAGAGCTTATTTCGATTATAACAATGTTAAGACCATTTATTACATTAATTTGTAAATAAGCTTTTGAAATCTAAGATGAATCATTTGGAATTTAAATTTGGCCACTTACATCCCTACAAAAAAGTATCGGTATTTGCAAGATTAGCATTCCCTTCTAGTAGCTCCCTGCATTTGATTTCAAACTTCTTACAGGACTGTAAAATGGAGATATTTCTTATTCATGTTTTCAATTAAAAAATAGAACTTCTCCCATGACAATAACCAAATTCTGTACAGGTTCTTAAGATAAAGTTAATATTATTTTACACATAAAAAGTAAATGTAACATAATGATTTTTAGAAAGCTGTTCAAATGGAGCACGTACAATATTTGTCCACAGCGTTGCCATTTTATTCCATGACAGGCTTCAGGTACAACCAGATTAACAGCAAAAATAATTTACAGTTTCTGATCTTTTGAGATTTTTTGCTCATAGAATACTGCATGCTATGCCATGGGCTTTTGAACAGAACTCTTACTGGATGGGGTATGAATTTCAGACAATAAATCAGCAACAAAATATGGTTCTAACAATCTCTTTAGATACACTTTTGGACAGTTTCTTGGCATAACAGGTTTATGGCACTACAAATACATTATTGTTCACCACCTAGCTGTAGTTTTTTCACAGAAATACACCCTAACAATGAAGCAAAAAAATCTCCTTCTACTGTCAGTTAATATAATTTCACAATTGGTAAAAGGAGAAACGTATCTATTTTATTTGGGAAGCTAATGTCAAAAGTGCAATCAAATTAAAAACTAGAATGCAGGTGGAACATAAAAACCTCTCTTCAACCACCCACTGATCAAATAATTACTACACAAGTGCTGTTATTAACATTGTTTGGTTGGGGTTTTTTTTAATGAAATAGAAAGCCTTAAACTTCAGGCGATTATGAAAATCTTACCTCTACAAGCCCTGTAGCAGAGAAGAGACAGATGCTGTATTTCAGAGCAACCTTTTACTACCGTTTAGGTTACAAATTTCTCTCTGTCTATACAGCTCTATAAATTGCAGAAGATGGTGTTCTAAGATATTTAATATTTTACTCAGGAAGGGAAATTGTTTAAAAAAAACTATTGCAATTCAAATGGAAATATATGTTTCAAAACATTTGGATGAGAGAATTAATTAAGGAAACACAATAAATATCAAACTGGGTTCCTTCCCACTCACATTCATTTCATAGCAGTATAATCCCATCTTGTTTCATAGAATTTTTCCCAATTTACCACAGTTGTAATAAATGTGTTGAATATCAATAAGGTACTTCAGTTCAGGCAGCATTATAATACCAAAAGATTGGGATACTGAATGAAACTGAAAAGATTCACAAAATTATCACCAATGGAAGAAAACAGTCTTCTTACAATGCTCTCTGGAAACTCTCACTATCATTCTTATCATCATATCTCAAATATCATTGCAGTTAGGAGACACACTCAGAAAAAAAAAAAAATCCCAGCACCATTAGCTAAAAATATCCCATGTTTTAATATTAATCCAAACCCAAAGCTCTGTTTATTTTTATTTAGTCGTTGTTATCTATAAGCCGAAGAAATTTAATCATTTAAAATTATCGTTCCCCTACTAACTTCTTATTTCCACAGGTATGATACAGTCAACAATAACAACCATATTACATGGCCTACTCTATTCTATGTGTAATAACAGTCCTTATTAACCACAGAACATGTGCTAACGTTGCTTTAGTTGACCCGAAAGGGATGGATAGACTGAGTCTAAACAGTAGTAGTCTACCAAACTCATGACTGTGAGGAAGAAGTAGACCCTACAGGCTGTACCTGAGAAGTATTACATCTGAAAATAAGATAGTTTTGAATTAATCATGTAAATTACGAACAGGCAGAGAAGTTCCTTTTGTTATCCATTTAAAAAAACACTTTGTTTTCTCAGAATATAAATTGGTTTGGAGTAGATGGCACAAAGAACTCAAAGGCAGTTTATGTATGCCTTTCCAGCATACGTTAAGTTGTCAAGCCTAAATCATTAACAAATTTTGCCGCATTGCTGCATATCCTCCTGTCTGGAGTATAAAAAAATACATGAAACTACAGCAGAACCTGACACTTCAGAGTGTTAGATCTTCTGCACCAATTTCTTAGAACTAACCCCATAGAGAGAAAAATCTCAATATTCAATTCACACAGTTTCTATATGAGCAAAAGTGCAAATACAAAAATATTATGAATAAATGTGAATACAGTGATTTTATGTGCTTATTTATGTTTTCACTTTAAAGGCTACACAGGACAGGAAGCTCCATGAGCTTATTTGTAGGTACTTCAGAGCTGGTTATTGTAAAAATATAACCAACAGGACTCCAAGATATAGTGAGGGCTATCATGAAGGTCACTGCGTACTCTCTCAAACAGTGTCCTGCAGGTTACAAGATCCCTACTCAGATGCTATTCACCAAAAAATAGTTCAAAAGTGTTAAGGTAACGTTCCATAAATTAGAAGTAAAGAATTGCTACTCTCTTTTCATGCAAAATCCCACTGTGAGATGTCTCATTTATTCTGGCTTGTCTGTCTTAGTTTCCTTACATGCAAAACAGAGATTAGCCTCCCCAGATGCATGAGTGAAGAATACGGTGATAGATAAGCAGTTAGTTAACATTCCTGAAACACTATGTGTCAATATTTTTTAAAATAAATGGAAATAAATGGAAAAAGTTCAATTGTCATCATAGAAAAATCTCCTGGTTTTTGACCAATAGTTGAATGTATTTATTTATACTCTGGACAGTAGGATATACAGCAATGCTGCAAAATTTGATGACACTAGTCTTTTAAATTAATAAAGTCCAGAGAAACCAAACAATATTATGCAATTTGTCAGCACAATGACAGATTAAAATTGTGCAAGTCAAGTCATGCTGTGAAAATTTGCATGAGTCACATACATTGTTGAGTTTTAAATTAACTGTGCCTACTCAGGCAAAAGTCTTGACATGTCACTGCAAGTGAGCACACTGAAAACATTAATAGTGCTGAAATAGCTATAATAGAAATATCATCAAAATTGTAAGGTCACTGAAGAGGTGGCCAGAAAATAATGGAAAATATTTTGCTGGAGGAATACTAATTATATTCTCCCAGATACTATTGTGTTCCATTCCATATAATCCAACTCAAAGTGAAATACTGAAGAGGTTTGGAGGGCTGCAGATGGGTTTGGAAAAATCTCCAAAGGTTGGTAAAGAATAATTTAGAAGTGAAACAAATTAGAAGGGGGATTATATCATGTCTCTGTGCAAAGGCATCTGAAAAGACTAAAGGCATATAATGAATGTCAAAAAAAACAGAGCCAGGCCAGCTCAATCACCTCCAGTCGGAAAACCAAACCCAGTAAAGACTAAATATAAAGAAATTTAAAATTTATTAATGTAAATGATTTATAAAAAGCCATTATGAAACACAAAGTTCAGAGACTCAGTAGATTTTAGGAAAGAATGAGTATGTAGATAAAGTGATGCACCATTGTCATGGTGTGAGCCCAGCTGGCAACATAGAACCACACGGCCACTCGCTCACTCCTCCCCCCACAACGGGATGAGGAGGAGAAAATGTAAGGAAACCAGGTGGGTGGAGACAAGGACAGGAAGGGTTTGCTCACCAGTTATGGGCACTGGCAAAACCAGACTCAACTTGGGGAAAGAAAAATCGATGTAATCAGTTATCAAAGCAGAGTAAGATAAGGAGACACGAAAAGCCAGATCTTAAAGCACAAATAAATACCCTACCCCTCGCCTCGCCCCACCCCTCCCTCCTTCCTGGGCTCCAGTCCCCTCGCTCCCAATGTCTCTCCCTGCTCCCCAGGCGGGGAGGGCTCCTCACACGCTTCTCCTGCTCCAGCGCGGGGTCTCTCCCACGGCAGACAGTCCCTCACGAATCCCTCCGACGCGAGTCCTTCCCGTGTGGTGCAGCCCCTCACGGCCGCACCGACCCACCACGGGCTGCCCACACAGTCGCTCTCTGCTTCGGGAGCAGGCACCTCCTCCCCTGGCGTGGGGTCCTCCACGGGCTGCAGGGCCCTCTCTGCTCCTCTGGGGTCCTTCATGGGCTGCAGGTCCATCTCTGCCTTACCGTGGTCTTTCACAGGCTGCTCCACCATGATCCTCCGTGGGCTGCAGGGGCACAGCCTGCCCTCTCCCCACGGGCTGCAGGGGAATCCCTGCTCCAGCCACCTTCTCCCCCTCCTTCCTGACTGACTCCCGGTACCGGCACAGGTGTTTCTCTCACCTCCCCCTCCTTCCTCTGCTGCACATCTCCACCACCGCTCCTTTGTCCTCTGCTTAAATACATCTGTTATCTCTAAATTGCCTGGCCTCAGCCTGAGGCAGGGCTGCCTTGGAGCTCCGAGCAGCTTCTCACAGGGGCCACCCGCCCGTGTAGCCCTTTCACCTGCTACCAAAGCCCCACCACACAGACCCAACACAACCATAGACACAGTAAATTGGGTATTACAGTAAGGGACACAGGTCCTTCTCCCTCCAGCTTCAAATATAAGACAATTTCTAATTATTAGCAGTAAAAATATATTTGTATTTCAGTGCTTTTTATTGTGGAATTTGTCATTCTGGATTTTAAAAAGCTTCAGAAATACTTTCTCATCCTCACAACCATTATGACTTGTTATGCTTCCTAATATTTTATTAAACTCATTTCCACCAAATGTAAAGCAATAGGTCCTGTCTGAATCTATACGGTCATTCAAATGGAAAGTAAATCACTTTAGACTCTCTCTTTTCCAGGTAGCGGAAGAAAATCACAGAGGGTAAGAAAATGGTGGAGGAAAAAAAGAACGTAACAAAGCAGTCCCTATTGTCAGGAAATCAAGTCTTCTCTCAATGTTGAGAAAACAGTGACTTTGTGTACAAATGCATTGTAAGAGCCAGTGAAGAAAATTACTTCATCATTCACCTCTACCAGCTGTGCACAGAAGTCATAAATTCACCTCTTCAGTACCTTAAAAGAATTGATCTTGCCATCTCCTAATACCAAGCAAAATAATATTATCATGCTTTGCCACTCTTGATTGCTTCTGAAAGCAGTATCAAGATTAGCTTCAGTCTGTCTAACCACATGGCTCAGTGCTGGCAGCCGCCAGGATCATCTTTCCCTCCAAATATAATTCTTTCCTGGTCTTTAGAAGTCAATCCTATTTTACTTCTCACTGATCATATTAATTTATTGACTTCATGAAAGAAATCCTATTCTTTCCGATTCTTCAGGAAAATGCCATGAGAGAAAGAAATTAAGTGGTGTCAGGTTTTGGAATTGAGATTTGGCTGGAATATAAAACACATGTAATGACAGAGCTTCTTACATAAAGGAAACTCTAACAAACCCATATTGTACTTTCGAAGTGGCAGAGACAGAGGATTATGTCTGCAAGGCTGGCACAAATGGACAGTTTTCTCCTTTGTTCCTTCCACATTCTGACACCTGCAACTTGTTTGATGATATCCCTTCTCCAGTTAATGTAAATGTCGCCAGAACTCCTGCTGTTTTGCCTTGTTCTCCTACATCCTGCTTGAGTGGTTGCCTCTCAGAAGATATGCCATTTTTTACATTACTCATAGCTGGGAAAGAAAATAAGATCATGAATTTCCCAAAACAGAATTTCCCCTAGTTTCATTTTTCATTATATTTTAAGATGTTTTGAGCTTTCCTAGTTAATAAAACTTTATGCTCAGAACATTTGGCAAGAGCACATCCCTTATCAAAATATTCTCTCTCCCTCTTTGCAAGGAGAAATCAACTGCTTGGGCAGATTAGTGGTTTGCTATTTAGAGGAAAAATCAAAAACCCTTCTAACAGTTGATACTTTGAAAAAATAAAAATCTGTGTATAGTGCACTAGCTCACAGTACATTACGCTTTCTTTGGTTTGAAGCACAAAAGGCTTTTGACCATTCTGCTAGAAAGAATCTGTGCAGAATGTAAAGTGTTAGCTTTAAACAATATATACAAATCTCATACTTCTCTAGAGAAGGAAAAAGACCAGATGCTGGACAGAGAAGTTAAATCCAAATAGCCAACTGACTACATGTCTTTGTGCTTTTGAAGGTAACTTCTGCTGTGATGTGATATTAGTGTGAAAATAAAGCACAACAGAGAAGTTTAGTGGCAAGAAGATCTGCCGATCAGTCTTCAATCAATTCAACTGAAGAGATGTTTCAAAAGAGACACCAGGTTAGCTGAGGCATGCTTCTGGTGCAGACTTCACAGCTTGACCTAAGTGAACACCACATGAAACCAACAGATGAAAACAAGAGGAAATGAATGCTAGAGCATATTCAAAGAGGAATTGCCTTGGTCAGTCTGTGACTACAGGCATCTCCTTCAACTGAACTATGTCTCTGAGTTAGAGGTATTTGTCAATCTTCAAAAAATGCTTTGAGATATTCCCCTCAGAGACTTTATGTAAATTGTGAAATTCTGTTAGAGGGCTGCCACCTCAAAATGCAAGATGACTTCCTGCCAGCAAGGACGCTGCCATGAAGAGAGACTGTCCACTTCTACAGTCACCACAGTCTCTAAATTAAGCTGAAGAAGCAAATGGGAGCAGGGATCCCTCAGCAAGACAGAAAATTCGCTACAAAACAGAAATCCAAGAGAATATTCTCTGACAGATACTGGACTCAAAGACAACGACTGATCCTGAAATCATGGTTTCAGTTCAGAATGACCAGAAATACACTGCTGACGGTTTTTATTAGCAAACTGTTTGAATACTTAATAGTTTTATTTTGGGATGCACGCTGACATAAAATGGGAAGAGACATCATACTGAGTGAAAGAGACCATTTCTGCAGTAGCCACATAATAAACCAACAGTTTTCATGGAACGTTCTTCTTTAGGGAAAAAGTAGATTAACATGACATAGAAAAACTAGGAATATCTAAACAAAAGCCTCTAATTTTAGCATGAGGATGAGCCCATAAAAATGAGTAATTAAAAGCAAATATCAAAAGGCAAAAGATACAACAGAGGATTACTTAGATTATGAAAGAGACAGACCAACACTCACACACAAAGATGAAATATGAAAACAGAACTATGACACCCGTACACTGCACATATCACACTTATCTGCATAGCACATCAATGAGATAGTGAAGTATTCTGTTTTACAGCTGAGACAATCTCACGTTCAGAGATTAACAAGTTTGCTTTGAACTTTGTCACAGCTCATGGTTTGGTTTTGTTTTTACAAAGGACTGTCTCAGAACCCCATTTAGTAATTTAACAACAGAACCTTACTTATAATAATATTTGAAGACATGCACCAAAAGTACCCAGTAAGACTATAAAATAAGATATCCATAAAACAGCCATTATGATTTTATCCTGCCTAAAGAAAGATGTCACTACTGCTTCAAACACTCAAGTTGTATCTTATTTCAGCTGAAGAGCCAGTTGAGTATAAACTTGGATTTGTGTTTGGGAGAATAATGAATTAGTTATATAAGCATAACAGCTAATCATGCCTAATCGCAGCTCAGTAAAACAGATAGGCCAGTGATTAACTGACTAACATCTAAAATTTGATAACTAAATGCAATTTCAGATTCCTTGTTTTCATATATTAAACCAAACAGGTTTGTATTGTAATGCATTATCATAGTTTATACACTTCTATCTATGTGTTATTAAATGTTACTATAAATACACTGTTACTGTAACCAATAACTTTGAGGGAACAGATCAGCAAATTAGAGCACAATTTAATGATATTTACCTACTTGAGAATCACTTTAAATGCATAAATTTAATATGCAAATATGAGAGCTGTGCAAAAGATAAAAACATAGATAAGAATTTAAAAAATTTAGTTTAAAACATACATTAATGCTGAGTCTAATGAGAACCGTCATACCTCTTCTATTACAGAAAATAAATCTCCAGAGGTATCTAATTCAGAAAAGAAAAAGTACACAATTAAACATATATAAATGGATTATAAACCATGGAAGAGTATGTAGCGTGTAACCATGAAAAAGTTGCAAAATAATGGTACGGATCAGAACTTTAAAAAACATTTTTAATTTACTAGTAGTTAAAAGGTAATGTTAGCATTTAAATCAGTCAGAAAAAATATATTAAAGCATTACAATTTACATTAGAAATCTACATTAATAAATTCAAAAAGTTTAACCTGTGAGAACACCAAGCGGTAGGGCAGCTTGTACTTTAAGATTTGATTTTGTAAACAGTACTGAAACACATAGATGCTTAATTTAGATTAGTTGATGATTTTTCTTGACATAAACCTACCAACTAAATTAAGTTAAACCACATAAGTCACCCATTGCTTAGGGATCAAACTTAGAGCAGAAACATATCGACAAATTGTTTGGGAAAAGATTTACTGCTGACAGCATTGATGAACCCATGACAGATTTACTACCAGCAGTGTCAGAGATCTCATTTAATACACAGATAATCTTTCCAAACTCTTCAATCCGATGGCTTCAAAACATAGTGATATCCACATTCAAAACCTCCTTGCTATTTTACAACAGTGAGCTGATCTTGAACTTGTGTAAGCGAGGAAAACTGATTGAATCAAATGGCAGCAAGGGGTTTGGAGCAGATTTCACTCCATGCTTGTGCCAACTTCTCTGTCCCGATCTCCAAAGTACCTGGTTGTCAGATCCATGTACTACACAAAGAAAAGGCTGACAGCCACATCTTCGGTGACATATGTTTGGTTTGCTGTGTGTTCAGGCAGAGAACAGGCCGAGATTACTAAGCATATCATTTGAGCGATTTGGTGCAGTGTTTAATCATCAAATTAGGGGCTGGAAGAGGAAAAGGAGTAAAAAAAACAGTATTTTGCCATTTGATAAAAAGTATTTAGTGACAGTGAGATCCACACAGTATGCATTTTCAAAGCAGAAGCAATAGTTTATCTTTGTTTGGATTGTACCTTTACAAAAATGGTTAGTGAGGAAAAAAAGGCATATAAAGTTCACTCTTTTTCCAGCATTCTGTATTCTTGTAGAGGTTATAATTTAATCTCTGGTTTTCAAATATTTGTATCTTAAAAACTAAGCATGAATATTCTGTCAGGTTTAGAATTAAACAGGGATTTTATATTCATTTGAACTTAGTGTCCACATGCTGCCAAAGAAATCTCTTAAAGTGCTTTTATTCTCAGTAATTTTACTGTGCGGTTTTTTCACAGCTGATATTAATACAGTGCCATTATAATTATTCTACTTTTGATTCTGATTTTTTAATATCTATTCACTTGCTGAAAAAGGAAATTGTCATCTCAACTTGAGGATGAAGTATGGGGAATAAACAGGAGGAGCTGGAGATCTCTGCGTGGTCACAGGGCCACGATCTCATTGCCATCACAGAGCCGTGGTGGGACAGCTCGCATGACTGGAATGCAGTCATGGATGGCTATGTACTTTTTAGGAAGGACAGGCCAGCAAGGCGTGGTGGTGGAGTTGCTCTTTATGTCAAAGAGCAACTGGAATGTATTGAGCTCTGCCTAGGGGTGGATGAAGAACGAGTCAAGAGCCTATGGGTAAGAACTAGAGGGCAGGCCAATATAGGTGACACTGTTGTGGGTGTTTACTATAGGCCACCTGATCAGGAAGAGGAACTTGACGAGGCCTTCTACAGACAGCTGGAAGTTGCCTC
>VZSC01006790.1:43433-68442 GCA_013398225.1 Steatornis caripensis
GGGCCCACATTTTCCCTAGTCTTCCTTTTGCTGCCAATGTACCTATAGAAGCCCTTCCTGTTGTCCTTAACCTCCCTTGCCAGGTTTAATTCCAGTCGGGCCTTAGCCTTCCGTGTTGCATCCCTGCATGTTCTGACAACAGTCCTATATTCCTCCCAAGTAGCCAGTCCTTTTTTCCACATCCTGTAAACTTCCTTATTCCCTTTGAGTTTGTTTACAACCTCCTTGTTCATCCACGGAGGTCTCCTGCCTCCTTTGCTCGACTTCTTCCTCATCGGGATGCATTGATACTGAGCTTGGAAGAAGCGGTTCTTGAAGCAAAAGTCACTCAAAGCAAAGGAAATATATTGCAGCCCCATGGTTTGAGATTTACGGGTTTGGAGGTGATTAAAAAATAAAAAAGTTTGTTTTAAAATTTACTTACATTTTTTCTCCTTGAATCAAGAATACTGTATAAAGCTTGAAAAATCTGTAATCAAAATCTACGGAAAGTCAGCATAATACACATACTGTTGCTAGAAATGGAAAAAGCAGATGGACCAAGGCTTTCACAAAGGCCCCATAGTCATCTACAGCATTGTCCAACAACATACAGAGATGGAATAGGCAAGCAAAACCTCTAACAGCCAGTGCAGAGCAAGAGCAGCTCACATCACAAGATCAGCAATCCAACAGAACAGGTGACAGAACTGGGGGATCCGGCAACTACAACCTATAATTAAGGTGCCACTAGAGAAGATGTTTGACATCTTCCTTATCAAAATACAACTTAAGAAAAAGTAAAGGAACATAAGCCATGCAGGAGTCACAGGATGTGTGCTGTCAGTGACAAAAAGTTTAGCGTGCTTTTCNTCCTCTTTCTCACAGCCGGCCTCCTCACACCTGCTGCTCAAGGACACACCGCTTCTGTCTTCTATCATGTAGGCTGGAGTGTACGTGCAGGCCTGTAACAATACTTCATGCCCAGTGTCTGCCAGAATACCAGGATACTCTCAACACAGAGGAGGTGAGTGTTATTAATACCAGTGCTGAAGAGGATGATCTAGAACACGTCCAAACAAACTTGAAGGCTGGACTTGAAGGTCCTCAGGAGGTCTGCTCTTCCTCCAGATAAAAGGTTTCCATTCCCAGGCAAGCTGCAGCCTGGGAGCTCTACTCTTCCCATACCGATCTATGAGCAAACACAAGAACTTTGCCAGTTTGGGGAGTGTTGCTGACCACTCATTTTGGCTCAGTGTCAGAAAGCTATGGTAAGTGGGGACCCCATCACCTCAGTCAAAAAACTGACTTTTTAGTTTGCTCCCATGAGCAATGCCATTGTTGCAGAGTTGTGACTTCACTAACCAGCTTCAAGTTAAGGCAGAGACACTTCTGTGATTTCCTAATGTGTATTTAAAGGAGCTGTTTTAAAAACATCACACTTGCGTAAAAGTGAGTAACACAGAAACTTAAACTAAAGGAAAAGTCTGCAGTAAAACGGCAAGAAAAAAAATAGAGCAGCTAATCTGAACATGAGGAGATAATTTTGCCCCAGGTGAACTGCAGGAAGAAATTGAGAAAAAAAAGATTATTTCCACCTGCATTTCTCTGCGTAAGGTCTTAAAGAGGGGAAAGCATCTGAGCAAGAGGAGAAGGTCATTGTCTTTAAGGCAAATGCTTTCACTCTTGGCAATGCAGGCACGAAGGGACACATAGGTAGCTAGTCAAAGGAGAAACATGCTCTGGGGAAAACAAGAAATGTTTCTGGTTTACTGTGGGTTTTTCCCCACCACTAACTTCACTGTCAGAGTGACAATCCCCCCCAAAAGAGAAGCAAATTACTGGCACTAAATAGATTATCTAAAAATCTTTTGATAATATCAACTAAATTCTCAGCTGAGTTAAACACAGCAGTTCTTCAGATACTCTATTTCTCTTTTGGAATATTTATATATGGAATAGAAACTATTATTTTTAAATATATACTGTTTAACCTGAGAGAGAATTCAATTTCCCTTAAGAGTCAGTGCAGTTTCATAGAATGTGGTCAAATTCTCTGCTACTGTTTATGAAATAAATTATTATTAAATTATATTATAATAAAATTTAAATTATGCAGTTGCAAGCACTAACGCTAAGATACAGTTTTGCCCAGTTGTAGAGCTTTGCTTCAGTCTTGCATTGTCATGATTGTTCAAGTGAAACAAGAATGTTCATTCCTTTGAAAGATAAACCTCACTTTAGAGCACGAAACAGAACAATTCTGACTAAAAGTAGACAACTTAAACAACATAGAATACAGGAGATATCCTCCATGTTTCGGAAATAAAGTTAGAAAAAGTTACCATTTTAATCTTCTAGTCATTGTTTTGTGCTTTTAGTGTTACAACACTTTTAGTGATTATTTCTGTGCCCCCCTCTCTAAGGCTTTCATACAACAAATAAAAATAAGGAGCTTGCATTTTAATGTCTTGGCAATATGCTTGTTACAGCACAAAAAAAAAGAGATCCAAGTGAATGGTTTCCTTTGATATCTGTTTCTCGCAGTATTGTGCCACATCTAGCAGTGTGAAAAATAAAATTAAAAGGTGAATGTCAAGAAAAAAAAAGCTTGTGGTAGAGAATAAAAGAGAAGTTTACATTCTTACCTGGTATTTTGGGAAAAAAAATTTCACCCTTAGATTCCAACTTGACTTCCACAGACAAATTAATTCTGTCTGGGAAGGAGACTATTTTATTTTAGGGACACTAAAAGAGGATATTAGGATAACTGAAATTGAAATCACTTGAACAATCAAAACAAACAACACCATTCAAGAAACCTACCATAGTGAAACACTTTGGCATGACTACATCCAGAGTGTCTGATTTTAATCTCCTGACACAAGAAGTAGACTGACTGTTTAAAAAGAAATTTGCTCTAAAGTCGCAGACATTCCAAGGTCATGCAGGAGAAGTTGGCTTGCTTTCTCTTTTTTTTCCAGCTACACTCACATTATTAAAAAAAAAAAACAAAAACAAAAAACACAAAACAAAAAAGCCAAACCCCACAACTCTTCCATAGACACACACGTGTTGTAATAAAGCACCGTTTTAATTCAGAAAGAAGAGGTACAAATCGTTGGGGAAGCAACATACAATGGCATATTTCCACTCAAATAAAACCCTTGTTAAGATCTGTTTCATATTATTAGAAATATTGCTCTTATACAACTTTTTTATGTTGTTGGAGTTTAAGATTAAACATTTTGAACTGAATCACTTTCTCCCTAAGAGAAGGGCCCTTGTCATTATAAAACCTGAAGAAAAACAACCCAAAAAACCCCATCAATCACAACTTATTTAGAGGTATGGAAAAATGTTTAGATGTCAGGAATTACTCCAGGTTGCATCCATGCTTCTATTATTAGCATACATTATACCTACTTCATTAATTTTTTTGTTAAAGAATTCATCTGAAGAGAAGTAAAATAATTTCCTCACCTCATTCACTTCCATAATTACAAACCTGTCAAACAATTAACTTTCAAATTAGAACTTGATAATGCAACTTTTTTTAGAATTGCCATACAGACCAGTCATGGTTCTGTCCAGCCTAGAACCTCTAATGGTAACCATTACAAGACACTTGAGGAAAAGACAGAAAAAATGCAATTACAGAATAATATTCCACAGTGGAACTACCTTTATAAAGGCTACAGAATTAGAAAACAGAGTAAAGTGAAACTGCTAATTGGCAATAACCCTTCTTTCAGGAAAAGTTTTTGTAAAATTTAGCCCAATCCCATCAATAAACTTGAACTATTGACGTAAAAGCAATGAGCATTTTAAAAAAATCAGAAAGTAACTTTTGACCTGAAAAATAAGTCTGCTGCCAATGTCATTCATAATAACAAGATGATAATGATAAATTTATTGGGGTTTGATGCAGGTAAATAAAGCTCATTTAATTTCTGATTTAACAGTGATAAGAGCAAGACAAAAAAAGGAAACAGGCTAAAAAATTGACACATAAAATAATCTGAATCTATTTAAGAATTCAATTAAGCGCATTGATATTTTTAAAAACCATTTCTTTTCACTGCTATAAATTATTAATCTGGAATAAAGTATAACGTAGACAAACCCTGCTATGAACATAATAAACAAAATTTTTTTTTAAAATGAAATATTAAGTAGTTAAAGCCATTACTAGGATTCCTAATTCTAAGTAAACGCAGATATGACGTATCAACATAACAAGTAGACTGGTGGAGGAACAATACAAGTAAAATATATTCTTCTGCTCCTGTAGGCCACTGAGAACTGTTCAAAGAAAACACAATTTCTTCGTGGGAAACATGGTTATTACGGCAGAATCTAAAGATAGCGGTGTATGTTACACATACTTGTTAATACAGAGAATATATTTTCCAGCCCAAATGCATCAGGTAAATTATGAATGCATATGAACCAACAAAACATCAATGTAGTCTAGAGTGATGTGAAATAGTTGTCTTCAGTCTGGCTTTGTTGCCTTCATCATAGCAATAAGCATTTGAAACACTTCCAGTTAAAGACCCGAACAGATAAATAATAAGAAATATTACTTATTTCACTTTCTTTTGGTTATAGTTGTTCTCACCATAGAATTCAGAGCTAAAACTAATCACTAAGCTCTTTTCATACCATCCTTCCCCACCACCCATTGAAATTTCTTCTATACTGAATACTCCTCAGCCTCGATCACGAAGCCATAATCTGAAAAACATTCGGAAATAACACACACACACAATTCAAAATCATGTCAGCTTTTCAGAAACATATGCTTTGATAATATAGATGCTTTCTATTTTGAGAGTTAAACCCTGTAGAAGCTTGTTCAATAAAGACATATAACTTTTTATTTAAAAGCTTTCTAAAATTTTGTCATTAAATGTACTTTTGAATCAGTAAATGAACTGAGTAGGATTAAATATGTGATTTTAATTATCTGAAAGATTTGGTCATTACTTTGGGTGGAAGATACTGAATGGAAAAATCTGTCAAAAATGACAAGTTCAGTTTTGATGGATAAGCATTCTGGAAAAACAAACAAACAAAATCCCCAGCACCTTACATGGAATATTGTTATGCCATGCATGTAAAGACAAGAAATTACTTGCCTAAAGTGGTATTATCATCTCTGATAAAGAAAAAAAAGTTAGAAATAAAAATGGGAGGTGAAGGTAGGAATATCACTTTTACTAATCACAATGTAACAAACAGCAGCTTCCCTTGTGAAAACAGAGCGAAGGAGATGCGAAATGAACGGTTAGTAACTCTTAATAACCCACCTTCGGCTATTACACTATAACAGCTAATTTGTTCTAAACCATTCTTCACACCAATATAAAATCCTCTGGAGCAGATATGATCTTTCCTGTATCTGAAAGAGTTTATTTGATACAGTACTTCAAAACAGATGGGATTGCAGTGCAGTGTTCTAATGCTGTACAGCACAGCACCGCATTGCAGTGCAGTAGAAGTCAACCTGGAAATCAGACTGAAGAATACTGAAAGATCTCAGTGAAATGACTCGAACATAATGTTCACACAAGTTAGTAGGTGACCTGGGAAACAAGAAGGCCGTGGTTTGAGCCCAGCTGGCAACAAAGAACCACACAGCCACTCGCTCACTCCTCCCCCTACAACGGGATGAGGAGGAGAAAATGTAAGGAAACCAGGTGGGTGGAGACAAGGACAGGAAGGGTTCACTCACCAGTTATGGGCAAGGGCAAAACCAGACTCAACTTGGGGAAAGAAAAATCGATGTAATCAGTTATCAAAGCAGAGTAGGATAAGGAGACATGAAAAGCCAGATCTTAAAGCACAAATAAATACCCTACCCCTCGCCTCGCCCCACCCCTCCCTCCTTCCTGGGCTCCAGTCCCCTCGCTCCCAATGTCTCTCCCTGCTCCCCAGGCGGGGAGGGCTCCTCACACGCTTCCCCTGCTCCAGCACAGGGTCTCTCCCACGGCAGACAGTCCCTCACAAACCCCTCCGACGTGAGTCCTTCCGACGTGGCGCAGCCCCTCAGGAATGCACCGACTGCCCACACAGTCGCTCTCTGCTTCGGGAGTAGGCACCTCCTCCCCTGGCATGGGGTCCTTCACGGGCTGCAGGGCCCTCTCTGCCTTGCCGTGGTCCTTCACAGGCTGCTCCACCATGATCCTCCGTGGGCTGCAGGGGCACAGCCTGCCCTCTCCCCACGGGCTGCAGGAGAATCCTGCTCCAGCCGCCTCCTCCTTCCTCACTGAATCCCAGTACCTGCACAGGTGTTTCTCTCACTTCCCCCTCCCCCTCCTCCCTCTGCTGCAGGTCTCCAGGACCACTCCTTTGTTCCCCCCTTAAATACGTTATGGCAGAGGCCCATCTGTTGTCTCCAAATGGCCTGGCCTCAGCCTGAGGTGGGGCCGCCTTGGAGCTGGGGGAGCTTCCAGCAGCTTCTCACAGGGGCCACCTGCCTGTGTAGCCCCTTCCTTTGCTACCAAAGCCCCGCCACGCAGAGCCAACACACAGAGCCACAGATCAAATGTGCGTGTAAGGAAATTTTCCCACATTATATTCTTTTCCCCTTGCCAAGAGGTTGTGAAGAACTTTTGTATCATCTCATGTAACATGACAGGAAAGTCTATAATTATATTTCAATTAATGAAGTGAAGCATACATTCATATTTAGGTTTAGATAAAGGAATCTGCTCACATGAAAATCATGATGTTTTAGTGTTAAAAGATAGCCTCATTTATTATTTTATTCTTATTAAAATCAATTTAAAAAAGGAATTTAAGAACAAAAAAATTCAAGATATCAAGCATTTTTCACTTGATATCTTGAATTCCAGACTATGAAGATAACCTGAGATTCAAGCTAGGAACTTGAATTCTCCAGTCACAGCAGGGCAGAAAGGAAACATTAGCCTCTTCAAATACCTTCCAGCATTGCTTTTATTGGATGATCTAATATCAATCATGAACTGTTCCTTATGACATAGAGGATACACAGAACAAAACAGAAAACCAAATCATTGACTGCCTCCTCCTCCAACAAGAGCCTTCAAGCTTTCTGTACATTTTTTAATTCCTGAAATTCTCACAGCTTTCCTGAATAGTGAGCTACAGAACAGGGGCAAAGCAATGCCCGTGATCTCATTAAATCCTTCTTTACCTGAGTCATGACAGATAATCACAATATCTAAATCACTTTAATTCTCCTCACTGAGATTCTGATAATAGAAAACTATCCTCATCTGCAAGTTTCCTGTACAGATGCAGACACACTGTAATTGACCAGATGACCTCTGAAAAATGATGCTATTTCCCCCTCTTGCTTGTGACCCTCCCAAGTATCTATAATTCTGCAGAGCTGTGTTAGCATAAAATGTGTCAAACTATATTTTAAAACTGTGACGACTTTCAGCTTTTATGTGATCTGTAGTATAGTTTTAAAATGAGAATGTACACATGTAAAGACCTGTACACTCAGACATTTGCATATACGCATGTACAAGTACACACACCTCCACCATAAATTACTTTCCTGGGAAAAATGAATTTGGCCCAGTAAGTATGTTTGCATCCGAGAAATGCCAATCACATGAAACCTTAAAGTATTTGAAGTTATTTTAGAAATTGCTCTGAAGGAAATAGAAACATAGGTCTTTTATTCCTAGATAATAGCCAACCACTTGGGTTGATTATCCATTTAACACTAATGGCAGAAGTAAGTTGTCCAACTGAGTTAACCAGTGCTGCTCTGGAAAGTGGAAAAGGAAAAACAAAAAGAAATTTTATCTTAAAAAGGGAAACAAACAAAAGCTTTAGGAAATGGCAAAGCTGCGTCTTGCTCTATTCAAATAAATAGTAGAATAAATTGTTTCAATGAAGACCGTGACAAGTCTATCTAAGTTTAGAAATCTAACTCTGCATCCCTGTGTCCCTGATGTTCACCTTATTCAAGGTTTTTCACTGATCACTTGCAATCTCACAGGAGTTGAAGGGACAAAACATTTCTACCAGTCTTACAACCTGCCCAGGAGATACAACCACCCATCAGCATAATTCTCAGAACAGAAACCATTAATGCACAAGTGCTGGGTGCTGAACATTTTTTTTTTTTTCTGAGCTTGAATTTTTTTTGTGAGGCAATGGAGGACTTCCTGTTGAACAAGGCAAAATAGTAATTTAGCAATTATTTATGCAATAAGATTGGAATGACTCACAGAAAACAGGCCTGGCTGCCAGTCTTGGATATTATCTTTTATTTAACTTACCAAGTAGTAATAACATCTATTGAGATTTTAGTGAGAAATTAAATAAAGGTATTTAACACCTTACTGGATGACAAGGAAAGAGTTCTGAGTGAGCATATATGTCATGATATGGCTCAGATTATAAAATTTAAAAAGCTATTTACATCTTATATTTGCTTAAACTTAGATTATTAATTTTTTTTAAACCAATCTACAAAATTGGTTTAACAGAAATGGTAGAATTTAATCCCGAAGAAGTCAACATTCATGGAATTCATCACAGTCATAAAAATAGTTTTGTGCAAGCGCTGTTCAGTTCAACCAGAACCAACCTACTCACTATGCTGTAAAGAACTAGGCTTACTTATTTTAAATGTAGTCCTAAGAAGAACAAACAGTACACAGAAAAATTGAGGAAAAAAATAAAGGGAAAAAACTGTCCAACTACACAGACAAAATTAAAGAATTGAAAAGGGCTATAATCCACAATTCTTTGATTTATCAGCATTTGGTACAAACGAAATAATTACTTTTCCAATTTAACAATAATTATGTCCCCAACAACAGCTCAAACATAGCTTTACAACGGATACACTCTCAATTATATTAAAGCCACAACTATTATAGGTATCTGCTGCAAGAGCCTTAGAAGACAGATACTTTATAATTGGAAGCTATTTAAAAGCATTGAAAAAATATTAAACTCATCTTTTATCTCTAATTTTCCCTGAAGATCCTGACATCTACTCTGGTAATAGGAAATACCTAATAAAGATATATGACTCATGATTTCTTGTACATTTGAATGTTTTCAAGAATTGTAAGAACTAAAATTCCCTTTTCAAAATAGCACAAAAGTAAAGTACACTTTTATAGATGTTTTCCTAGTAAGATGTTTTTGGACTCTCTCCAAGAGCATACCAGGATGTGACTACGGGATGACTGAACAGTGGCATTTTCTGGACATGTTGTGTGTCAAACTGTTGAGCGTTTCCTCCTGAAGATTGGCCCAGCATGAACATTAAACCTTAGGTGACCTGAAAACTTCTGAATTCAAGTCCTTGAATGCCTTAAAATTACACACCATTTTTCACAGCACATGAAGGCCATTTATGTGCATCACTCCAGACCAGAGCAGCACCCACCTTCCTAGGATTCGTTTAATCCATACTTTCCAAATTGAAATGATCACTTCCTTTCTAGATTGCTCCCACTTTATTTGAGGGGGGTAAAAGAGGGTGCTTCGCCTCCGGTGTTCCCTTACGTAAAGAAGGCTTAACCACAACTCAGAAAATATCACAACCATCTACATTCTGAAATCATTAGGCTGCTTCATCACTGAATTTCAAGATCTATAACTAATAATTATTTATTATAGTGCACTGAAGAATGTCTACCAGAATTTCAAACTGTGATGAATAAAGCCCTAAAGGTCACAAGATTAATGATGTTTGCCTACACAGCTCACTTTTCATTATGAGGTTGAAAGTCCGAAATAGTTTTCTGATTAATAGGAAGCCAGGCAAAAACAGCTGAGGAGGGATAAAAAAAACCAAAAAAGCGACAAACAAACCACAAGCCTTACATATGATCAGAGCTGACTCAGAAAGAGATTCAAGAGCTACTGAAACATGAGTTAATAAAAGCAGCAGGACTAATGCACTTTGTGATGTACACAGGCTGAAATTGAGACTAGAGTGGGAGGAAGGGAATTGACTGAGCTCAAATGCAACACTCTTCTCATTCCCTTTGGGAAAAATATAATTTGAAAGATTAGAATGGTAAGAGAGATGAAGGAGGAGGAAAGCAGTAGAGAAAGATATTTTTGCCTAAAGAGCAACAATTATGTTCCCCCTCAATAAGAATCAAAACTAACAACAACAACAAAAATATTCTTTGTAGTTTACTTTAGTGCCAAAACAGTGCATAAAGACAGCAACTGAATTATGAATAAAGACCCTGAACAGCATGAAAGTGGATTTTCTTGTCTTTTCAAAGAGCCTCAAGAGACAGCACACAATCTTCTGCAATACTGCCTCAAATGGTGATGTGACCTGCAAACTTGGCAAATGTGCACAGCTTGACCAGGAATGTGATACTTCTGAAAAAAGCAGTCAAAAGAATGGAGAAAACAAGAACAGCTACAGGGATACATACAGACAGTCAACCTGCAAGGACATCAAACTGCCTAAGAAAAGGCTTACAACACAGACAATGAAAAAAATCAAGAAACTTCAAGCTCAAAGCACCTTTTTAGTGAAGCACCACATTTCGGTTTTAATTTTCAGTTGAATTAAAAAGAAAAAATCCATGTCACTGTCTACTACCATGACTAAAATCAAATCATATCAAATTAGCAATCAGTCATTACAAGCTCCTAAAGGCAGAATAATTTTCAGTGTCTTTTTCTTTCAAGAATTAACAAAGAGATTTTGTTCACACTATTCAGGTAAAGTTGAGCATTCTGAGAGCAAAACTGCTCACAGCTCTGAATTCAAGTTTATTGCCAAAGTGAATCTTTAAGTAAAAACATGGAAACAGAGAGCACATAGGGGAGAGGAACTGTAAATATCTCAACAAAGCTGCTAGCTTTGACTAATGATAGATCTGAGGCAGAGCTGCCCAAGCTGTGTTCAAGACCAGACACATAAGGAGCATTCACACCACCTCTGGGGCTAGACATCTACTTCAGCTTCTGCATAGAGTTGGAGACAACAATTTGCAGCTGGTGAAGCACTAGGCTCGACCAGAGCTGGAGATATTAGGCCCTCTTCAGGCCTCCCTTGATATATTACACAACCTTGAGCAAAGAATTAAAATTCCTTTATGAATTTCATTCCCTGTTTATGCTGCCGTAACACACAGAATAAAGTCTTTCAGGGACACTGCTTTATTATATATTATGACAGCGTCACACGAGCACAATCTTGGTTAAAAAGTTCCCAATCAGAATTGGCAATTTTGAGTGCAGGGCACATTCAGAGCTGGGTAGAGAGAGACACACAGCATCTAGAGTACTGTATGTGGAGGAGGTCAGGGTCCTACAGAGGTTAGGCTTAGAGAGAGATGCAGGAGCAAAGAAGACAAAGGATCTACAGAACAATGAAAAATCCTTAGCAGTAAGATCTTGCCTTTTTGAGGGGTTACATTTCCAGTCCCCAAGGAATTTCAGGTAGCCTGCTTAACCTCCACTTTGGGAGAGGAAAATACAAGCCAGCACACAGCCTTTGAAAGATTTCCAGTGTCTGCTTGAAGTGGTTTCCATAATGCAAATCAATAATACTTTTTCCCTGTTCCTTTTGATTCTAGGTTCTTTTTATTCCCTTTAAAACAAATCATGTATTTGATTACTTTAGCAAATTACAACAGCAATTTTTATGCAGTTCCCTTCTATCTCCAGCGAAGCATACCATGTCCAAGATTAACACAGCCTGATGCACAATAGAACATCATAAAAATTATGTATCTCTTTTCCCTTAGTAAGATTGCTGCCACCAACAGCAGACTTGAATCTGCCAATTGTAATTACAACTCTAGGATTTTATTGTCATATTTCCCAGATAAATAGTTCTTGCCTTTTCAATGATTTTGACTGATGGGCTAGGTGTGTAGTTATCTTTTTTAAAAGCTGAAACATATGGGGTAATGCAAATTCTCTTGTCTTTTTGCAGGCTATGCAAAGCCTTTTTACAAATGTATTTTTATTTTTAGTGCTTAGCTCTTATCTGTATGGCTTATTTTACATGAATCTGCATTGCTTTGTAACAAATCAGATTCAAGTGTATCATTTGTGAGCTACATACAAAGAAAGAGAGTGGTAAAAGCATTAATCTGTTCTTTTCAGCATGCTAGGTCTCAAGAAGTTCCCACAATCCAGCATTAACAAGCTATTTATTTCATTTACCATCTTAATGACTGAAGAAAAAAAATGAAAATGATGATTGCTTGTTTGTTAATGAAAGGGTGCTGTGGTTAACCACCAGAAAGACTATTCAGCATCATAAAATTGCCCTTGAAATTTGACACTTTTAATATCTCATTTGATGTGCCATACTAGCAACACAAAGAAATAAAAAGATCAATAAAGGTTTCACCTAACTCCCAATTAGATAATTTCATGGATCTGGGAAAGAAAATAACAATAAAGTAGAAAAGATACAAATAGAAATACTAAAGCAGGTTAGATTATTGAACAGTGAAAACTGACATGGATTGAGTTTTCGCTCCTTTATGATGCTAAGTTAGCTGCCTTATAAAAATGTGGACCTATGTAATTTTTCTATATATTGCCTGTATTTTTGTTTACCCACCAGTGAACTTGCAAGTCCTTGTTAGATTAACAATTATCTTAACAACAGCAGAAAGCAAAAGAAAAATCTTTGAGTTTAGTTTGCCACTCTTGAATTCCCTTGCTTTCTTTATAGGGAGCCTTGCAGAAGTCATTGTATTGAGGAAATAGAGACTTTGAACAGGCCATGTCTGCTCTGCTGGGCCTCATACTCACGGCCTGAGCAGTCCATATGTTAGCATAAGCAGCTGCTGTAGAGGAACCTGCCGGCGTGCTGGCCTGCACTGGTGGATGTTATGACAGAGATAACATCCCAGCCTGTCAGGAAACTTTCTGTTAGCTGAACAGTTTCCTAATATAATTTGTAATGTCTGTAACTTGTAATGTCTTTGAGAACAGGAAAGTCTATGTGGATCAAGGAGTGCAACACAGTGATTCTGACTGGGAGACCATTGTACCTCAAGGAACTGGTGATCCACATCACGTTAACCTGAGTACAGGCAGACTGCTGTGCTGCCTGTCCAGTGTGGCTGCAGGCTGTTCTGTGCTGCACAATCCCTTGGCTGCAGGACAAAATCAGCCAGCTGGTCAGAACAGCAGATCCTGCAAGCAGCTCCCACTTGGTACCAGCAATTACACTACCTGCCTGGCCTCACATTTATCTAGAAGTGAAGCCAGAAGTCCTCATGAGAACATCCTGTATGAATAGAGCTGTGTTCTTGCAGGAGAAAAAAAATATAAAAATAAATATTAGAGGATCAGAAAGGAGGAACCTCTCTCATTGGACAGAATCTCTGCAACCTGCCATGAGAAATCCATCCATGGTCTGTCTGATGATGCATGAACATGAGGTGCCCAGCATCTGAAGGAACATAAGATTTGTTCCCTGTATATAATTTTCTTTTGTTGTTATCCTTTTTAAAAGGCTATTTTGTTAAGCTATTTGCTGTTGGCTTATCTCTCTCACACACTGTACCTCATCCTCTGGTGCAGAACAGTCTCTGAGGATAAAAAAATCCTTTGCCAGCAGATCACTAGAAGCAGATTACATTTCTGGCTATTGATGTCACCATATTCCTCACTCGATTTCATCCTTTCAATCTTGGTTAAACTTGAACTGCTCAATTCTCAACCGGTGAACTCTGCAACTAGCTTTAGAAACGTAGTCCTTCAAAGAAAGAGGGCTAAAGCTATAGTATAAATTTACTCTCATGGCAATCTGGAATATCTGATGTTAAAACACTGGGGACCAAAGTGGGACACCCAGGTAAGACTTGGGGTTTTCATGAAGTCACTCAGAAGAGCACCACATTAGGTAGCCAGCCACGTGCAACCTAATCTAACTACAGCAAATACTCAGGAAAAAGAGAGATCTTAATTCTCACCCCTCTCCCACATTTGGTAATACCTAAAGACACTTCTGCCATGTAGGAGCGTCAGTGCCGAACTTGCTGTCTAGCAAGTAGAAGACTACAGCCTGTTTTTCTGCACAGCAGAGAATTAGTTTCTTCCTTTCTAGATAAAGCCATAGGCTACACATCCCAAGAAGCTCCTGTTAACCCATCTTTTATGTGTTGAGTACACTAAAAATAGAAAGTTTACAAAGTCTACATGCACTGTTTCCTGGGACTATAAACTCTGTATCTATGACCATACTCGCAGATTTCTCTAAGGAAGCTAAGATTTTGAATACTGCAAAATCCTATTTATGACAATAGATATTACAATTTACATATGAAACATCAATGTAAATTGGGATATAACTTGATTCAAGAGTTTATGAAGTTTATAAACTCTGCCAATTTATTGAAAGAGTTTATTTTCTCTGTAAACTCTTCATTTCATGGCTTGTGATTTTTACAGGGCACTCAAACAACTGTCAGTACTTATATCTCAACAACATCTTGAATGGTATGTAAGAGATGAAGGTGTAACTATAACAATACTTTTGGCACTATCCAGACTGTCACTCTGGCCTCCCAATTAAGGTCGGGGTTTTTTATTCACCTCTGAGGTATGAGCTTATGTAAATAAGGTACATAAAAAGAAGCAGAAACCAAATCCTCACTTCTTTGTAAAACACAGGTCTATCATTGAGAAACATTCAAGCCATTGAAAAAGAACTGATGATTCTGTTATGACAGATGTTACACACAAGAAGAGCAATTCTTGAAAGGACTGAAAAGTCATTTAGGAACCTTTGAAGATTTTTATAATTTCAAATCCAGAAACCATTGTAAACCAGCATCCATTCTTCTGATTTTCAAAGTATTTGCATTATATACATTAACTTTATTTTTCTATAAGACTAGCTTTTATGAGTAAGAGGAAAATCCCAGTTATTATTGTAGAAAAATTGTTTGTCTTTTATATACTTAAAATTATTGCAGATTAAAGTTTGTTTCTAGGAAGTTGTCTAGTCCAGCAAACATGTCAGTCTACACACCTTTGCTCACCTGAATAGTTCTAGTACTGATTTTATTACCAAAAGTAACAAAAGGGTGTGGAAACAGAAGGAATACTTGAATTATTGTGGAAGGAGAGGGACTAAACAGAAGAAAGTTTAGATCTTCCTCAAAGTCTTTACTTAGTACAGCAGTCAGACAGAAAAATAGATAAAATAAAAATTGTAATACAATATATAACCTTCCTGTCTCTGACTAGATCAGGATTTACATCTATTTTTATTGATATAAACAAAATAACTAAGTACTATTGCAAGACAACATATAATGGTCATGTTCCCATTCAGTTAAAGCAAAATATAAAACCTGGATTAAGAAATACACTGTAGATATATTAGATAAAAAATGATAATGAGGAGAATGAACATTATTTTCCTGCTAGATAGTTCAATACAGAAACTTTTTATTTTTGGAGGGGTCTAACAGTCACGGGAACATCCTCTCCCATGCAAGCTTTTAAATTTAATCAGAGCATAACATGACCATTTACTAATCTGATGAAAACTTAGGAAAAATATTGCACAGATTTTATAAGAAACAAAAAAAAAGCCAACCTAAAAAACAATAGAAAAACAGAAACAATATTTATATTTGCTGTCACCGGAAATGATATATTTCCTTACAATATGATTTCTGCTCTTAGAATCACTGAGAGATTAATAAATAGTACTTCCATGTCCTAAGAATTTCCTTTAAGTCTAATGAGACAGGAGCATATCTGAACATTCCTTGCTCTAGTTTAAGAGACGAACACCAGTACAGGCAAACGCATGACAGTAGATATGGAAGTTCCACCCTCACCACTGAAGTGGTCAGAGACTGGAGTGCATGATCTCATAGCTAACTTAGCTTAGATTTTCCTCATTAGTACATTAATTAAACCATAGGCAACAGTTTTGCTTTTCTCTTTCCTTTACCTGTTGCCAGAGTAGATTAATATTAGTTAGGCAATGACAGAATTCCTCATTTCAGTTTGGTTTTACTGATCATATTACCACTCATACAAACAAAAGATTGCAGGTTTACTTAATTAGAAATCTAGGGACAGAGCTAACATTCATTTCTTGTCCAAATCAAAACAAGTATACACTTGAATGCTGCGTGGCAGAAGGAGAGTTGCATAATATCTAGAAACATAACTAAGGTAAGTACCTTTTTTAACAAGTCTTTATGACTTATTTTATCAATTGCACATATTGATTATAAAGCATCACTTAAATATATTCATTGCCATAGCTAGGTATGATTGCTATTGCTCTCAAATCAGTTTGTTGGAATTGCATCAGAAAATTCCATTACTTGTTATAATGTTTATTGTTACCAATCTGTCTTAACCTTACTCTTCATTACTTACAAAAAGTAATTGTAGCATACAATTCTGCATTAACGCAAATGTCCCAACTGTAATTTCATTTCTAAACAACAAGGTCAGTATAACCTTTCACATTTAGTTTCTGTGTTGTCAACAATGCAATTTGTTTATGCCAAGCAAGGTACCTAAGTTTTCCATACTTAAATTTCTGCACAGTTAAAACACTTGAATATAATTAGCCCTCCCTTATTCTGAGCTTCAACGGATCCTAATGCTTTAAAGTAGCCTTCTGAAGAGTACAAGTATTTCACCATTCATTTCCATCAGTGCCACAGCTACAGGCTACAGTGCATTTCAAATGAGTAAGAGGGTCCCTCCTCCAAAGACCACACAGTAGGTGATCAAATGTTAAGATAAAATAAAAACAACAGCAGCAGTGAGCTGATAAAGAGGGCAGCTATCTTAGGAATTTAAAGCAAACCCCCAATCTATGGCTGAGTATCAATGAAAGATACAAGATCAAGGAAAGAGACCACTTTGTTAATGGGACTTTGATATTGTGACAGAATTCATGGTGATAAAGGTAGGAAAGTCATAAGCAGAGTGCACAAGGTATTGGATAGAGAGAAAGAGTCATCTGGGGGCAGTATGATGAAGTCCAACCCAAAAGAAAAAGAGTAATGAGCTCCTGTAACAGGAACAGCTGAAGTAAGAGAAATAAGGGAGGAGGAAAAGGCAAACACCTTCAACAGTCTTTCAAAGATGTCATAGTCTATTTTCAATCAAAGTGTTCTTCATGAGGTATAAAGACAAAGCTTGACAAAGTTTATCAAAACAGATTTTTTTTTAAGTTATGTTGTTAATAATTCTATTGATTCTTTAAAAAGTGAGAGTCGTACCAATGTGACAATAGTGAAACTAAGACATGACTAGAGTGAAAAAAGTGCAACTTGAGAAAAGTCAGCCCATTTTAAAAAAAAAAACTATTTTTTCATAGTTCAGTAGTTAAAGTTTCAATACTTTGTCTCACTTCATGTCACCAGTCGTTCATTTTGGAGACACTCTGCTTTTACCCAATAAGCTTTTCAGAAGTCAGGGAGCAGTACTAGTGTTTCTAAATGCACAAACAGCAAGCAAACCATGAAAACTGTTTTTCAAGGGAAGAAAAATAGCAGCAATCACTGCAATAAGAGACTCCTTCAGCTCAACGCTTCAGAGACTTTCATCATGCTAACAGCTCCTTCATCACATGTTTGAATGCAGGTACCTTTCTGAAATTAACATTAGTCATACAAAGTAACAATGCCCGTTTCTACCCTCTTACAGATGCATGTAGGATTTCAACACTTTTGCAGGGAATCATTGACGAAACTATTGTAAATCTTTTTTTTTGACAACAGTTTACAACATATATCAAACTGGATGCATTTAATTAATTCTTCTATGCTACCTTTATTCCTCAAGTAATGCCACAATACAGCCTCCTGCCTAAAACCAGAAAAGGAGTAATTCCTTCCACAAAACCATAGGGAAAGCTGAATTTTCCTTCACAGATTTCAGCAAGAATTTGAAAATGAAAATTTAGTGGAATAAGTATAATATTCTGATGCTGAGCAAACCACTTATTCATAAACAAAATTTGAAGGAATGAAGAGAAACAACTGGAAATACTGCAATATCATGATGATAAAAAAATTTCATAAAATCCTATTCACAACTATAGCAAAGATAGAAGTATTAAGGAAACAGACTTTTTTTTTTCTTTTCAATTAAGTATACAGTAGATATTAAACCAATAATTCGTAATAAACCTAATAGCTAATCTCAGGAAAGTAGGAAAATAAACCAGCAGGAAATAGGAAATTATGCATGAAATAATATTATATAAGCCTCCAGTGCATCTAGATTTTATACTTAGACTGTATGGTGTGCTGTAGTAGATACTGTGGACCGTTGGGCAATTTGCACTGGACCTAACTATGCCTTATCAGCTAACATAAGGATGTAAATTTTACCTCTAGTCTACTTATTTTTTCCTACTACTTAGCAAGAAAATAGCATTAAAGCTGAGTGTAGTGTTGCAACAGTCTTGCAAAATACCACTGGAATATTTTTGTTTATAAACCAAGCAGGCTACCTTCCAGCTTCATCATCACTGCTCCTGTTGTAGGTACAAGTGAAACCAAGCACTGTATCATGCTTCATCCAGCTAAGGCTACCTACCCTGCACCTCCTTGGCAGAATGAGGGCTGCATGTAGGATTCAGGCTCAAGGACAGAGCATTCCTTCATTTCCTTGTGTGGTGAACTGACTTTGGCTGGTTACCCAACACTAACCAAGCTGCTCAATCTCTTTCTGTCCTCAACAGGACTATGAGGAAGTAAGATTCCTTCCCCTTGTTCTCTGACCTTGGTGGTCATAGGGTTGTTTCTCCCACACATTCCTCACTCTTTGTCTATGCAATGCGAATGCATTCAGGCATTGCAGACTTCTCTGTTATCTGCTTCAACAGTACCAATCTTCCTTCATAAATTTCATCACTCATTTTAATCTTTCATTCCAGCTTCCTCCCCACCCTCATTTTTGTGCTTTCTACCTAATTCTCCACATTCAAAAGGTGCATGGAGAAGTGAATAAGGCTTACACCAAGGGACACCGACAAATATATACTTACATCTAGGAACAGAGTTCGGTGATCATTGCAAAGCCATGCCATTCAAGTGCAACCTAATTTCATGGATAAAAAATAAATTTAGGTACCATTTGTACATTTAGTCCTTTCTATGTCTAAGGCTGTCCTTTTTAAAGCAACCTTCAACATTTCTTTTCTATTCTTAAAAATGACTTTTTTTAAAGTCAGTTAAGGTTTGAACATCAAAGGTTTCCTACTTCAGATGGTACATGTGAAAGTTTTTTGACAGCAGTTACAAACTCCTCTTCGCAATTCTTGTCTCCTAACAAATTTCAGCTTTATAAATGCCACCCTATATAGGAAATGTTGGAAGATTACAACTGTTCTACCCATTCAGCTTCTTAAGCATGTTTTATAACAAAGCCAAGTATGTTCCAAGTTAATTTTATCTTTTATTTTGTCCTGTAAGCAGGACATGACACAATATAGAGCCTATCAGATCGATGAGTCAGTGACTTTCAGGAATCACAGCATCCATATAGCACTGAATAATTCTGAATTTGTAAGTTATACACGGGTTCCCTAAAACATCATAATTCGAGCCCCCAATGTACAAGAGAGCTATGACACAAGTGTGCGTTTGAAATCTAGAAGAGCAAAATTGCCTGTTGAATTTTCTAAAGAATTTAGAAGTACCTAATCACTGAACTGATTCCTCCCCACACTGAGAAAGGCCAATGTTATAAATCCTGCCCATGTATAGAACTCTAAATCTGATTATTTCTCTTCTGGAAAAAATTTGAAAAGCTTAGTGAAAGTTTACAAGAACATTCCTCACTGTTCAGTGCCTCCGTGTTTAGATTATACAAATCAATTTATCTGCTTTTATTTCTGTAACACAAGGCTGTATGGAACTAGTAAATATTCGTCAAGGTTTTGGTGATGAAAAATTTTCTCATCTAAAACTTTATATAATACTTTTTAAAGCAGGTAAATGTCAACAACTACAAAGCTGAGATACGTAGGAGAGAACAAGTTTAAAAAGCAACTTCCATTATTCAGCATATCCGTCATAAAGCTAGAGGGTGCACAAGCAGTGGAGAGCTGAAAGTCTTCCTCCTTTAAAAGGTTTGATCAGGTCTTATGGCTCCCTGTGCCTTCTCATTTCCCCTGCTATTGAATAGGCACTCCAAAATGTTCTTTACAGGCAATCATGTAGTTAACATTATTTTACAAAGAATCTCTTCTATAGTCCTTCGATAAACTGCCCTCTTTTACAGTATTTTTGGGCACTGCTATACTCAGGGATATTGGCTGAATGGCACAGCTCACCATGTTGTGATCAGTGGCACAGAGTCTAGTTGGAGGCCTGAGACTAGCAGCGTTCCCCAGGGGATGGTACTAGGTCCAGTCAATGGCCTGAATAAAGGGACAGAGTGTACCCTGAGCAAGTTTGCTGATGACACAAAACTGGGAGGAGCGGCTGGCTCACCAGAAGGCTGTGCTGCCATTCAATGTGACCTGGATAGTCTGGAGAGTTGGGTGGAGATGAACCTGATGAAATTCAACAAGGGCAAGTGTAGGGTCCTGCACCTGGGTAGGAATAACCCCATGCACCAGTACAGGTTGGGGGTTGACCTGCTGGAGAGCAGCTGTGCGGAGAAGAACCTGAGAGTGCTGGTGGACAACAGGCTCACCACGAGCCAGCAATGTGCCCTTGTGGTCAGGAAGGCCAAAGGCATCCTGGGGTGCATTAAGAAGAGTGTGGCCAGCAGGTCGAGGGAGGTGATCTTGCCCTTCTACTCTGCTCTTGTGAGGCCACATCTGGAGTACTGTGCCTAGTTCTGGGCTCCCCAGTTCAAGGGAGACAGGGAACTACTGGGGAGAGTCCAGCAGAAGGCAACAAAGATGATGAGGGGACTGGAGAATCCGTCTCTCCTATGAGGAAAGGCTGAGAGACCTGGGTGTGTTTAGCCTGGAGACGAGAAGACTGAGAAGTGATCTCATCAATGCTTACAATTATCTAAAGGGTGG
Source organism: Steatornis caripensis (assembly GCA_013398225.1). NCBI lineage: Eukaryota > Metazoa > Chordata > Aves > Caprimulgiformes > Steatornithidae > Steatornis > Steatornis caripensis. The sequence continues at coordinate 64,414 of VZSC01006790.1, forward strand.
ATGTCAAGAGGACGGGGTCAGACTCTTCTCAGTGGTGCCCAGCGACAGGACAAGGGGCAGGTACATGAGATAAAATACAAACATCAGCTAAGAAATGTTTCCTCTAATCCACCAACAATTGTTTGACAGCTTCCACAGGACAACTGCACAGAGAATGCTTTTGGTTCAAGGAATGTTGTGTTATTTTATTGTCCACATATTTGAAGGGTAAGTAGTTGGAGCTAAAAACATGAAGTGGGGTGGTGGTGGGAGGTGTTGTGTTAATAAAAAACAGTATTATTCCTAGATGAAAACTCAAGACTCTCTATTCAGTACTGAAAATTGTTTCCTCTGGCACTTCTTGATGTGCCAGCTGCAGTATTTCTGATTCCTCAGTTTGCTTGCACCTATTCCCAGATTGAACAAATTTGTCATTTATCAGTTTTCAGTTAATTCCCAGACTGTTCTGATTACTAATATATATGTTTAGATTTAAATGCTATCTAGACTCCCAAGAGAAATAGCAATCAAGAGGGGAAAAAGCTGATTTTGTGCAATTACAGTAACACTTTGGTTTGGACAGCTGAAAATATTAACATCATGTTGCAGGCTTATGCTAGAGGATCAGAGGTCCATCAGCAAGTAAGTTAAAGATGACAGACAGCTTTGGTAACAAACATGCTTTTTCCAACAGGGGCATTATACCATGACTTCCAGTGTATCAGAAAGAAGTAGGAAGCTGAAGAGGGAACAAAATATCCAAGAAACAACAAAAAAAGAAAAATAAATCAAGCTGCGAGAATTGTTTCAGCAGAAATACCTCCAGATGAAAATTCTGCAAAAACCTGAACTAATTCTGTCTTCCTGTTACCTCTAATGCCAGCAAGCAAAAAAAAAAAAGTGTACAGAAACAACACTAAAGAAAGTATTTTAAAGAATCTTATTACTGCTCACATACAGATCTTCACTAGACATATTACAACACGAATAATATGATGTTCAAATGCTGAACCCCACTGTCTAGTCAACCTAGTATATGACACTATCTTTAGCTAATGATTAAAAACATTACTCCTACAAAGGAAAAGAATTTCAAAGAAATTCAACAGTTGCTCAGTTCAACAGAGCAGTAAGAAAATTTTTAATACTCTATACCAACAACTTGTACTTTTCTCTCTCCCTCTTCCCAAAATTTTGTGAAAAATCAGTATATAAAATCCTCTGATTTCTGCTGATTAGTCACATTTTTTACATTCAGATAGTACTATTACCTTTGTTTAAGATTAATCATCTGTTAACTTGTGTTATCCACTGACTGCATTTTGCCCTTTTTAGTTAACGAATGTCAGTCATGCAGGATGCTGTTTCAAGAGTAGTTCTGCTCAGGCAGTCTTTGTACAAATAGCAGCTCCACATTTAGCGGCACAATTATTAGCAATTTTTTCCCAACTTCCTCCTAGGCTATAGTTAGGTAAAATGAATGAATTGTTCAAATTAGTTCTTTAAGTTAAAGACCTGGGGGAAAAGTTAAGGTTAAAGGCAACACGCATTTCACTTTATTATACACAGAACAAACAGCTTTCCTATTGCTGTCTTTGATGCTTTGGGCAAGATTCACCACATTCCACATTAAACAAAACAATAGATTGCAGTTCAAGTCCTAGTTTCTTGTTGCTAATTAGGGTTTTAAACTACCTTTTAGAAGCATAAATGGATCGAATTTATAACAATGTGTCCTGGAGGCACAAATAAATTTCATTCTTTTTCTGTTGGTAATCACTCTCTGTCCTACATATCCCATAGAATGACTCACTTCATTCTGATGGCTACTTCACCTCAAAGATCTGACCATCACCAGGGTGCCACTGGGCTAGACATTTACTTACAGCACCACTAAGTGCCCTACAGTTTTTGGCTTATAAATCTTTGTCTTCTAGCCATGCATTTCTTCCTCCCGCCTCTGCATTGCAGGAAACAGTCATTCAGCAGTGTCTAAACATAAATGAAAAATATATTTATATAAAACAAGTGTCATAAGAAACAACGCCATTGTAATTTCCCCTGGGAAATTGCACTTTTTCTGGCAACTCTTTTTGTCTCTCCTCCTCTCTCACACAGCATCTGAGGGTAATTGGGATTATATGAGCTGGTTTATTGGCATCTTCCTTCAGCAATAAGTTGCAAAATGATACACTATCATTTCATCAGATGCTAAAACAGGGAATACAAGACCTCAGTATGATATTCTGTGTAAGGAAAGAATATATTTATTCAACACTTGGTAATTTATTGGAAAATTCTTTTCTATGGAAAGATACCCTTACACATTACCAAACAGCACTTACAGCCACTTAAATTTTCAAAAGAAGCTCAGAATGTTGAAATATGTAATTACTTATTTAGGTACACTGTAAGACTACATCTAGCTTGCCACTGTCCTGACTTGAAAGAACAAAGAAACCCCCTAGATCCCAATCTTGCAATGATGTCCCTTTGTGGCTCTACATACATGCAGGAATTTGTTGATACAGATTTAAAACGTTTACCTGCATCATTGAGCTCTGCTTTATGTTCCAAACAGAAGACTCCTGTGACTACCAAAACCAAGATAGAGCTTCTGCGTATAACTACTTAAAGTTTCAAATCAGAAAGGAAAGAAACATTAATAACTAGGTTGCTTAAAAGTAGCAAAAGTAACTCCCCCCCTCAAAAAAAAAATCCCTAAGTTTTAAGATGCTTACACAAATGATCTTGAAAGATATTTCCAAATGTCCAATGCCCCACTCCTTTCCTGCCCCCAGAAAACTATGCAGAGGAAAGCCAACTGCATGACTCAGGCTAACCTCTTTCCAGAAGGCAGGCACCGTAAGCTCAAAACCTTTATGAAGCACTGGACCCCTACTATCAGAGCATTTGCTTTTCACTAGACTTTCTAGGCAAGTTACACAGAAAGGATTTCTAGACGCAGTACTTTCACCTCACTTCAAGGAGTTGTGCTCCTGTTGATGTAAGATGACACATCAGTTATGCTAACTTCAGGTCTTCTGGGTGACAACAGACATGAGTTGTGGTCTCCTCAGGCAGATAATAACCCTCACTAGGTGAGGGCTTTCACCTATTTGGCCAAAAGTACAGTTGAAAAGTTCCTCCAACTTTATAGAAAAACGTAAAGAGGTACAGATATTATTACATACGCAACAAAGCCATTTTCACCCAAAAAACCCCCAACTCCTTATTCAGCTATGAAGCATGTCTTTCAGTTAAACAATAAGAGTACTATACAGGTTTAGATATAAACAATCTTCCTTACTTCCCACTAGGACTCATTAAATATTAAGTCCAGTGAAGATTCACCTTCTAAAAAAAAATTAATAATCCTTTGCTTAGTACTTTGCTTGATCTGTTCACTCTGTCCTGTTTGAAATGAAACAGCAGTACTGTCTCTCCTTGGTATTCATACGCTCACACCAAGTGAAATACATGTGTTTCATTGCCTACAGCTGGGGAAGATTGCACTCCATAACCAACTAGATCCCTGTAGTCCAATGTTCTGTCTTCTTGCACTAAACATATCATTAGCTCAGTTGCAAAGAAAGTTTACAAATGAATGTTGGTAAATTTGTTGCTCACTGGACAAAAACACCCTGAAGACTTTATGTCACCGTTTAAAGCTGGGCTGGCTATTAAATGGACAACAGACGCTCTTTGTTAACCCCTCCCTCCCCAAAAATGGGGGGAAAGAGAAAAGGGAAAGAAACTTATGGGTTGGAAAAGTTAAAACTGCTTTAATCTAACTACAATAATAATAATAATAATGAAATATATACAAATATATATAAAACCAATATCGATCTCCCCACCCACCCCCCACCCCGACGACGAATGTCACCCAGACGCTGGGGGGCACGACCCAGGAAAGTCCCAGACTGTACTCAGCAGCAGGCACGAGCTGGATTCAGGAATACACGGATCGGGATTGAAGGCAGAAGAATTGGACAGAGTCTTCCTCGNGAAGAAATAATAATGAAATATATACAAATATATATAAAA